>CM031239.1:399994873-400594873 GCA_018340775.1 Taxus wallichiana var. yunnanensis | reverse complement strand
TCTGGTAATTGTTATCCTTGATGGGTGCTAGTATTTAAAGCCATAAAAGATAAATTAAGAAAGTTCCAACTGGGTTGTAGGGTGTGTAAGACCAAATAAAAAACAAGAAGCAACGAGAAGAGGAAAAATATAGTTATCAACCATTAGTAATCTCTCTTAGGAATCAAGTAAATACTAGTATTCTTGTAGGACCAAGCAATATACCTAAGTGCTTGATTTTGTGTCAACAATTAATATTTAGTCAAATAATGATGAGATAAATTCAAAATCAAGTGTTTCAAATGATACTCATTAGTCCATGTATTTACCTGAAATAAATGAGATAAATGTACAAAATGATGTAAACATATAAGGTACGAAATCTACTTGAGGATGAATTTATTGATGAAGTAATATACAATACATTATTTTTTATAACAAAATATTCCTTGTGGACACATTTATTGGGAAAGATAATGTAGTTATAACCATGGCTTCATTACAAGCTCATATAATAACCCTTTTCAATCTTCATATTGATTTATCTCTTTCTTATGGATATGAACAGATGGTTTCATTGAAGAAAGAATTAGTTTTAAGAGTTAAAAAGAACAAAAATGAAAGCTGAATTTTAGTCTCAATCTTCAGGTAATACAATTATAAAATCTATGTATAGGAATTCAAGGAGAGTGATATGTTATGTAGAAAGGAAACAAATATCAATATTCTTGAAGTAATTGCTACAAGTAACCCAAACCATTAAGTTTCTTTTATTAATCAATATCTTGGTGATTTTTATGAATGGTATCTTTTGGGCCACCTTATTCCTTCTATCTCAAATATATATTTCTAAAAACTAAATATGCCAAGGAATGCAAGGAAATGGATTTGTTCTCGCATCACATCATCTCATCTTATGATATATCTCTCTTTGCGAATTTGTATTGCAAGAAAAATTAAGACCCATTTTCCGGAAGGAATGATCCCATGCCAACCAAGATTGATGTTCATTAAGTATACATGTGAATGAGGAGAAAATTATCGTTGGGAAAATTTCTTGATCTTCATAAATTGTCATTCAACAAATTTATGTTAAATTGAATGTCAAAACTTTTTTTTACTTTTTTATGCTTTATTCAATATGTAAAATTCAAAATTCAAAATAGATATAATCAAATATATAAGAAGTTATTACAAAACACTTAATGATGAGAAATAATTGGTTACTCATATAAAGGCTATTAGTGATTTTTATTGAAAAATAGTTCAGAAGTGAGAAAAGATAAAATAAGATCAGGTTATTATATTAAATATTTTCTACCACCGAGAGGAATAGTTTCTAATATTTATTCTCACTAAATTATAAATTATGAAAGTGGAAGATGCTGATAATTATCATCTCCTTGGAAAAGATTCCACATGTTACATTTTAACAACAGCAAATACATTTTGTGGGTATGCTACCAAGGAATGTTCTTCTCCAAAAGAAGTGGTATTTGGTTCATCTCACACTTATTTGAATTAAACTAAGCCATTAAGATGAAATATTAAGAGTATGATATGATGAAAAAAGTTACCTATGAGGAGAAAATTTTAAAGAATACAATTTAGATACATCGAGATGTTGGTAATGGATATTCACGTAATTCGGTGCTTGGGTTAATAGATACGAGGATTTCTTCAACATATTATCTTAATAAAAAGATATCAATATTTGAAAAACTTAAATATTGTCGTTTGGATCATTTGAGTTTACAATGAACTATGAATTTGTGACCGGATTTATGTTTGTATTCTGCTTCTATAACAATGTTGATATTTCATATTATTCCTTCATTATGTTATTTACAATCCTCATAACCTTATTTCATTAATTCCACAGCTCCTTAGAGGTACGTAATCTTCTCATACTATTGATGGGTTTACATAAAACTGTTATTCTTATTCATTAACTTGTAAATATTTCCTCTTTTCTCTCAATTTGGCATGTCTACTTTTCTATTTCTATGTGTAAATGTTTATTTCCCTAATTTGTGTTCAATGAATGCAACATGTGCTTGCTAGTTTTTGTTTTTGTTTTTTTAAGACTGCTAGAGAGAATCGATAATACACTAAATTAAACTAATATATTTTTGTCCTAGCTTATTTATTTTTCCTATAACCTAGTTTACACCCAATCTAATTCATTTTTGTAACTAAATAAATACATTTCCATTTAAAGATATAACTATCTAAAACTAAATAATTTTTTATCTCATTATTTTAAATTCATCTAGCTAAAATCATTTGAATATAAACAATATCTAAATTTTTAATCTTTTATATAATGAAACAACACCTAAATACAAATAAATTGTGAATATATGCAAGTAGAATGACTTAAAAAATTGTAGGGGTAGCTTCCAAATTATAGAATAAGACAAAAGTACTTTATGTTATTATCATATATTGGCTATAAACTAATATATACCCTACAATGGTATGCAAAGTAGCAAGGTGTGCCTATTAAGCATATGGAAACATAACTGAATTTGATATGATATAATAAGAAATTATGTTAGATATAACACTATTGGTCAAAAATATTGTTCGTAGCTCGTGTACTTAATATTTTTCAAGAACGCAAAATGGATTATACCATTGTGGTATCAAAAATTGTAAATTCTCTTGCTACATTACAATATCTGGATTTGTATATTGGAGCAGCTTTAGCCGAATATTTCATGTATAAAGAACAACATACATCTTTAATTTACTTAATCGGGAATTAATATGAAAATATATGATCCATGATTAAGGGTATATCATGACCTATACCTTATAATTAACATTATCAAAATTGTTGGTATTCTCTCGATACTATGACAAGAATTCTTCATCTTCCCATGTTATATCTCCAATGCCAAAATTCTTCCACATGATCAAATAATCCGTGGTGATCCGTTTCTTCCAATTATTAATGCATGTTTATATGATTCCTTTAGAATAAAAGATCATGGCTACCTCAAATTCCAACTCTTGTAACAATGAAATACATGACATATTCTACCTAATAACCTTCTTCAAGTAAGAAACACATAAAATTTTATGATTTTTTTGTATACATAAAATCACGTAATTACTACTATTTACTATACCACCAAGTATGTTCTTTTATAAATGGATCTTGCATAAGAAAAATATTCACGGATGACCCATTATATAATCCATCCAATTGTTTTTTTGGTCTTTCTTACTTTTATCTTTCATGCTTGTCACTCATACACTCATTTATGGTCAGGTCATAGGGATCCTGTCTGTAAGTCTTCACTTATTTGTCATTACTTGTTTGTGGAAACTAGCACCTAGGAATGGACACTAGTGTCGCACTCTTGTGCATCTTGGGTGCTGCGTTTCCTATTTATTTTTTATCTTATTTTTAACATTTGAGGTTGGTCTTTCTATTTTTTCCTCTCATATCATGAGGTACTAGTTGGTATCTCGGATAATTAGTGTTGAAATTGTGTGAGATATCCCTATATAAACACGACATACATACCATTATATAAGGGTGGACAATTCTTATCATCGGTTAGCTATCTACATAGATCAAGGGAAACAATTTGGGCACATTACTCTCCATACACAATGCATAAGAAGTGGAGTTCATTCTATTCCATCAACACATTTAAATTTTACCTAGATACCGCCACTATCTTGGTGTCATTGATGCGAGGAGACCTAGGAGAAATATTGTGCACACAAACACACAATACTACATTGGGTCTAAGATGGAATGCATTGCTTGGTTTTAAGTTCCTCATTTTACATATTTATTTTTAGTATTTGATGTCTTTTTTTGGGTTTTTGCAATGGATTTTATTAAAATGATTAATCTAAAATATATAAATAAGAGCCTAATGTGAATGGTAATGCAATAGTAAATAAGAAAATTACACCTAATAAACTAGGTAACTAATAATGAAACCCTAATGTGTAAAAAGAGGGTAAGAAGCCTTAGCTCATTTGTAGTGAAATATAGACCGGATAGAAGCTCTAACCGACCGAATAGGAAGGAAGAATCTCGACACATAAGCCCTAGAAAATGCATATTTGGAGAGATAGGTTGGACTGGGGTGCCTTGAGAGGGACATGGGAGCCCATGGGCACTCTAGACCCATTTCTTGGTGCCTAGGTAATAAAAATTCTCAAAACCCTTATCTAAGAGTTCATAAGGTATTCAAATTATGTCTCATTTTTCACTTAAAGGTCATACTAGGATCATCGAGGTCATTTGAAACTTGCAATTTGGAATGAACATGTAAAATCACAAATAGACATCAAATTCCAAAAAGAAATATATAGAATGAGGTGCTAGACTATCCTCAACTATCATAATAGTGAAATTATGATTGATCACTACACTACATGTTATACCCAATGGATTTCTTTGTGTGTGTGAAGAAATTTTCCCTAGGTTTCTCTTATGTGTGTCACACTTGGATAATGAGAAAGTAGCTAGATATAGAATGTAATAGATGTGTGCACGGAATAGAATGAACTTACCTTATATGATGTGTCATGCATAAATGATCACTTATGCCCCTTGGATGGTGCTAGATGGAGGTAATGAAGATATTAGATGTTTGATGGATCCAACCTTAGGAGGTGATAGTTAATGCTTAGTTCTTAGTCCCTTTATATGATCACATAACTTTGTATTTATATCATTCCCTTTCTTGGATTGCACAATTAATCCCAAAAAGGGTGACTAGAAAAATATAATATGCTCAAAGAGATAGAAAGGAAAAAAAATGTGTGAGTGAAGTGCAAAGATAACGAGGGCACCTAGAGGGGATGAGGGTACCGACACTAGCATCCTAGTGGTGTCTTTGGTGTTGAGGATGAAAAATTCATAGGATTAAAAAGGTAGACCGAGTAAGTAAATGTGTAAGACAGAAAGTAATAATTTTTTTTTAAAAAGTGGCTAAATACATGGGTTAATTAGTAATTTTATTAGTTAAGAATAATATGAATAGTAGTATGTAATCAAGACTAGATAATTAACCAAATTGTGTGATTTTGTGTCTAAATTTTCCCCAGTTTTTGTTGGTGAGTAGAAATATATGTAACATAAATTAGATAGATACGCATACCGATAACCATGTAGACCGATGAAGAAAGCATTCCAAGGGACAAGACAAAGCGTGGAGAGATAAAAATGTGAATCGTGGATGCTAAGGAGGAGAAAGTGTAAAATGTGATGATGAAAATAAACCCATGTAGATGTAACAATATACATGTTGTTAATTTCAATTTTTTTATTGGTGTGTGTGATTATTTCTTCGTTGATGTTGACTACCATTTCCCATACAATTGTACATGTAGAAGAAAATCTGAATAAATAATCAAATATTAATTTATATGATCAAAAATATGTTAAAAAAATGTGTAAGGAAATTATGTAAAAATGATAAAAGTGTCACACAAAGTAACATGTACACATCATCTACAATGAGGAAAGAGTGTAGAGAAGAATATTGTAGGTGATGTGGACGCACATGTTTTTCAGATATCTCATTCTAGAGAAATGGAAGAAGTGTAGGGATAATAGTATGGTGTCATCATGCAACCTTGAACTACTTCTCGCTATATAAAACACCACTGTAAATGGTGTGTATCAATGAATGTGATAAGGAATGTATGTCATGTAAAATCCATTGTGTGTAGAGTTCTATAGATTGTGTTGAACTACGAATGACTACGTAATTTTCCCTAGTTTTAGGCATCCAGAAACACCGATATGCTAAGGACCCAACTCTAATTCTTAGCCCCATGTCAAACTGAAAATTGTGTTCAGGATCGGTAATGTGCTATGTGTAACGCTATATGGGGTGACTAATTCACCTAAAGGATTCCCCCTCATTTGGGGTGCATGCAACATCACCGAACAAGTATGTGGCCCAAAGGTGGACTTACCATTGTATTGAAACTATGCACTATAGAGGGAAGCTAATGCACCGAGTAGAAACCAAGGAAAACACAAACAAATTGGCTAGTGATAAGTGTTAGCAGAGGCAAAGAAAAACATGCATGTATAAGAAAAAATATAATTGAAGAAAAAATCATGCAAACTAAGATACATGGAGCAGATAATGTAGACCATGAAAAGCGGGTTACAAACATGGGCCATAACTCATGATGTTGCCAAAAATAAAATCCGTAATGGCCACAATAAATGATAGAACAAGCATGGAAATGGGAAAAGCCCACAAAAATGACAAGTAAAGGAAAAGCAAAGTGTATCGTAAAACCATGGAAGAAAATAATCTTGAATAAATAATGCTGCACTTGAAGCACCCATTAGCATGTTAGAAATATAACAAGTATGTCAAAGCATTTATAATCTAAAAAAGTAGCGTGCTATGAAAAAATCAAACAATAACACCTATAGTATATGAAAGCAGATGCCCCCAAGAGTTGCTATGGGACTAGTAATAGTTATGCAGCAAACATCCATGTTGGGTTTATAGATCTGTAGATTCTCGTGATAAAAAATAGAAAATTAAGTGAATGCATATGTGTCAATGATAAAGATAATGAAATACAAGATATCTATCTAGCATGTGTAATAAGATGAACATGTATAAGTAAATGTATGTAAGAGTAAATTCAACAAAGATATGTAATATGACATGGATGACATGGAATTGAATGTAGTTTGAATGATATGAGAAAAGTTCGCCCATGTGGATATGTATGTATGTATGGAGATTCATTATTTTATGCCCTTGATAGTGAAAATGAACCATAAACAAGAGTACATCATTAGAAAAAGGTTGGAATGATGAGTTGTTTTGTGTTTAATTTGATTCTAACCTACAAAGCGGTCTATTAAATATAGAATATCATATCCCACTATAGAATAAAGAATGGCACCAATATGGGGCAAGGGGTAACTATCCTTTGGGATTAAATTTATTTAAATTTAGAAATTTGGTGTAAAAATAAACCTAGCCATCAAGCTTCATAAAATCATGATATTAGATACCCATTCATGATAGTTGACAACATGAATAAAACTTGATTCTTAAAATGATTCAATAAAATTTGGTTATTTTATTAAAATCTCAATTCAAGGATCTGCTATAAATGATAAACAATGAAATATAAATGCTAAAATAATTATTTACTTTTATCCATAAAAGGAAATGAGAGCAAGAAGGTAATTATCCTAATTTATCTTATCCCGTAGTGAGTCTAAATTGGAAAATATGATGCAACAGAAGCAAAGACCATCGTAACAAGTAACAAAAAAATGTACAAGAGGTAAAAATGGCTTCACTGGGAATGGAGAGAGAAAGTAGTGCTTGTAGTCTCCTTAGACCTATTTCTTCGCGCTTGGGTCTCATGCGAAAAGGTTAGGACATTATTTCAATATGGTTTCTAGTGCTTAAAACTTGTTCACCTTTGGTAACCTATATGCCACACTTGGATCGCTAAGGTACCTGTAAACGTCCATACAAATATCCTCTTGCAAAACCCTCAAAAAGATATCAAATCCTAAAATAAAAATATGCAAAATGAGGGTTCAAATTATCCTCAGATATCACAATGGTGAAATTAATACTGAGCATTGTACTACATCTCAAATACAATGTATTTTTGTGTCCTCGAGTGTGAAATAGTGATCCTAGGTCACCCCCATGCCAATGATAAGAAGATCATGGGCAAGTGTAGCTAGATAAAATGCAAAAGTCTTTAAAGAATATAATGAAATCCCCTTCCTATGCAAAGTGTGTATGCATAGTAATTTTCCCAAATAAATTCCCTTGATCTATGTAGATAGATATCCCTTCATAAGAATTGTGCGCCCTTATAATGGTATGTCCGTTGTGTTTATGTAGGATTTATTGCTTGAATTTCGACACTAATGATCCAAAATTCTGACTATTACTTTTGGATATGAGAGGGAAAAATTAAAATACTAACCTCAAATGTTAAGAATAAGACTAAACATAAAAAGGACACGGTCACCTAGGATGGACAAGAGAATCCGGTGCTAGTGTTTAGAGAGACAAGTAACAACAAATGAGTGAAGTTTGATCGGTAGGGATCCTTGTGACCTAACAAGAAATGAGTGTATGAGTGACAAGTGTGAAAGATAAAAGAAATAAAGACCAATATGACAAGTGGGTGCACTATGGAATGGGTCATAAGTGAATACTTTTCTTACGCAAGATCCATATATAAAAAAACATACTTTGTGGTATAGTAAATAGTAGTAAGTGTGTGATTTTGTGTCTACATTTTTCCCCACATTATGTTTGTGAGATTAAGCTCAAGTAACATAAAGTAGATATAGATGCATATATGGAAACTCTTATGTTGTAGAAGTATATGCAGATGTTGAGAAGTATGTTTCGAGTGAGAACATATAGCGTGGTTACCCATGGATTAGTGTATTGATCCATGTGGTGTAACGAGAGACATGGCACAATTATGAAGAGCACTAAATGATATTGATGATTGTGATGTTGAATTATTGTAGATTTTGATATTTGTCATTGATGGAGATGTGATGGGGTAGGGATTGATCGGTTCCCAATAGGATTTCATGTGTGTGGAAAACTTAATATTTTTGTTTCTTTCCACCAAAGGAAGAGTGTAGGGAGAGAGGTCTAATTTTACCCTCCAAATTTATCTACATCCCGAAAATATATAGCCAGTATATATGAACAAAGACTAGATTTTGGTTGATTTGGATCCATTTTGATTAATTGTGATCAAACATATAATAACAATATATGAAACATAAGGATGTGTTATTTCCCCTTCTCTAGTGGTGTCACCATAATGTGTATGTGGTGGCTTCCATGTTAGGTCATCTAAAATTAGTTGCAGAGTATAGAATAACTATTGACCAAAATAAGCTCACACTTATTATTGGTCAACTAACACCATTTTCCCCCTTTTTGTGCTTCAATCTGAATTTTTATATATTTCAAGCACTTAAGGTCCCCTAAAAGCATTTTCATCAAATAGGAAATTTCTTCCCCTTTCCAGAAATATAAAGAAGTCCTTCTAACTCCTCATATTTTTCAAGTTATGGGCCGACGAGCCTTGGAAGATTTTTTTGCCAAAAGCAGGCCGACGGGCCTGGAGAAGAGTTTTCGCCAAATGGGAGGATAACAGACTAGATGGGCTGGGGAGATATCTTGGCACTTTGTACTTTTCTCTAAAAATCACAATTTACAATTCATGGTGCATGAGCCCACAGAGGATCTTTGCGCCTAAATAAAAAAATGGCTAACGCCATAAAGGGACACATGGCCATGTTTCAAGTCAAAGTGGGAAGGCGGGTCATCGGAGGAAGTTTGAATTTTTGGATTTTGTTTTGAAAAGGTGTAAATTATAAAAGTATGCTGCACCTCCACCGATTCCCATAGAAGCCATGTGTCATGCCTTTGTCAGCTACGGGAAAGCTGGCCATCGTGGAAACTTTGGAAATTTTGCAACTTTTGTAAATGGCACAATTTACAAGTGTGGACCCACGAGACCATGAAAGTTTTTCCGCCAAATGCAAAGTTCAAATTTTTGAGCCCGGGGTTTTTTTACCTAGAGTAATTTTTGGGCTCATAGAGGTTTTTATAATTTAGCATTTTTTTGGAAAAGGTGCCAAAGTGATTTTTTAGGCCCGCAAATCCATTTTGTAAAACTAGTTTTTCGCCATTTTTGTATGGATTTGATTCAAATATTTGAATGGGAATATTTTTCAATCAAGTGATCGAAATATAACAAATTTGGTACCGTTGGAAATATATCTACCTCCTCTATGCCATGGAAGAATAAAATATAACTTTCAGTAGGGTTAGGTGGGTAAAAAATTAGAAAACATCTCTAGCACGAAAAATATAGTTCCAAGTATCCCAACCATCGAAATTTAATGTAGTATGGTCTTGGTTTCTTCTTCCAAAAGCTTGAATGTGTTCAGAATGGATTTTTAGAGGTGCCCATGAATTTTCAAGACCATTTAATGAAATGTTTTAGTTGGTAAGAGAAGAGTTCACGATTTTTCTTCTTTCTCTCTCACCTCGACGTTCTATATATTGTAAACACTTCTCATTTGAGAGGGGAGACATTCTGGGTGTGGGGAAACTCTGTAAAATTTGTTTCCCAAATCCATTTGAGATGTAAGCCTTCTCCTACGCCTAGAAAGCATATTTATGTCTCGAGTAGAAATGTAATGGTCTCAGTGCATCTTCTAGAGTAATAAACTCATGTTTTGTGGTGTTCTTCAACCCTTTCTCATGTTTTATTATTTCTTCATGCCTCTCCCTTTCAGATCTATTTTTTGTGCATGTATTTCACATTTGTAGGTGTAATATGTCGTGTTTCATGGATTTTTGATGGTGGATTAGGATCTGGGTCTATGTCACTTTTGTCTGGCCTCCCTCATCTCCTTTTTCCTTGTTTCATCCTCCCTCAGCAGAGTATCTCACCTCTTTCCTTTTCTGATGTATCACCACTTTAGTGTAGGCTCTCTTTCACTCTCTCTTTCTCTCTAGTTCCTTGGAATGGTTAGATTAGGATAGATTATATTTTCTTACATTAGAGTAGATTGTGGCATGTATTTTAGGAATAAGAACTAGCTTTTTTTGGAGGTCCATCTCAGGTTTTCAAGTCACAGAGCTTGATATATGGTCGAATGTTATGAAGATCATAGCGAACACCCCACACAAAACTAGGCCATTCGGGGTGCTATGATTTTTCTTTAACAATAACTTCCCATGTTAGATCATGTGGGAAATTTGTAATATAAATCACAAGTTAGGTAATATGAAGGGATAAATGCCTTGTGTTAATGTTTATTGATTGATGTGATTTAATGTTTTCGAGATTTGAATGTATGTGTTTCATTGATTAGTTACTCATGGAGAGTTTTTATACTTATTTCACCCAAAGTTAAGGCATTAGTGGGAATTGTTAAAATGTTATGTAACATGTTGCATAGTATATGGGTAAATGTTTCATAATGATGGGTTAGAAATGTAGATTGATTGTGTAATCATGCATGGGGAATTATATGATTTCCCATTATATGCCCCCTTTAGGTGAAAGGGAGAGTGATTATGAGCACGAATGTTGAATTGAAATTGAGCACACAACAATGTAGTTCAAAAGGTATGATAATAAAATTGTGTTTATATCGAATGGAAGTGATGTTAAAGAGATATACTATGTCTAAAATGTGTATGATACCATAGTAGGTGGAATTCTAAAGAGAATAATGTGAACGAGATAGAAATAATAGTACGTATGCTCAAGATATGAATGAAATTGTTTAATTTATATTAATTGAGAAAAGATACGTAAATAATGACTATAGTAATGAAGGTAATGGAAAGTTACTATAAATAGTAATGTGAAAAAGTGAATAGGAAATTCATTTGATTATTGTGCCAATGTGATTGTGAACACTGGGTGTCCCAAGATGCGTCAACCGAGAGTACTATGATTGAGTCAATTTGAGATGGTGGCGAGTTGTGGCATCATGTATGAAAGTAGAGATACTAAGTGTAATTGTTCTTTGAAAAGTGTGTTGATATTAGCCACTTTTAGTGAATTTTGAAGAACTTGTGTTGTTGAATTTCACAAAGTGTTTTGGACATTTACTAGAGCGTTGAAGGTACTAGTGACCCTCGTGACACTAATTCCAGGCATGGGCACTAATTACCCGATCTTGGACGCCGCAGCCCCGCTTTATTGGCACCGACATCCTAAAAATCTTGATTTGAGCCCAAAGAGATGTAAATGTGAAAATTTATGTGTTTAGATGTTATAGGTAGGTGTATTTGTATATGTATGATGTTCTAGCATCATGTTTTTGTTGTTTTGTGGTGTGCAGAGGGAGATGTTATCACCGAATCACAGCACCCTTGTGTTTATACAAGTGCATATACTTGAATTCATGGTGTGATTGGATAACATGGGTACTATCTCCAAGTTGTGGGACTTGCTACTTGAGATAGACCTCCAGAGAAAGTTGGTTCTTGCTCCTAAACTACCTGCCACAATCTACTCTAATGCAGATAACCTAACTATTCTAGTCTAAATTTCAAAGGGACTAGGGAGAGAGAATGCATAAAATGAAAGCCTACACTAAAGTGGTGATACACCAGAAAAGGAGGGTGTGAGAGTAGTCTCCAAATGTGTGAAATACAGAGGCAAAGTGCACACTAGAAGAGGTGATGACAGTTCACCATAATCTAGCAAAATGCATTCACAACAATATTCCAAGCATACACAATGATAATGAATCCCTACAAGAACATAATAAATAGACACAATATTCTTATAGAAAGATCAAAGGGGCAAGAAGAATGCAAGAAAACACAGCAGGGGAAGATACATCCACAAACTAGTATTTTATTGCTTCATGATATGCACAGTTCAATCTATTACAAGATAAGGGCCTGGATCACCATGCAAGGAGTCCACTACAAGGGCCTGCAACACACTGGCTTCACAAAGAAATTTTGGCAGAGCTTTGCTACCCAAAAACTCTCTCTTTACAATGAGCCCAACACTCCAATTTATAGAAAAAATGAGAAGGAGAAGAGAAGGGAAAATGGAAATCCTGAAATCTGTCCTTCAACCACCTGTAAGAGGCATTAAATTGAGTGAAATGATTGTATATTACTTGCAAAAGGCTCCCCATACTGTCCCATGTGCTGCAGCAGAGAAAGAATGATGACCATGCCTCTTAATTGCACTCCCAGCTACCAAATAAAACACTGCTCTGAACCCGGCCACGTTTTCTTAAAAAACTCAATCAATTTCTGATAAAATCAAGAATTTCTTGATTTCTGTACATCAGAATCAGAACCACGATTCCAACGGTACCAATTTTGTGCGATTTCATTGAGAAATGCAGAAGTTATGGCCTTCTGAGTGCGGGCAGCTATTTGGGGTCTGGCAGGCGTTTTCTGTCATTTGACGGGAATGAGCATTAACTGACTGGAGCCGAACACGTTTCCTTCATTTAAATCCAGTTTTTGTGGCGTAGAGGATGTCATGCTCATTCCAGAAAGTCCAATTTTATGAAAATCGGAGCTCGGAGTCAAAAGTTATGGCCGTTTGAAGTTTCCGGACCAAACGTTGACTTTTCTTCTTCTCCTTCGGCCGCTTCGGCTTTTCACGTCCCACGCGTCCCTTTGTCCCGAATGTCCTAGTGCTGCATGGGACAAATTCTTCCGAACCACCCAAAATCAGCTTCCATGTCCCTTTTTGCGGTGACACGTGCCATGATCCGATTGGCTTTCGGCTCCTTTGCCATATCGCGTCCCCCGCGTCCCTTTGTCCCGCTTCTCCCAAAGGCTGAAGTTCCTGCTTCGGCCGAACCGGCTGGTTCGCGTACTCTTGTCCCACTTGTCCCAGACTGTTTGGGACAAATTTTCCCGATTCACCTGGTTCGGCCGGTTCGCGCCCTTTTGTCCCAACTGTCCCGGTACGAAAGTTCTCATTTCACCGATCCGGCGGTTCGTACTTTGCGTACCTTTGGCCCAACTGTTCCGGGCTGCCTTAAGTCTTTTCGGCCGATCCGGCCGGTTCGCGTACTAATTGCCCAGATGTCCCAGACTGCCTGTTTCAACAGTTAGTCAATTTTTTCCATTTTTCACCGAGCCGGGTTTCGCGTTTGTCCCACTTGTCCCAAATGCTGCACAGACCACCTTGCGGCCTTTCGGCCGGTTCGCACCCAGATGTCCCTCACGTCCCGACTGTTGCGAGGACTAAGACTTAGCCATTTTTCGCAATTTTTTCTGGCCCGAGCCTGTTTTTTTTCCATTTTTATTTTTTTTTCTTACCTTTCCTCTAACTTGCTCTCTTCTACTGGACAGGGAGTTAGAAAAATATGAGGGGACCCTAGAAACATGAATTTTCACCCTGAATCAATATAATTGCTTGGGACTAAATAATTTGATGCATGTTATCAAAATTACGGGGTGAATTTTGGATAACAGGAGATTCATTCGAGAGAGTTGTTTGGTTATCATCATTTGAGTACATTGTTAGGATTTGCATTTTTAGATGACGAGTTGGATGTTTTAGACCAATCCGCCTACGACACATAACAAGGGGATTTGTCATATAGTATTCCTATTATTACAACTTTGTGTAAGAGGTGGTATGTAGATACTTTCACCTTTTAGTTACCTATAAGGGAGAGGATAGTTACTTTGAAATATGTGTATTCGCATACTACGATTGTGTATCATTGGTTACAGTGGTTCAAAGTTATGGCTTTGGATGATGCATAGAGAAGGACTAGGCGTAAAGGTGGTATTTTATGGGAACCCGAGCTCATAATAAGATCTAAATTAGTTTGGATTCTATTATGAGATCAAGGGTTCCATGATTACACAAGTTTCTTGTCATTGTGAATGCTTTGTCAATTGTAGTGGAGGGTGGAAATGTAGGCATCTAGTATAAGATGCCCGATATTTATCGTGGAATAGAGGAGGAGAACATGAGATATGGCTCGTTATGATGTGTATTGTCCCACTTATATAGGGATTTATACAGATTTACACAAGTGGAATATGGATGTGGTATAGAGTAACTACATTACCACATGTATTCACCTATGAGCATATTGTGGTACTGAGGCCAGTTGGTGGACCATGAGGACAATTGTCTAGACTAAATGTTTTTAGGGAGATGGGTAGTTGTTCGAATTAGGAAGATGGATAGAGATACCTATAGGGACATTTTAGATTGTATGGGGCTAGATGTTGTGATCTGGAGGCCATACCAAGACTACAAGGGATGGAAATATGATGTAATAGAACTACGATATATTCGATGGACTATGTGGCTAGAGGATCAGTTTCCATGGGTGACCGAGTTATTTCAAGTGGAGCAGGTATCACAATAGTTTGCTATGGCCTAGTATATGCCCCTAGAGCCATACGTATGGATGAGATCCATTAAGGCATGAAGTAGGGCTAGAGATAGACCATGGCCCATAGGAGCGTAGCTAGTACCTCTTACGTGTGACTAGGATCATATGGTAATAGAGTCAATAGATGTGGGTTGTGTAGAGTATACAAAGACATACTATTCATGGTGGGCATCACATAAGTGGGTATGTTTATTTATGGTTTTTTTAATATGGTGGAAGCACCACTACGAGGAGGGGTAGAGGGAAAGTGCATGGCCCGAATAACATAGTGACAATGATAGTAGAACATGAGTATTTTTATAGTGATGTTTGATTATTTGTTATTTGGTTGTGTAATTGTCATTGTTTTTTAATGTGTTTATCTATGGGTGAAGGTGATGCGTACTAGTCACCGATTATGGACACATCTATCCACACATTTACATGGAATGTGACTACTAATGTACTTGTGGGTGAAGGTATGCTTGGAGTAGGTATATGAAATTACAGGTGAGTATTCCCATTTATTCAAGCAAGTGGCGATAGTAGTAGCAATTTGTATAATGTCACTCAATGAGAGGGATGAGGTGTGCAAAAATACACAAAGTGAGATAGATAGGTTATGGGTGGAGATCCCTGCATGGGATGTATTTACATGGTTCATTAAGTTACAAGGTCACTTCGCAAAGGAGTCGGCTAAGGTGAAATTATTACATAGGAAGGTAGATAGATATAATGGGGGAGATCAACAATGTAGAGTTAGTGATGAAGCTTGTAGTTCTATAGTTCTCACGGTGGAAGAAATTTATAGTGATGAGGAGATATGATATGTACTGATGTATGAATGTAGGGGGAGTTGCCACTTACATCGATGAAATGTTTTATAACTATGATTGTGAACGATATGTATATATATATGTATATATATGGATTTATTGACATATGATCATTGTATTTTATTGATGTGATGATGTAATGTTGGGACTGGTATTTTGATATATTATACATTGATTATCGATTCTATATTTGATGCGTGATGTTTTTAGTATTGATTTGTTGATTCCATTTTAAATTGGTAGTTTTTGATATTGAATAATGGGATGGTGATATAGTGCATATGATGATAGATGATGTATGAAATTTGAGTGTGAAAAAGTAGATTGTGTATGAATAAAGTTGTGATGAATAATAGAGTAAAAGTTAGTAATGTATAAAACTATGAGATGGTATTAATAGTTTAGTGAAGCGCATGTTAGTATGATGAAGATGGGGGGAGAATAGTGATGACCCCCAATTCATAGATGATAAAATTCATTTATATAAGACCCATCAATAGTCAAGAATTAACAAAAACAAGAGTGCATAATTGGGAAGTGATATGATAGTGTGCACGAGATCGATTGATCTATAAGGTGTGTTGTAAAACGTGAAGAGAAGTTATTATTATAACGGATCCCTTAACAATCATGAAAGAACTGTAATCACATGAGTGCATCATCGGAGGGTAAGGTGATAGAAATCACCTATCTCATCCCAAGCCAACATGGAACGAGTGATGCATATGGAATGGGGGCATTACGAGTGTATGAGAAGAACTAAATGTCATGTGGAATATTCCTAATGATTGGTGATGTAATAGTGGGAAGTGGAGATGCCAATGGTTTTGGAAGAAAATGTTTAGTAGTAAGATGATGCAACATATGAGATGGTGCAGTGGTGGATAGATGAGGTGGAGAGTGTACGTGAATAATAACCTGTGGTGGCGGATGAATAATAACCTTAGAACAAGACGAAGGATATAAATAAACTAGAGTAAAAATACTATTATGTGGGAGTAGAGACATAGACCGCTCATGAGAGAAAGAGATGAAGGAAATGACAACCTTATCTTTTAATTATTGCAATAAATCATGAAGCGTTCAACAATCACTATTGTGATGGCCATTGATATGATGAGAGTTGCAGTAATTTCTATCACATTAGTTGTACAAGTGATGATGTTGATTAGAAGGTAAGCGAATGAATTTATTTTCAAGAAAGGTACATAAAACATCATGAGGTCTAGCATGATTAGAAAAGTATAATGGCTCACATGTAATAGGTGCAAAATCTTTATGGGTATCCCGACATGGACGATGATACGAAGGATGATTATGCAATGGAAAATACTGAAATTTCTTATGACATGGAGGAGATGGATACCGTTGAGGCCGCTAAATAAATAGGAGTGGATAAGTACTAGATAATGTAATAGTAACAATGATATGAGAAGGATATATAACATGAACAATAATGAGATGTTTTTCTAGATCAATAAGCTTTATAGAAAAGAGCATGAATGATTCACATGTGTCATATTACAATCGTTGTTTTAAAGCAGTGAATAAAACCATGAAAGAAGAGATTTCATTCTCTATGTCAATGGGCTAGAAGACTAACTTATGTATACAAAAATTTAGCACAAAATGTAATCAATGATAGGTTATGTTTTTCCTTAATGTAAGTTTTGTAGATGATCATATCTTACTCTAGGGACGTTGTTGAGTATGAAGTGATGAAGAAAATATTCTTCAATCTCACAATATGTACTAATAGAGCTTAAGGGTAGATGTCTATACCATTGGAGAGAATTATCAATGAGGCTATTATGAAAGGGTTTGAGAAACAATCAATCATTAGAGTATGAATCCAAAGTCATATGGTAATGTATGGATGCAAATAAGGATTTCCAATACCATCAAGACATGTGGATGTAGGCATAATGAAATCCACAAGGAATTTCGAATTGTGAATCTTTTTCGAAATAGGATATCCATGAAAATAATTATTATTTATAGAAACATAATATTACTTTATTTCTAATGTGATAGATTAGACTTGAGATTGTAAGTGGCCAATAACATGAATGAGATTTAAGATTTCCGTCAAGGAACAATAACGGATGGGAAGAGTGTATTGAGTGGTTGTAATTTTCCATTATGAATGACCAGAAAAATGTCAAGAGGATGCATAGAAGATGTCGATGTTAAGGGAACACTAAATATGGGTTTTGCATAAGTAATAGGTGGTGAAAAACATGGAAAATCAATAGAAATAATATGACTATCATAAGAAATGTCATTAGGAGTTTATGTAATAGAAGGAGATGAATCATGTATGTTATTAGAGACATGTTATGGTGAAATAATAACACCTCTAATTTCTCACAAGTGAATAGTTGAGGTAGTAAGTTTGATTTGTCAAACATGTAGTTATCCTAAAGTATGGGAGTTTGTAATGAGGATAAACCTCCGGAGAAGGTCGACTTCCTTTCCTATTTCAGTTCTAACTACTCCATAGTGCAGAGAGTTACAGATCTAACCCTAATCTAATATTTCCAAGGAGACAAAGATAGAGAATATTCATGAAAATAAAACCTATTATACGGGAAGGCGATACACAAATAAGGATGTTGAACATTTTACACAATAAACACAACACTACTAGGACCCTATACTGAAAACAATCAACAATACACAATAACCTTGCACAAAATGAAAATCGTAAAGATCTAGTAGAACACATAAGAGGGTGTGAAAAATCCACATATCTAATTTTATTACTATCAATGTTGATACAATCATTAACATTTAGGGCCAAAGGCACAAATTTTACATTACAATGTCCAGTAGGGAGGTTTGAAATCTCCACAAATCTCTTACAAACAAGAAATAAGGGAGGGGCACATACAAGTTGTCCAGCTATTGAAATGAGCCCCTCCTTATAATATATAGTAAGAATGAGCAAATTGGAGACATAAGAAATTTGAAATCTTGATTCAACCACCCAAAAATAAATTAAAATCACTTACAAAAATGATGGGTGCCATTGCAAAACCCATACCTCCATGTACTTTTCCTTGTTGGAGAAGAAAGGAAGCCCATATCCTCATAATTTTGGTAGGTGAGAAATTTTGAACCATTCCTCTAGAATGGCTAACTCTATTTCCTCAATTTGAAATACTTAATCATACTAAAATTAATAAAACCCTAAGAGCTTTCCAAAAATTCCCATTTTGTGCAAATCGAGCTCCTTATCAAAACTTATGGAAATCGAACATGAAGGTGCCATAATAATATAAATGCTAGAGGTCGATCTATCTTTTTAGAGATTTGAACCTTCATCGTACCTCCTAAAATCTAAAATATCACACTTTCGGGATTGGGAGCCTCGGGTATTTATACTTTTAAGGTTATTGTAACTATTCATCTAGCGAGTTGGATCAAGAGTTCTGAAATGGTGAACCTCTCAAGTATGAATTTTATACTTCAGAGTTTAGAATTCAAGATCACATTGCACGACATTGTAGAGGACACCGAGAGCTTTCCAAAAATTAATATTTTATGCAAATGTGAGCTCCCACTTAAAAATTATGGCCATTTGAAGAAGAGGGTGGCATAATGTAGTAAATGTGAGTGGTTGGTTCTATTTTTTCAGACTTCAACCATGCATCACACCCTCTCGAAATCTCAAATTTAAAACTTTCGGGATTCGAGAGATTTGGGAATTTATACTTTTGAGGTCATTATAAATATTCACCTTTTGAGCTCATGAAACCTTTGAAATTTCAAAACCCTAAAGTCCAAAATTCAGACGTTGGGTTTAAGACTTCATGTCGTGATTTTTGTGCACTGGGGTTTCAACGTTTTGAAATTCCAAAAGCCCGAAGTTGGAAATTTAGACTTTGGGTTTCAGACCTTTATCTTTTTGGGTTTTGGGTTTCTCTGTGTTTTGGGTGTTTGGCTTTTGAAAGGAATGATAACCAGATCATACCAAGCGAAGAACACAGATGCTAATCAAACACCACAATCAATAAGATGAAAGAAATTCACTGAATAGCTTTACATAAAACCTTTCCAAACAAATGAGAAGCAATATCATATATTATTATAGAACTCAATGTAATACATTGAGAATGGGCCTTGCTTAAATAGGTAAGGAATAACAATCTAAGAACCGGTCAAGGTCGTAGATCAAGCCATAAATCAAGGAAATAACTAGTCATTAAAGAACTAGTCAAGACCATAGATTTAGGAGAGAACTAGACATTAAGGATCTACTTAATACCATAGATCAATGAAAGAACTATACCTAACAACTAGATAATATCACCTAATATCTAAATAAGATAAAAGAAATATCCATACACATAAGTGGGTGAGGATAAATATAATAAAGGTAAATAAAGTACCTAGGTGAACATGAGCTAAGGTAAATACCTAATCTAATAGGTTTCAGGATTTTGGGGTCCCAGTTTTGAGATTTTGTGGGTTCAGGTTTTAGGGTTTCTGTACTATTGATCAGCCTCGTAAAGGAAACTTTCAATATTCGATAAGGCCATAGTCTAAATTTTAGACTTTACATTTAACACTTTTTTCTCCCCCACATGACACAGTTCATTGCTCGAACATGTTGCCAAATCCAAACTCCCGAATGTCTAAAGTCCAAATTTCAGACTTCACACTTTGATGTCCTTTAGACCTATTGAGTTGGCCGATTCAGAAATTTTTCCCACCATATCCAAATGGTTCCATGTCACTTCAAATTTCTCGGTTTGATCTTGAAATGTGAGCTCCCATGGCTGAAACAACCCTCCTATTTTCTTTCAGACAGAGTCATTTTTGTCTAATTTTAGTTAATGGGAAAAATTGGATAATAAGACAATCTCAAAATAATATGAGAGAAGAGCATGGGATTCACACTCATAAATGTACAAAAATGTAAAATCATGACTATGAGGTGTCTCATCAAAATAAAAAAAATATTCAGATGCAATTATTTCATTGAGTGTATCACCAACATATAATTAAGGAGGAGGATAAATAGTATCGATACATCATGAGAAACATTTTCAAAATGGAAGGAGTATGGCATGCAACTAAATAATCATCCTAACTAGTATGATAAATAGAATCAACACATGTTTATTTTCTTATTGTTTGTTGGATAAATCATCGTCATCAAGATTAAGCATGAAAATAAAAATAGCATGATCTAAGTTATCATAAGAAATTACATAAGGAGGAGTATGGTCAGCTAAATAAGAATCTCAACAACCATAGTATATTATCAAAGCATGAAAAATTATAATGGTGGAATGAATAGAAGAACAACATTGAGATATAGAGTGGTGAGTTCAAACATAGTTGTTTCATCATAGATAGGAATGAGAATCACATGAGGCATGACTAGCTGAGATGGAGAAGATATATCCTTAACCATTAGGGTTTTAGTAGATCCTAGTGAAAAATGTTCTAAACTACGGGTTCAATTAAAATGACTAAATAAAATTTGATTATTTTATTAAAATATGAATGCAAGGGTATACTATAAATGATATACAATGAAATATATATGCTAAAAAAATATTCTATTTTATCTATGAAACAAAATGATAGGGGTAAGGTAATTATCTTAATTCTTCTTACCCTCAAGTAAATATGGATTGGAAAATATGATGCAACCGAAGCACATACCATCGCAATGAGCCACAAAAAAATGTAGGAGAGGTGGAAATCATTTGAATGGGGCATATGGAAAATGAAAAGGGCACCCACGGATGATCTATACCTATTTATGGGTACTTGGGTATGCGGAAAAGGTCGAACCTAGCTCGATATGGTCATTAGGGCTTCCCACTTGTTGGCCTTTTATAACATGTATGTCATACTTGGATCACAGAGGTACCCATAAACATGCACACAAATATTCTCTTGCAAAAACCTCAAAAAGACATAAAATCCTAAAAGATACAAATTCAAAATGCGGAGTCATAAGGTCCTCATCTTTCACACTGGTGAATTTATGACTAAGCATTACACTACATCTTAGACCCAATGAAGTTTTTTATGCTTATGTGTGTAATAATTTTCCTATATCTCTCTCACACAAATGGTGCCAAGATAATGAAGATACCTAGATAAAATGCAAATGTATGGATGGAATAGAATGAACTCCCTTTCTATGTAGTGTGTATTTAGTGTAATGTGCCCAAAATATCATGTTACGCACTCCACCCGAAATATCTTAGAAACTCCTATAAATTGATCCTCTTGCCACATATTTTGTCTAACGTATCATAACTATATTAATTACTCTATCCATCCTCTGTAGTCCGAGTATGGCCTCCATGTCACATAATTTAGCCCCATATAATCTACCATAACCCTATAATTATATGTATCCATCTTCATTCTAGTTATATCTACCCATCCCCAGAAATAATATATAGTTTATCCCACTCTCCTCATGGTCCACCAACCGATGTCCAGTACCTCAACATTATCATAGGCCCATACATGTAGTAATGTAGTAGGTATAATTAAACCTCCATGCTCCTCTTGTGTAAATTTGTATAGATCCCTATACAAGTGAGCTAATACACATCATTCCTATACATACCTAGTGCTCTCCTCCTCTATCTAATGATAGATGTCATGTATCTTACATATTTATCTAAAGATGTTTTAGGTGGTGGTCCCCTAGAATGAGATGTATTTACACAATCGTTGAGTTATAGGGTCGCTTTGGAAATCAGTTAAGTAAGATAAAAGTATTGGATAGGAAGGTGGATAGATATAGGGGTGATGATCAAAAATTAGTTTGAGTGGTAAAGATTATAGTTCTAGAGCACTCGCAATGACATATAGTGATAGTGATGAGGAGATATGATGTGTATTGATGTATTGATGTAGGGGAATTTCCCTACCGATGAGATCTTTTATAACTATGATTGTGAATGATATTATATATATATATATATGGATTTATTGGTGTATGATCGTTGTATTTATTGATGTGATGATGTAATGATTCGACTAGTATTTTTATATATGATGCATTGATTATGGATTCTATATGTGATATGTGATGTTTGACTATTGATTTTTTTATTCTATTTGAAATTGGTAGTTTTTGATATTGAATAATGTGATGGTGATATAGTGTATATGGTGATAGGTGATGTATGCAATGTGAGTGTGCAAAATCGGATTGTTTGTATGAATAAAGTTGTGATGAATGATAGATTAAAAATTACTAATGTGTAAATTTATGACATGGTCTTAATAGTGTAGTGAAGTGCATGTTAGTATGATGAATATGGTGGGAGAAAAATGATGCACCCAATGTATAGATGATAAGGTTTAGTTATATAAGACCCTTAGTAGTCAATAATGAACAGTAAAACAAGATTATGTCTTCGGGAAGTGATATGATAGTGTGCGTAAAATTAATTGATCGATAAGGTGTGTAGTGTAATAGTGAGGAGAGGTTCTTATTATAACGGATCCCTTAACAGTCTTGTAAGAACTATAATCACATGAGTGCATCATCGTGGCATAAGGGGATAGAAATCACCTACCATAGCCAAATTCAATGTGGAACCGGTGAATCATGTTGAATAAAGGAGTTATGATTGTATGAATTGAACTAAATGTCATGTGGAATAGAGCTAATGATGGGTGATGTAATAGTGGGAAGTAGAGATTTTGAGGGTTGTGTAATGCAATGTGTATTAGTAACATGGTGTAACAAATGAGGTGTTATAGTGGTGGATGAGATAATAAGGAGAGTGCAAATGAGTAATAACCTATTGTGGTGGATGAATAATAGCCTTAGAACTAGGCTTAGGAAGTAAATTAACCGGAGTAACAACATTCCTATGTGGGATTGGAGACATAGAATTCTCTTGAGAGAAAGAGTGAAAGGAAATTTTACCCTTATCTTCTAATTATTGCAAGAAATCATGAAGAGTGCTATAGTCACCATTGCAATGGATATTGATATAGTTATAGTTGTAGTAAGTTCTATCACGTTGGGATCTATAAGTTATGAGTTAGATAATGTTGATTAGAAGGTAAGAGAATTAAAAACTTGTCAACCAAGGTAGATAAAACATCATGAGTTCTAGCATGTTCACAAAAGCATAATGTATCACGTGTAATAGGTGTAGAAATTTCAAGGGTAGCCCAACAAGGAGGATAACATGAAGGATGCTTATATGTAATGGAGAAGACTATACTTGTTTAAAACATGGATGATATTGAGACCATTGAGGCCAATCAACAAATGGAAGTGGAGAATAACTATATTATGTAGCAAGAATAATGATAAGAGGATATATAACATATAAAATAATGAGATGGTGTTCTATATCAATGAGCTTATATCACAAGATCATGAATGATTCACATGTTTCATACCGCAATCGTTATTTTAAAGCGGGAATAAAACCACGACGGTAAGATGAATTTCTTCTATAAGTCAATGGTCCAAAATATGAACCGATGTGTGCAAGAAATGAAATAGACAATTTAAACAATGATAGGTTATGTTTTTCCTTGATGTAAGGTAAGTAGATGATTATATGTGACTCAAGCGTCGTTTTTGATTATGAAGTGATGAAGAAAATATTCTTCCATCTAACAATAGGTGTTGATAGATCCGAAGGGTAGATGTGTTTAGCATTGGATAACATCTTCAATAAGGCTATTGTGAAAGTATTTTAGCAACAATCGACCATTATAGTATGAATCCAAAGCCATATGGTAACGTTTAAGATGTAAATAAGGATTTCCAGTACCATCAAGACATGTGAGTGTAGTCATAATGAAATCCTTGTGGAATGTTGAATTATGAATATTTTTGGAAGAGGATTTCCATGCAAAGAATTATTATCAATATAATGATAATATTCCTTGCTTTCTAGTGTGATAGATTATACTTGAGATTGTAAGTTGCAAACAACATGCATAAGAGATAAGATGTCATGTGGAGGAATAATAGAGGATGTAAATAGTGTATTGAGTGGTTTCAATATTTCTTTATGAGTGATTATAGGTATGTAAAGAGGAGACATAGAAGATATTGATGCTAAGGGAACACTAAATATGGTTTCCGTAGAAGTAATAGAAAGTGAAGAACATGGAATGTCAATAGAAGCAATAGGAATAGCATCGTAAATATAATTAAGAGATAATAGAATGAGATAAATCATTCATGTTATTAGAGAAAATATTGGAAGAAGATGAGAGTAGAGTGGGGGATTCATACTCAAAAATATGCAAAGATGTAGAATCATGACTAACACGTGTTTCATCATAATCAAATAAATATTTAGATGGAATGATTTCATTAAACATATTATCAACATATAATGAAGGAGGAGGATAACTATTATGCTATACATCATGAGAATTTTTTTCATAAATTTAAGGAGCATAAGATGTAACTAAAGAATGATCCTCACTACTATGAGAAAAAAATCATGCACATGATTATTTTCTTCCTATTTGATAGCTAAAGCATCATCATCAAGATTAAAGGTGAAAATAATAATAGCATCATCTAAGTTCTCATTATAAATAACATATAAAGGAGTATGGAAAACTAAATAAGTATGTCAAAAACCATTAAATCTTTCCAGATCATGAAGAATTATAATGGTGGAATGATCAAAGCTAGTTGGCACATTGCATTCATTAGCTAAGAGTTGTCTTTGAGTATCATCGAGAAGAAAAATGTTGTGATATAGACCGGTGAGTTCAGATATTTTTTTTTTTATCATAGATAGGAATGATACTCACATGAGGCCTTACTAGCTAGAATAAAGTGAGGATCTATTAGGGTTTTAGTGGATCCTACGTAAAAATTTATAAGCTATAGGTTCACCAAAAATATTGAATACAATATGATTATTTTATTAAAATATGAATGCAAGGATATACTATAAATGAAATATGATGAAATATAAATTTTAAATAAATTAGTTAATTTTATCTCAAAAAGGGAATGAGATGGGTAAGGTACTTATATTATTTTCACTTATCCTTCATTAAGTCTAGATTGGATAATATGATGCAACAAAAGCACTTACCATCACAATGAGCAATATAAAAATGTAGGAGATGTGCAAGTGGTTGGAATGGGGTTCTTGGAAAGGAAAACCTAATGTCACTACCACAATATACTCATTGGCCCATACATGTAGTAATGTAATAACTATAATACCGCATCCATGGTACTCTTGTTTAAATTTGTATAGATCCCAATACAAGTGAGAAAATACACATCATTCATAGGCATACCTAGTGGTCTCCTCCTCCATTTGATGACAAATTTAATTCATCTTATACAAAATGGCTACATCACATCCCTCCACTATAATCGAGGAATCAATCACAACAAGTAATAGAATTTTTATTGACAAAACCCCGATCTAATAATAACATCTTTGGCTAATGTGGTCCTCCATATGAAATAAAATACCCGTAAAATATATCCTTGTGGTATTCATTAGTGTCTATGCATCATCGATGGCCATAACCTGAACCATCTCAACAATGATTCGAAATTGCATGATGCGATACACATCCTCCATACTAATTTTTATCTCCTTGTAGGTAACAAAAAGGTCCAAGTATCTTCACACCACCTCTCGAACAAATATGTAATCATTAAGTCATATTATGGGGCACATTCTCAATTATCACCATGTTCCATAGGATAGAACGATCTAGAACATCGCACTCATCATTTAATAACACAAATCCTAACAACGTACTCAAAATAAGGACACCAAAAAAATCTCTAGAATGGATGTACCTCTACACAACAAAAACCAATAACACATTATTAGAGTATCATACATATGCAAATACACCTATATATAATATCAACACACATAAAGTTTCACATCTACATCAATCTGGGCTCAACCCAAGATTTCTAGGATGCTAGTACCAAGAATTAGAACCTGGGACCCCCGGAGAAGGTCACTAGCACCCATATTTAGGTGTTAGTGTCTTGAGGATCATAGGCACCTTCACTACTCTTGTCTAGGTCCAAAACACCAAGAAATTAAAAATAATTTTTCGTGAAAATTCATCGAACATGACTAGCATCAACACATAGTTTGAAAAAAACTCACACTTACTAGATCTAATGTCATACGTGACATCACAAGTGCCACCACAATCTCGAATAGACTCAATCTTCATGCTCTCACTTTAGGCATCTTTACACACCCATAGTTCATAATCACACTAGTGCAATAATAAAATGAATTTCCCATTCACATTTTCATATTACTATATATAGTCATTTTCCAATACTACATTACTATAGTCATTATTTGTGCACATTTTCTCAATTAATACACATTACATGGTTTCACTCATATCTTGAGCATGTTTACTCCAATTTCTATCTCGTTCACGTCATTCTCTTTGCAATTTTTCCTACTATCGTATCATACACATTTCACACATAACATATCTTCTTAGCATCACTTCCATTTGATAGAATTGCACTTTTGTGATATTTATCATACATTCTCTATTACATCATTGTGTGATAAATTTTGGCTTAGCGTTCGTTCTCATCATCACTCTCCTTCCTCTCGAAAAGTGGGGCATATAATTGGGGTCGCCTTATAAATCCCCTTGAACCATTATGTGATCAATCTACATTTCTTACCCATCATTATCAAAAATTTTCTCATATACCATGTGACATTTCACATTAGTTTCTAGTGATTCCCAATTACTTAACCTAGGGGAAACAAGCATAAAATATCTCCATGATTAATCAATAACTCAATCACATACATTCAAATCTCAACAATATTGAATCACATCAATCAATAGACATGAAAACAACACATTTATCCATGTTAGTTCATCTAGGAAAGTGGTTATATTATTCCTAAGTTAGGTAATCTAGGAGGATAAATGTGTTTTGTTTATGTTGATTGATTTATGTGATTCATTTGTTTTAATATTTTAATGTATGTGATTGATTTATTGGTTACTCATGGAGATATTTTACGCTTGTTTACCCCCAAGCTAGGTCATTAGTAGGAATTGGTAGAAAGTGATGTGAAATAACGCATACTATACAAGATTTTTTTGATAATGATGGCCTAGAAATCTAGATTGATCTTGTAATGAATCATATCTAGGTGCTACTGTCTCAAGGGTCATTAGCGACTTCACCGTTCTTTTCTAGGTCTAAAACACAAAGATATTAAAAATTAATTTTTTTGTGAAAATTTATCAAACACGACTAATATCAACACATTTTTAAAAAAATTACACTTACTAGCTCCACCGTCGTAGGTGATATCATAGGTGCCACCACCATCTCAAACATACTTAATCACGGTGCTCTCACTTGAGGAATATTTTCAAAACCAATGTTCACAATCACACTAACACAATAATCAAATGAATCTTCTATTCCCTTTTTCACATTACTATTTATAGTAACTTTCCATTACCTACATTACTATAGTCATTATTTGCACACAATTTATAAATTAATACACATTACATGATTTCACTCATATGTTGAGCATTCTTACTATTAATTCTATCCCCTTCTCCTCATTCTCTTAAAAATTCCTCCTAGTACCGTATCGTACACATTTTACACATAATATGTCTCCTTACAATCACTTACATTCAATATAGACACACTTTTATGATATTTATCATATGTTATCCAATACATTGTTGTGTTTAGACTCTTAGCTTATCCATCATTCTCATCATCACTCCTTCTTTCACTTAAAGTGGGGACTTATAATTAGGATAATATTATAATTCCTATTGTACCATTATGCAATCAATCTAAATTTCTTACCCATTGTTATCAAATATTTTCTCGTATACCATGTGGTAGTTCACATCATTTTCTAGAAATTATCCCTAATGACCTAACCTGGGGGGAAAAATGTAAAATCTCTCCATGAGTAACCAATCAATTAATCAAACAATTCCAATATCAACAATATTGAATCACATCAATAAATAAACATGGACACAACACATTTAGCCTTGTTAGGTCATCTTAAAGAGGTTAAAAAGTGAAGAATACCTTCCCATGTTAGGTCATCTAGCAAAGTGGTGATATAAATCCCAAGTTATTTCATGTGGCAGGATAAATGCATTGTTTTTATATTGATTTATTGATGTACTTTAATATTTTCGAGATTTGAATGTATTTGATTGATTGATTGGTTACTTTTGGAGACATTTTATGCTTGTTGTGCCCAAGTCAGGTCATTAGGTGGAATCGTTAGGAAATGATGTGAAATGTCTCATGGTAAAGAGAAAATGTTTAATAAATATCGGTTAGAAATGTAGATTGATCACATAATGAACTAAAATTTTCATGCCTAGAGTTCACAATCACACTAGCCCAATAATAAAAATCTCCTATCCAGCTTTTCACATTACTATTTACAATAACTTTCCATTACCTACATTACTATTGTAGACACCTAAAATCCACTTACACAACCTCTAATGCTAAGATTTTACTAAGTATCCTTTTTCTCATCATTTCCGTAATAATTAGCACTTTTCTACTAATTATCTAACATTCCTCTTCATGTTCATTAATTAATGACATTTCATTAATTAATCATCCTTCCTATCATTAAATATGTCAATTAATGACCTTTCATTAATTAATATCCACTTCTATTTGGGTTAATTAATTATTATTAATTAATTACACTCACAACACTAAATCAATAAATTACCATTTATTGGATCAAATTCCTCTCTTACATCCCGCAAATCATACTAATTTTCCTCTAATTAGCTTATATAAGCTTACATCTACCTATTAATTAATCTCCTTTGATAAATTAAAACATCTCCCAACTCTCATGACTTACTAATGACAAATTAAACTCTTCTAAATCAAGATTATCTTTTATAAAGTAACCTTATCCATTCCTAATCTTGTTTTACCTTTATCCCACATTCATCAATTTGCTAGCCTTGCCTCTTTAGGAAATCTATATAAAGAACCCTACTTCCTTCCTTTCTTCTTGCACCATGCTTTGAATAGTGAAATAATATAAACATTTTGATCTTGAGTCATTCTCCATTATTGGAAATAGCTTCTTCATCTTGCATCCTTTCACTCAAAATTTAGTAATATGGGAAGATCCAAATGGCCTTGTAGCCATTCTTGGTGATATTCCATTCTCAATCTTTGAGATCAAGTAAAAATATAATTTGATTGCTTATGTTCTTCATAGGCTCATAGGTTAAGTTAGCAATCATAGAGAGTAGGAAATTCACCCAAGAATCCCCATATTTATGAAATGTCTAGTTGGTTGTCGTTATGCTGCCCAAATAAACATGAAACCTACTTCACATTAAGAAAGTTTGATCATACAACATAGGTTTATACCTTTCAACCCATCACACGCCGACAATGACTGATTATCGTAAGGTCCCTTATACATATGAAAATAAGGAATCAATTTTTCAGTGTTCACATCAAAAGACACCCATCATGACCAAACCTTGATTGGTTCTTCACACTAGAGAACCCATTCGGGTAACCCGTTCCTCACCTTCATCTCATAGTTGGTGGTATGGTTTGGAAACTTCTGATCTAAATTATTATTCAAGTTCCCCCCACTCTTCTTCTAATTCTAATCAAAACATTTCCTCTTCTTCTAAGGATTCCAATCAAAATATTTCCTCTCAACTTTTTTTTGATGCTTTAGATCCAAACTACTATTCAGATCTAAACTACTATTAAGATTAATCTAATTCGACTCTAAGTAATCTAGTGCAACTCCTATGTCATGGTCCTCCCTATCTTCGCAGGACCATCTTCATCATACATTTAATATAACTCCTACGTTACGGTCCTCTCTTTCTTTACAAGACCATTGTTATTATTCATCCAATGCGATTCTTGAATCATGGTCCTCCCCTTCTTCACAGGACCTTCTTCATCAATCATCCCCACTAAGTCTTCCTTCTTTTAATATTCATGTGACTCAAAGTCCTTCTAGTCAAACGTCTAAATCGACCCATGCATCGAAATCTACAGACTTTGGACTTAATCCTACTAGTTTACAGATGATATACCATCGTATAGGTAGGTCCACACCACCTTCTTCTACTCCTAAGACATCTAGCTCCACATATTCTTTGTCCCTCATGTCATCTTCTTCTATCAATCATCATCAAACATCTTCTAAGTCTTCAACACCAAGTGAACCTCTTTCTTCCAATCAATCCATGGTGATTGATCAACAAATCATACTAAATGACTTCTTTCAAAATGAATTAAAAAGTAGGTCATTTATAAGCACACGTGAAGATATTCCTTTAGAATATGACGAGCAAGGATTCTATAAAGACTTCCATGCACTCACATATTCTGAGGAAAAGGTTGATTCATTTTATCAAGAAATAGAGGAAGATCCTCAAATCATGTAACTTGATCCTCCTCTTATTCTTCCATCTTCACATTCTTCATTACGTGATGAAACTCCTTAGTCTTGCATTGATCCATGGCCTATGTTCTCATCACCCAATCACTCTTTTTCTATCATAATTCCTCAATCACAATCTCTCATGGGGTCAACACTAAGTAGGCCTTCATCTTCATGTAGGTGTGGGTCACCTTCTAGTAGCCCTCCTCGCTATTTGTGGGAAATTTTTGAGTATTCCACTATCTTCTATTCTTGGGGCATGCCCAACTAGCCCCTTGTCTTCTATGTATGGATCACCCGGGGTAGTCCATCATCTTCTATTCTTGAACCACATCCTAGTATCCCTTGTCTTCTATTTATGGATCACCCCCGTAGTCCATTATCTTCTATTATTGGGCCACATCCTAGTATCCCATCATCTTACATCTATGGGTCACATCTTAGTAGCCCTTCTTATTCTATTATTGGGCCACATCCTACTAGTCCTTCATCTTTTGTCTATAGCTCATCTCCTGGTAGCACATCTTATTCTACCAAATATTGTGACAATCCCACCGCCTTTCCTCTCATAAATTATAAACATCCACGATCTTATCTCAATTCTTAGAATTAGACAATTCAAGCATTAGCTTATCATAAATCTAGATATGTTCTTTATAAATCTAAGATCAAAACTCCAAAGAGCTCCAAATCTCTCGACAAATCAAACCATTATAAAATTTGAAATCAAACACAATTCTAGAATGCATACAAATGTACCCATAAATTATGGCGGAAAGTGCAAAAACCTATGGATAGGGAACTCAAACTCCCACATACAAAACCCATGTTTCAAGACAAATCATAGTCATTTGTTGAGTGTGAACTCACCATGATCATCGAGATCGGGGATAATATCACTCTTGATAAACAAACGTGCTTAGTCTCCCTTATCAAGGAAGTCACACACATCATTGTTGGATCCTATCATGTAGATTGACATTGCTGGTCCCAACTTTCAAAAAAATCATAAAATAGTTCAAAAATACAAACAAAATGAGAAAACATTAAAACATTACAAAATTAAAACATTGCAATCAGGTATTGCATACACATGGATGTTCTTTCTTCCCTTTCTTTCATATTCATCTACAAGTCATCCACCATTTTCATCCCTTTGATCTTATTGTGGTTAGCCTATTCACACACATTTTGTGACATTTATCTCTATGGTATCCATTTGACATTGGTCTTTCATAACCTTGGTAAATTAAAAATGACTGACCCTTAGAGATCATATACTATCTACATATAATAAACTTGTTGGGTAGAATGTTTGGGTGTATTTGTTGACACTAGCCAATTTCGTCATCACAATCACTTCCACATCCTTCCATCAATCCATAAGTGGTTCTTAACCCCTTTTCAAACAAGAGAGATGAAATAAGTTTTCGAAAAGAAAAATCTAAAAGAAAAAGCAAATTGATATATAACTCTCTCTTGGGGTATTTCCAATCATTTCAATTAGGGCTATGGATGCCTCGATCGAAATTGAGCAATGTTGTGATTAGAATAAAATGCATCTCCATCAAGGCTATGAACGTCGAATAGAAGTTAAGAAATGTATGGCTCTCCTTCCATAATCCACTCACACATCACCTTTTAAACTAAATCATTCCTTCACATTAGCTAGTTTCTTCACTTATTGTCTATCAACTCTTTCATTCAAGAGGTAATTATTTTCCATGTGCACACACATGATCTCGATGACTAAACAATATTAGTATGTTACCGATTGTTACTTTTTGAACCTTGTTCAAAATCTTACTTTAGCGCATGTCTTGTCTCATGATTTGTGCCTTGGGCTAATCACTTTTTCATCAACCGTCATCTAAATATTTTCATAGCATCCTTTTTTCTTCAAAAATCGTTTAGAACATCCATGTGTATAGAATGCCATTTTTCTATGTTTGTGGACACCTTTGTCCCCTTTTAATAAGATAATTTTCTACTTCCCTTCTCTCATGTGTTTCTCAGCCATCTTACGTTGGGCGCATCCTTGTTCATTCATGATTGAATCAATTTTATATTGGCCTTGATCCCCCTTCAGCACATGAAGATTTTTCCTTTGCATACACCCACCTAATCACTAGGGCATTTTTGCATCTTCACTTTCTTACACATAAATGTGGCATTCTACCCATGTACATCCCATCTATCGCTGGGGTAATCCTGTGTCTTTGTCTTCATATACATAGTTTTAGAAAACTTTCAAAATAAAAAAACATTCAAATATGTGTCTCAAAAATTTAAAACAATAAAAATCATCCTAAAAATGTCTCTCTTTTATTCTCGCTTGTTCTTTTGTGTGACTCGCGGATCATATTGATCTATGTCCATTAACAAAGCTGATTTGCTTATTATGTCTATACTCCGGGGAACAATGATGTTTCTTGGTATTGTTTCATAGTGCACTACTTTTCATAGGACCAAAGAGTCCTCTTTATTCCCCTTGCATCTCTTGGGGCACCATATTTTAACCCTTTTGTTAATTCACACAGTCGAAATCAAAGCTTGATAACAAAACCATTGTATTATGTTTGTCTTTATCTTGTTTAATTTCTCGCATCGCATTACATTATGTATGTTGTATGGAGTTAGGCATATTTTAATTTCTCGTATTGCATTTCATTTTGTATGTTGTATGGACTTGGTGTTTTTAGCTATAGAAATTTGTTCGTATTTGGCTTTTCATGTCATACTACACTTTTTTCATACTTTTTAATAAAGACTGATGATATCGATCATAAGAAAAATGATGAACTAAATTTGGTTTTTACATCGGAAAGATAATCACTATATCCATCTCTTTTCATCTTCATTTTTCTTCCATATCACTCTCATTCTTTCAACACTTTTCTTAAAGAGAAACTTGGGGCAATAGGGATTAATTCTTCTACTTCTATTATATTTTTTCATCTTTTCGATCGTCAATCACCCTCTTTCACCACCCCATTGACACTCGAGGGGCATCCTTCATTATATTATTTTTTCTTCTATATCTTCCAAAAATTATTTGTTTGTACTTTTCTACTATCTTTGAAGTGGCATCACTTACACCACCCTAGAAAGGGCAAATCTAGACAACTAAAATCCACTTAGGCAACCTTTAATGCTAAGATTTCACTAATTATCCTTTTTCTCATCATTTCCATAATAATTAGCACTTTTCCACTAATTATCTAACATTCCTCTTCATATTCATTAATTAATGGCCTTTCGTTAATTAATCATCCTTCCTATCATTAAGTGTGTCAATTAATGACCTTTCATTAATTAATATCCACTTCTACTTAGGTTAATTAATTATTATTAATTAATTACATGTGCAACTCTAAATCAATAAATTACCATTTATTTTATCAAATTCCTCTCTTACATATGAAAAATCATACTATTTTTCTCTAATTAGCTTTTATACACTTACATCTACCTATTAATTAATCACCTTTGATTAATTAAAACATCCCCAACTACCATGACTTACTAATGACAAATTAAACTCTTCTAAATCAATATTACCCTTTATAAAGCAACTTTATCCATTCCTAATCTTGTTTTACCTTTATCCCACATTTATCAATTTTCTAGCCTTGCCTCTTTAGGAAAGCTATATAAAGAACCCTACTTCTTACCTTTCTTCTTGCACCGTGCTTTTAATGGTGAAAGACTATAAGCATTTTGATCTTGAGTCATTCTCCGTTGTTGGAAATAGCTGCTCCATCTTGCATCCTTTCACTCAAAATTGAGTAATATGGGGATATCCAAAATGGCCTTGTATCCATTCTTGGTGAGATTCCATTCTCAATCTTTGAGATCAAGTAATAATCAACTTTGATTGCTTATGTTCTTCATAGGTTCATAGTTTAAGTTAGCAATCATAGAGAGTAGGAAATAGCTTAGCATGAAGTTTCATTTATGCATTGAAGAAGCATTTCCTTTAAGATAGTATCTTAATGGTTCATTGTTTAATTAAAATTTGTTTTTGAAGCTATGTAGATATTATTTTACATTTATGTCATAGTTAATAAAAAATTAGCACAACTATACTCATTTTTGAGCACATTTTCTCAATTAATACACATTACACGATTTCAATCATACCTTGAGCATACTTACTATGATGTATATCCCCTTCACGTCAGTCTATTCAAAATTATACCTACTACCATATCATAAACATTTCACACATAATATATATCCTTAACATCTCTTACATTTTATATCCACACACTTTTTTATATTTATCATACTCTCTCCATTACATCATTGTGTTCTAACTTTCTGCTCAACGTTTCTTCTCATAATCACTCTCAATTTCATGGAAATTATGAGAATAAAATTGAGGTCATCTTATAATTAACCTTGCACCATTATGCGATCAATCTACATTTCTAACCCATCATTATCAAACATTTTCTCTTATACCATCCAACATTTCACATCACTTTCTAATGATTTTTCCTAATGACCTAATTTTTAGGAAACAAGCGTAAAATATCTTTATGAGTAACCAATATATCAATCACATACATTTGAATCTTGACAAAATTGAATCACATAAATCAGCCAACATAAACACATTGAATTTATCCTCCTAGATGACCTAACTCAAGATTTATAACTCCAAATTCCCAAATGACATAAGATGTGAAGTTATTATAAAATTTTCCACTTCTTCAAGATGACCTATCATGGAAGCCACCATATATATTCAAATCTCAACAATATTATTAATGCTTAGTACTTGGTCATTGATTTTGATCACATAACTATGTATTTATATGATTCATTTCTTTAAATTTCATAATTGACGATGGAAGGTTGATTATAATTTAACATCATTCCAATAATAAAAATAGATTAAAAATGAGTTATTAATGTGAGAAAGAGTCAATGAAACCTAGAGGGGATATGACCACATGGATGCTACTATCCTTTCTAGGCACTAGTTTTGAATCCATAAAAGATAAATCAAGTAATGTTTTGACTCGAGTTTTATGATGTGTAATACCAAATAAAAAATAGGAGACAACAAAAAGAGGCCAAAGATAGTTGTCAACCACTAGTATTTTTCTTAGGAATCACGTAAATGTTAGTATTCTTGTAGGACCTAGAAATGTACCCAAGCAGATGATTTTGTTTCAACAATTCATATTTAGTCAAATAACGTTGAGATAAATTCAAAATAAGTGTTTTAAAAGGAATAATGATGATAGTAATTAATCTAAATATTTACTGAAATAAATGAGAAAAATGTACAAAATGGTGTAAACATTTAAGGTGCCAAATCTACTAAAGGATGACTCTATTGACAAGGTATAAAATTAAACATTATTTTTATAACAAAAATTCATTGTGGACACATTTATTGGGGAAGATAATGTAGTTATAACCATGGATTTATTATAATCTCATATAATAAACCTTTTTAAATATTCATATTGATTTCCGTCTTGGTTATGGATATGAAGATATGGTTGTATTGAAGAAACAATTAGTTTTAAGAGTTAACAAAGAAGAAAAACTAGAGCTAAATTCTATTCTCAATCTTGAGGTAATAGAATTTACAAAAGCTATTATTTGTAATACAAAGAAGATGAGGGATTTTTTAGAAAGGAAACAAATATCAATATGCTATAAGTAATTGCTACAAGTTACCCAAACCATTAAGTTATTCTTATTAATCAATATCTCGGTGTTTTTTATGAATGGTATCTTTTTGGTAAACCTTATGCCTTCTATCTCAAATCTATCTTTCAAAAAAATAAATATGCGAAGGAATGGAAGGAAATGAAGTTTTTCTCCATGACATCATCTCATCTTATGATAGATATCTTTGATATTTTTTTGCAAAAAAATTTAAAAGCCGTGTCTTGGAAGGAATTATAACATTTCAAGAAGGATTCATGTTCATCAAGTATATATGTGAAAGAGGAGAAAATTATGATTAGGAAAATTTATTTATCTTCATAAATTGTCATACAAGAAATTAAAGTTAAATTGGATGTCGAAACATTCTTTTACTTTTGATGCTTTATCCAATATGTTAAATTTAGAAATAAAAAGATATATAATCAAATATCTAAGAATTTAGTACAAACCACTTAATGATGAGAAAACATTGGTTACTCATACAAAGGCTATTAGTGATATTTATTCTAAAATAGTTTATAAGTGAGAAAACATAAAATAAGAGAAGGTTATTGTATAAAACCTTTTCTACCACTAAGAGGAATATTGTCTAATATCTATTCTCACTAAATTATAAATTTTTGAAGGTGAAAGATGCTGATAATTATCATCTCTTTGGAAAAGATGCACATCATAAATTTTACAATAACAAATACATTTTATGGGTGTGCTACCAAGGAATCTTCCTCTCCAAAAGAATTGATATTTGGTTCATCTCAAACTTATTTGAATTAAATTAAACCATTAAGATTAAATATTAAGAGTCTAATATGGTGAAAAACTTACCCGTGAGGAGAAAAATTGAGAGTAAATAATTTACATACATCGAGATATTGGTAATGGATATTGACAAAAATTGGTGCTTGGGTTAATAGATAGGAGTGAGCATTATTCTTCAATATATTATCGTAAAAACAAGACATCAATATTTGAAAAGTAATGATATTGTCATTTTTATCATTTGAATTGACAATGTAATATAAATTTGTGACAATATTTATGATTGTATTATTCTTCTTAAACGAAGTTGATATTTCATATTATTCCTTCATTATGTTATTTGCAATTCTCATAACCTTATTACATTCATTTAATATCTCCTTAGAGGTACCTAATCTTATTATACTATTCATGGGTTTTGCACAAAACATTTATTCTTATTTATTAACTTATAAATATTTCCTCTTTTCCCTAAATTTGGCATATTTCCATTTCTATTTCTATGTGTAAATGTTTGGGACTCTAATATGTGTACAATAAATACAACACTGAATGTGATTCCTAATTTTTGACAACTATAGACAATGGATAATGTACTAAATTCAAACAATATATTATTTGTCCTACTTTATTTATTTTTTCTTCAACCTAGTTTACACCCAATCCAGGTCATGTTTCAGAACTAAATAAATCTATTTCCTTATAAAAATCTAACTATATAAAATTACATGATTTTTTATCTCATTATTTTAAATTCATCAAGTAGAAAAAAATTTGAATATAAGTAGTTTCTAAATATTTTAATATTTTATGCAATGAAATTACTTAGATAAGTATAAATTTCAGTAGTAATATAAGATCAAATAACACCTAAATATAGATAAATTGTGAAGCTATGCAAGTTGAATGACCTAAACAATTGATGGAGGTAACTTCCGCATGATAAAATAAGACAAAATTAATTTATGTTATTATAATATACTAGATAATAACTAATATATACCCTAAAATGCTATGAAAGTAGAAAGGCATGCCTAATAAGCATATGGAAACATAAATGAATGTGATATGATATAATAAGAAATTTTGTTAGATACAACACTATTGGTCAAAAATCCTCTTTGTGTTTGATCTTAATTTTTTTGTTTTCCTCTCATATCCCGAGGTACACATCGGCATGTTGGGTCATTAGTGTTGAAATTCAAGCAAGAGATCCCTATATAAACAAAACATACATACCATTATAGGGGTGGATAATTCTTATCATGGACTAGCTATCTAGATAGATCAAGGGACTACATTAATCTCCATAAACACTACTTAGCAATGGAAGTTCATTTTATTTCATCAACATATTTGCATTTTATCTAGCTACATCCTTTTATCCTAGCATCATTTTGCAGTAGGGACACCTAGGAGGACTATTGCACACATAATCACATAGAATTACATGAGGTATGAGATGTAGTGCATCACATAGTAATAAGTTAACCATTATGATAGTTGAGGATTGTCGGACCACTCATATTTCATCATTATTTTTGAGATTTGATGTCTTTTTAGGGTTTTACAGAGGATATTTGTGTTCGATTTACATATATCTCGGTGATCGAAGTACAACATACATGCGACCAAAGGAGAAACAAGTACAAATCCGGGTTACCATATCGAATCAGGTTTTAACATTTTTACATACCCAAGTGCCCAGAAATAGGTCAAGGGTGTAAACACCTAAAATCCACTCATGCAAGATTTAATGCTAAGATTATACTAATTATCCTCTTCTCGTCATTTCCGTAATAATTAGCACTTTTCTCGCTAATTAGCTAACATTCCTCTTCATGTTCGTTAACTAATGGCATTTCGCTAATTAATTAGCCTTCCTATCATTAAGGATGTTGATTAATGACCTTTCGTTAACTAATATCCATTCTACTTCAGCTTAATTAATTATTATTAAATAATTACCCTCACAACTCTAAATCAATAAATTACCATTTATTAGATCAAATTCCACTCTTACATCCAACAAATCATAATAAATTTCCTCTAATTAGCTTCTATAATCTTACATCTACCTATTAATTAATCACCTTTGATTAATTAAAACATCCCAACTCCCATGAATTATTAATGAAAAATTTAACTCTTATAAATGTAGATTACCTTTTGTAAAGTAACCTTATCCATTCCTAATATTGTTTTACCTTTATCCCATATTCCTCAATTTGCTAGCCTTGCTTTTTCAGAAATCTATATAAATAACCTTCCTTCTTACCTTTTTTCTTTAACCATGCTTTGAATAGCGAAAACTATAAGCATTTTGATCTTTATCCATTCTCCATTGTTAGAAATAGCTTCTCCATATTGATCATTTCACTCAAAATTGACTAATATGGAAATATCCAAAATGGCCTTGTAGCCATTCTTGGTGAGATTCCATTCTCAATCTTAGAGATCAAGTAAAAACCCACTTTGGGTGATTATTTTCTTTGTAGGTTCATATTTTAAGTTAGAAATCATAGAGAGAAGGAAACAACTTAGCAAGTTAATTTTATTTATGCATCAAGAAGCATTTCTGTAAGCTCCGATCTTGATGGTTCATTGTTTAATTAACATTTTCTTTTGAAGTTATGTAAATATTAGTTTAAATTTATAGCTTAGTTAATTATACATGATCACATTTGGCATGCTTTGTAGGACTTACTCCAATGTTCTTTTCACTTAATTTAATGTTTTTGTAGTTATGTTTTAATTTTGGTTACTCACCCTCTTTTACACATGTTGATCTAACTTGTTTATATTAACTTGTTTTGTTGATATTTCATGTGTCTAGTCTTCCCGTAGGTATAAAGGAGGTGAAGTATTATCAAAATTGGATCTTGATGGGAAAAATTCTAGATTTCTTTATGTTTTCATGTTTAGAGCTTCGTTTTTCAACATTCTACATGCTAGTTGTGTCAATTTCTTGAAAATATCAAATTATTGAGCATGTAGGTTAGTGTTTGATAGTTTTGAGTGTTCTATTTACATATTAATGTTGTAGGTTACCGTAAAAATTAAATCTTCGTGAGAGAATTTCAAGATTTCTCCATGTTTTGATTTATAGAGAATTTTTTTTCATTATTCTAGATGCTAGTTTTGGTGATTTATTAAAAATGTTAAGATTTTGTTAGTGCAAAATCATAGCACCCCCCAAATGAATCGTCAAAGATCTACTTTTCTAAGGCGTAATCATTCGGTGTGATCCATAAAACATTTAGTTTTCTCCAAAGTGTGGGACTTAGAAAATGATAAAACTCTCTAGATTAAAGGTTGGTTCCTATTCCTCTGTTTAGGTGCATGTGTGAAAACTTACAAAGGGCCTATTCCTAAACCTAATCTAAGTTTTACCAAGGAGACAAGTGGATAAAAGGGATACATGAAATGAAACTAAGCTATAAGGTGATGCACCAAAGGAATGATGAATTTTTTTGCTAATAGACACAAAACAAAAAAATGCATAAAATAACCAAGCAAAGATAACCAAATCTATAATGAAAGACCAGATGAAAGTAAAAGAGATAAGAAAGGATCTAAAATTGATCAAATAAGTGTTTTATTTCTCTTGATTGATACTATGCATTAAAAAGTGGCCAAAAGGTAGAAAACGACATGTCTAGTGGAAGGTCCGAAAACTCCACGAGTTCCTTTGCGGAAGAAAAGGTGATCCTACAAAAGAGAAGAATGTCCAACCCTTTACAATGAGTCCTCACCCTATATTTATAGGATCAATCGAGAGATAAGAAAGAGAGAGAAGTAGAAACATAGGTCAAATCTCAACCACTGCTATTAATTCCTCTTACAAAATCTACCCCCAAATCTATCTTGATTATATCGATCTTTGGTTTGACACCTTGAAGGAACAGGAAATGGTGGAATAGATCGAATCTGATCCGGTTGTTGAGGTAGATAGATCTCAGTATTAATGGTCTTGAAGACATTTTCTCAATTTTTCTTTACCTAACAACCCCAAACTTAAAGTTTCAGATCTCCATGGCATGGGAGAAACCGACATCTTTCCAATCATTTAAGATTTGTAATATTTCGAGCCACGAAATGAAATATATGCCCTTTTGAAGTTTGTATCGTGTCCATACAAAAGGGCGGGACAACCATTTTGAAAACCGGAGCCCCCATTTTTCGTGGAACATGTCAAGGGAAAATTAGGGTGAAAATTGGGTTTATCGGTCCAAAATTTATCTTTTCCCCCATTTCTACAAAAATTACAAAATCCAAAAACTCCCATGGCCTCGCCACTCCGCTTGGACACGTGGCATCCTTTGGTTGGTTGAGGAGATGCACTCCAATTTTCATCTTTGTGCCTTTTTTTTACAAAAGAAATTTTTTCACCTTTTCCTCTAATTCCCCGCTTCGACCTTGACTCGGGCTCAAACTCCAACATTTTCCCTATGGGCGTAATCATTGCGACCCATTTTGCAAATTTTACATCTTTGGAATAAAAAAAGGAAAAAAAAATAAAAAATTTCCCCGATGGCCCGCATTTACGTTGTTGGTTTAGTATTGCCACGTGGTGCTTCCTCTGCCAGCCTACTTAATTTCTATGTTTTTGGCTAAGTATTTTGCTCAGCGGGGTCATATTTCTTGAACATGGACATGTGGTGGTCATGCATTCAACTATAAACCCTTTCTCAATTCGATCCTACAAGTTAGCATCATTTGGACACTTCGTGCTCTTTGTCGATCTCGCCACCATGCATTGATTATTAAACTCAACTTTGTCCCCTTTTCGAGACTAGACGTGTGGAGGCTCTGTGCTTGCTGAAACTCTCGATAAAAAATTTTCCATTGGAGGAGCATTGAGTTGACACTTGGAAACCTCCATAGGTATTTATAATTTTTAACAATGTCTCCCTTCCTTTTCGGGCCCGGGGCTACGTGGAAAATTGGCATGAGTTTGAGTCTTTACTTTTGGATCTACCCTCGAGGTGCGCCGATTGGACATGTGGCACTTCCCAACCAACACTTCTATACTTAGCCCTTTTTGAGGCCCACTTTCCCTACCTTTTGACCTTGGTTGACTATTTGCTAAGTGGAGGGCTAGCACGAGTTTGTGTCACCACATGGGGCTCCTATCTTCGATTCACGCCGAGCTAACTCCTTGATTCTTCATGGGTAGTGAAGAATTTTCAACAGCTGCAAAAATTTGGGGCTCTAGATGCATGGAATCCCGACATTCATTTGAGATTCCTTCTTGTGATTCAAATTTGGAGAAGCACTGTTCTAACAAGTGGCTCTCTCCATTGTCTTCTCCATACTTAGCCAATTTTTGGACTCATTTTGAACTGTTTTGAGGCTAAAGACTTTAGATCTCACAATTTATTCTTTCTCTTTCCCCTTGCCTCTCTATAACATTGATTCTTATCCTTTGACCCTGCTACTCTATTTTTGAGCCCACTTGTAGTGCGTAGAATGAATTTAAAGCCTAGGTTCACTAATTTGAGCCATTTTATGAATTTATCCTACACATGGTTGTTTGATTCTTGCAGCCTTCGCCATTTCCATTACAAAGTCCCCTTACAATTTTCTTGTGTGAATGAAACAACATTTCTCGTGTCCTTTCGGTGCGGGGTCGTTTGGATCCAATATTTTTCCCCGGGGTAAAATATGGATAATAATTTTGTGACTCGGATGAGTATCTACTAGATGAGTATCTACCGAGTATCTATTTAGCATGGAGTCGAGAGTGATGGTCTCGACATTGGTCCAGCCTCTGATTCATGAGCCTGACTATTTCCACTCTCAATCTTCATAAGAAATCTTGAAACGATGGTTTCTGAGAGTAGAAAATTGTTTTGACCTGTGGCTTCATCTATTTTTGAATGAGTTGTGCAACATGTAGAACATGAGTGTAAAATCACTTAGAGAAAAGCAACCTAAACTACAACAATACGATGTGTAAAAGTACTTAGAGGAATGAGAAACTAAACCGATATGTACATGGTGAGAACCTTCATTTTAGTAGCAATGTTTAAGATAGATTCTGTTCACTAGAATCTAGAAATATTCACCATCCAATGTAGACAATTGGAAAGCATTGCTACTTTTACATGTTGTGACCATGTAAGGGCCACTCCAAATGGCATCAAACTTGGAATGCCTTCCTAGTTTATCTCGATCTCGCATCCCATTTCAAGACTAGTTTTCCTTCCTATAAGGTCCTAGTTCTTTCCTTCCTATCAAAACATCTCTTAATCAAGGCTTGATCCTTCTCTATTATCTGAAGTGCATGTTCTCTAGTTTCTTCCAACTCCATTAGCTCTGTATACCTCGCCTCCATTGGTTTGAACTCAAATATCTAGCTACTTCATGAGTTTCAATGATGGAAACTCAAGTGATATAGGAAACACTTCCTCTTTCCCATAGATGAGTTTGAATGGAGAGCTTCCTATAGACCTCTTGGATGTTTTCATATCATCCCATAAGGATGATTTGAGTTTTGTGTGTAAGTTTCTCGATTTTAATCCGAGTTCTTCTCATAATCTTCAAGCAGTTATTGTTTGTAGACTCTACTTGGCCATTACCTTAAGGGTAATAGTTTGATGAAGTGCTCGGGTAAATTCCGTTCCTAATGGCCCATATTGTGATTTTGGAACCGATGAATGCCAATGCATTATCTCGATATAATGGTGGTGACACGCAAATCTATTCATTATCCCTTCGTAGAAGTCTAATATGTTGGACTCATTAGCTTCTTTGAGTTCCACCGCCTTGGTCCACTTGGTAAAATAGTATGTTACCATCAAAATCCACTTGTGGCCTTGGATCGAATTTGTATTGATGAACCCAATGAAATCCAACCCCCATTGCATGAGTGGTTGGTCAATTGAAATGGGGTGCAATGGGAGTGTTGTTAGCCTCTCTTTGCCTCTACAAAATGCTAAGTTCCTGCACGTCTTGATCCATGCATAGTAGTAACTAAACACCCAGGGCCAATAATAACCAACCTTCATGATCTTGAGTGTTGTCACTCATGGAGAAAAATGGCCTCCACTACTTCATCATGCAACTCTTGTAGCACTCTCTCAACCTGATTTGTCTTAATGCACCTTAACAGAACACCATCGATGTCCCTTTTAAAGAGGAAGCTATTAATAAGAACATATGGGATGGCGTGTAGTTTGAAGAGCCTCCTTTTTTATTCATTTCTAAAGTACATGAGGGCTGTTTGAAGGAAGTGCACCATGTTCTGAGTCCAACAAGGAGTGGGCATATCCTCATTTTCTTCCTCTGGCTATCCTGTAGGACCAAAACAACTTCTTTTCCACCAATTTATTCTTCTTGTTGACTTGAGTTCAGCTGCTCATACAAACCCTTCCCACATACCAACTTAGTCACCTTGATCTCAATGTCATACTCCATGACACGAGTGATCCACCCTGCACACTTTTGTTTAGATCCTTGCGGAGAAGGAAGTGTTATCACCGAATCACAGTACCCTTATGTTTACACAAGTGCATATACTTGAACTCATTGTGTGATTAGATAACATGGGTACTATCTCCTAGTTATGGGACTTGCTACTTGAGGTAGACCTTCAGAAAAAGCTGGTTCTTACTCCTAAACTACACGCCACAATCTACTCTAATGCGGGGTAAACTAGTTGTTATAATCTAACCTTCCAAGGGACCAAGGAGAGAGAATGCATAAAATTAAATCCTACACTAAAGAAGTGATACACCAGAAAAGGAGGGTGTCAAAGTAGTCTTCCAATGTGTGAAAACTAGGAGTAAAGTGCATACTAGAAGGGGTGATAACAGTTATCCACAATCTAAAAATGCATTCACAACAATGATTCATACATGAAAATAATAATGTATTCTTGTAAGAGTATAAAGATAGACACAATACACTTGTACTCAAGGTTGAAGGGGTAAGAAGAGAGCAAGAAAAAAAGAGTAGGGGAAGATGCATCAGTAAAATTATATTTTTTTGCTTCATGATATGTGCGATTCAATCTGTTAAAAGATAAGTGCCTGGATAACCATGTAAGGATTCCACTATAAGGGCTTGTAGTAAATTTCCTTCACAAAGAAATTTTGATAGAGCTTTGCTATAAAACTCCCCCCTTTATAATGAGCCCAACACTCTAATTTATAGGAAAAATAGAAGAGAGAGAGAAGGGGAAAATAGAAATCCCGAAATATGTCCTTCAACCACTTGCAAGAGGTACTAAATGGAGTGAAATGATAGTATGTTACTTGAAAAAGGATCCCCATACTATCCCAGGTGCTGCAATAGAGAAGGAATGATGACCATGCCTCTTAATTGCACTCCCAACTACCAAATAAAACACTATCATGAACCTGGAAACATTTTATGAAAAATACCCATCGATTTATCCTCAAATATGTAATTTTATGATTTATGTGTGTTGGGCTTGGAGCCACGATTCCAATGGTACCAATTTTGTGTGATTTAGTTGAGAGATACAAAAGTTATGACATTTTGAGTGCAAGCAGCTTTTTTGGGTCTAGTAGGTGTTTTTGTCATTTGACAGAATGAGCATTAATCGAATGGATCCAAATTAGAGGACATCATGCTTGTTCCAGAAAGTCCAATTTTATGAAAATCAGAGCTAAGAGTCAAAATTTATGGTGGTTTGATGTTCGGGAGGTAAAAATTTGACTTTTCCTTTGAATTGCGGGTATTTCGGAAAAATTGGGTCCGCGTGTCCGTCTCTGCATCCCGAACACATTATTTTGCTTGTCCTCTTTTGTGTCCTTTTCACTCTTTTGCCTCCGTGCATACATTTGTCCCAACTTTCCCGGAAAAAATTCTTCGCGCCACCCGATAGATCGACTTGCGGCAAATCGGTCGATTCGTCCCATGTGTACTTTCATCCCGGGTGTCCTGCATCGTGCGCAACAAAAAAACTTCCACTTTTGCTGATTTTCACTACCTTCGGCAATTTCAGCTTTGTGTGTCCCGCATGTCCCGACATCCCAACCTGCCTCGCGGACTGCCTAGGACAAAAAGTTCTGACTTTGCTGATTCCTTTATATTTCAGCCGAAAACTTGGTATGTCAAACCTTGATACGATCCACACTAGTACAAACAAGCAGCCTTAAGACCCGAAATGCATTAAAACAAGTCTATGACTTCATTTTTACATTTTTCAATATTTTCTAACTCCTTGGGATTTTTTCTTGGATGGGAGAGTTAGAGAGAAGCCAAAGGGTCCCCAAAAACACGGTTTTGCACATTGAATCAATCTACTTTCTTGGGACTCAAGAAGCTAATGAATGCTATCAATATTTTCCTCAAGGGGTGAATTTTGGATAACAGGAAGTCTTTAACCCCTGCATGGGATTCCAACAATTGTAGTTTTTTGTTTGAAACCAAATGTTTAAACTTCTTCAGTCCTCTAATGACCACTAGGACCTTCTTCTCGATGAAGGAGTATCTCACCTCATAATCATCCAAACCCTTGATGAAGAAAGTAATTGGCTGCTCCGTGTCTTCTTTGTTTTGTTGTACTAGGATTGTAGAAATTGTGTCACTACCACCAAAGGCATATAATATGAAGTCCTTAGAAAATTTGGATTCATGAGAGTTGGGGCTTATGCTATGGCCTCTTTGATAGCCTCAAAACTTAATTTTCCTTCAGCCGTCCACCTAAACACCAAAATATTCTTTAACGTCAACGTGATTGACTTGAAAAGGGAAGCAAATTTTGGTACAAACCTACAAACAAAATTGATCTTTCCCAAGAAGCTTTGAAGAGCCTTCTTATGGCTTGGCAATGGAAACTCTCCTATTGCTTCAACTCTCTCTGGGGCTATTGCCAAACCTTGCTTTGACACAATGTGGCCTAGAAGCCTGCCCTCATAGGCCAAGAATATGAATTTTTTAGGGTTCAATGATACCCTAAATCTCCTACACGTTTGGAACACCTGCCTGAGGTGGAAAAGGTGGTTTGCAAAGCATTTCTAGAGAACACAGTAATGTCAGGCAGGTAGATTAGTACTATTTTGTTGATCAGCCCTTTGAATGCCATATCCATTGACCTTTGGAAAGTGACTCGGCATTAGACAATCCAAATGGCATTTTTCGTAGGAATAGGTGCCCCATTTAGTGGTGAAAGCAGTTTTGCACTAATCATCTTCCTTCACCATGATCTCGGTTGTACCCTAAGTAGCCATCTAGGAGAGAGAATCTCTCGATCGAGATACCACTTCAAAAAATTTCTCCATTTAAGGAAGTAGATAGTGGTCCTTGAAGGACACTCTATTCAAGTCACGAAATTCAACACACAACCTAATCTCTCCCCTCTTTTCCTGACTAGGACCAAATTTGTGACCTAGGTTGAGTGTTTGATTGGAAATATGATACTTGCCTCTATTAGCTTGTTCAACTCTTTCTTCATCAGAGACTCAATATGTGGATTGATTTTTCTTTGCTTTTTCCTGATGGCCTTAACAACTAGATCTAATTCAATTGTGTGTTGTGCCAACTTCAGATTTAACCCTCTTGAGGTCCTCATAGCTCCAAGCAAATATGTCTAGAAACTCTTGGTAGACTTTCACAAATTCATACCTTTCTTTCTCGGTGGCCACTTTTCCAATTTGAAGCGTTTTGCCTCCTCCAACCAGAATTCACTCTAAATCTTCTCTCTTGATTTGTATATTAGCCTTTTCCTTTTGAAATTGATCATTGGGATTGAAGATAGACTCGAATGTCACCAGACCCTTGGGAAGCTTGTTTGAAGGAAGCTGAACTACTTGATATCCATATTGCTTCTCCAATCTGCTTTGATTTCTAGCTGAGAATTCAGCTTCCTCTTGCAAAAAATTTATGATCTGCTGATTATTCTAAAACACCTACAAGCATGTGTTATTATATGGCACTGCTTGCCTCACAACCACATGGATATGTGGCTATTATTTTTCCATCTTGATGATGTAAACCACATCTAATGTTGCTCCAACTGTTGCAAGCCTATCAATAACTTTGTTCTCCTTTTTGGGTATGGACATAATGTTGAAGGCTTCAAAATCCTCAATGAGATCCCACACCCTAATCTTGTAGCCTTTAATCATGCTATTATTGAAAGTATTCTATCCTTTCACTTGATTGGAAACTAGTTCCCTGTCACCAAACACTTGCAAGTTCTTGATCCCTTGTCTTCTAGCCCAATGCAATCCATGGACCAAAGCCTCATATTCTATAGTGTTATTTGAGCAAAAAAATGCAATCGAAGGACGAATAATACTTCATACCTTGGGGAAACAATCATAGGTCCTCCTTAAGCGCCTTGTCTGCTCCTTGAGAAATCAAAGAATAGTTTCTATACTTCATTGTCATCCTTGTACTTTGGCTTAATGATGTCAAGAAGAGGATGATTTTCCTCATGCGGGTAGTAGTCTCCCGGTTTAGATTCTGCCATTTCCTTATAGTGATAAAAAGCATGCCTTTAAACCACCCATTCATCAAGAGTCACATCCGAGATACAAACTACTTTAGTATCTCGCCTCAAAAGTTTTTAATAGGTCCTCTGGATAGAAAGCGAGAACAATTTTCATTGATCGGGCTTGGTACATAAGACTCAATGTGATAGTCTACTATGGGCTTGGATCTGATTGTGGCCTTCACTCCATACCTTGTTCTAAAGAGCATATGTGGCCAGTCAGTAGACAAGTAGCCTCTAATTTTGGTAGTGAAGTCCATGGAAAAACACAACGTGAAATGTGGTGGCAAGTCTATGGTGACACATTTTGCAATATAGTAACATTAGGGTAGGCATGTAGAGTGAGACTCGGATCTTGATTTGACTCCAACACGGCGGTCCTTTGTTGTCCCATCCAATTGTACTACTCCTTTAGAGATGAATTTATACTGGAGGCCCATTTGATCAGCTATTTGTTTGGGCATCACATAACTACTAGCCCCCGAATCGATCATACAATTATGCACCAATTTATCTCCAATGATTAATGAGACATAAAGCTGGAGGAGGCTTGATTCTTACCTTGTTTTTCTTTATGGTTTCTCTCGGGTTGAGATGCATTCATAAGCACTTTCTCTTTGGCTAGGGGTTGGTTTGAGCTTGACCAATTTTGCATGGGAGTTTGCGATAGATCCCTTTGTCTTGGAATAGCCAATGACTCCCATAGTCAAATGTTCACACTTTTCCTCTTCATTTGCTCGGTGATATTAAATGAGTTATCCTTACGCTACCCCTTCCCCGACACATTTTTCTCTTGTACATGGGATGTTATAACCGGTGCCGATTAGGTGCGGAAGGTGGCTTAGATTGACTCTACATATTGGGAGTTACATTTTAAATGCCAATACCTTATGGACAAATGGAGGGTTGAATATCTCCTAAGCTTGGTGAATTTCCTTCTCCAATATTTCTCCTCTTATACCGTCTATTGAAAACTATACTTTGAGAAGGAGTCTCGATTCATTCCATATAAGCCTTTAGCCTAGCAATTGAGGAGCATAGTTTCATTTTGCACCATCGAGCCTAATTTAGTGCTCCATTAAAGCACATTGATTTGATTATGTGGCTTATTATATGGGAAACACCATTCATACTCTTGTGTCATGTTATTCTACGGTGGAACCAATTCCCTTGATGTTGAAGTGTGATTGGGTCATTTGACCTAAAAGGTCTAATTTTGCTTTAGGTTTACCTTGGTGTTGACTCGATTTATAGCCTAGGTTGGTGGTCTATTTTGTTGATACAGGGGTCTAGCTTGATATTGAGTTTGAGGCTGATATGGCATAGAACGTTTGGCCTTCTATCTTTTGATGGTCACTAGCTCGTTTCCTAGGATCTGAAGCTGTTTCATGACTTCTTCAAACTCTTTTGAGGTGTCATATGATGAGGTGGAGGCTTCAGCTGAACTTTGAATTCTGGGAGTAGGTATAGGAGCTATTGTGGGTGTTTGGCTGGTGCTTAGGCTTCATATTTTTGGGTATAGAGGCATGGATGGTCTAGGAGCAAGTTTTCTAGCTTGAATCAAACAATTCTTAGCTCCTATGGAAAGGCTATAGGTTACGAGGTAAGGTTGTTTCCCCATTGATGAATCATCAAGGAAATATCAGAATTTAAAGCTCTAAGGAAGTATAAGAAGGTACCTTAATTAGTGGGCTTTACTTCCATTGGAATCCTATCCCGAGTCCATTGAAATATGAGGTTAAAATCTGTCGATTGCTCATTCGGGGCTCTCTTGATTGTTGTCGATTGCTCCAAAAAAGATAAGTTATCACCTTTTTCTTCAAACTGGTCACAAAGAGCTATGCACAATCTGGTTCCAATTTTAAATAGATCTTACTTCAAGGCTCTCTGAACCATTGTGAAACTTTTCCTTTTAGTGAAGAGGCTAGCAATTTGACTGCAATATCCATCTCATTGATCTCATGGATTGTAAAGACATTTGCAATATCTTGGACGTGGTCACTAGGAGAAGTCTGGTTTTCCCCAGTGAAATATGGGATGCTCTTTAATGCTACTATCAAGACTGGATTTTGTGCATTCAAAGTGAGTGGGATGATACCAGTGAAATTGAGATAAGGATTTGGCTGAGCCATCCTGATTGGCCTTAGCACCCTTCTTGATTGAAAGAACAACCTACTAGGAGGAGGTGTTGATAAGGGTCTGTTTGGTGGAGATAAAGACCTGACAGCTCTTCTTTCTCTTCTCCCTTTGTCTAGGGATGATTCTAGATAGAAAAATAATCCCTCCTCTCTTGTTCATAATCATGCTTGTATTCTTCTCATGAACTTGGGAAACTTAGACTACTAAAACCTGTGGATTATGTTCCTTTTGGAGTCGTTAGATGTGCGTTCTTTTTAAAATCTAGAATCACATCAAGTGCACATCAATCTTACGGTAATAAATATGGAGACTTCTTTGTCCTACAAATAATGTCAAAGCTGTTAGTGCAAAATCACAACACCCCTAAATGAATCGTCAAAGATCTTCTTTTATAAGGCAAAATCATTTGGTGTGATCCACATAAAATTGAGTTTTTTCCAAAGTGCGGAACTTAGAAAATGATAAAATCTCCAGATTAATGGTTGGTTCCTATTCCCCTGTTTAAGTGCATGCGTGAAAACTTGCAAAGGGCCTATTCATAAACGTAACCTTAGTTTTACAAAGGAGATAGGGATAAAAGAGATGCAGGAAATCAAACTAAGTTATAAGGTAATGCACCAAAGGAATGATGAACATTTTTTCGCTAATAGACACAAACCAACAAAATGCATATAATAACCAAGCACGAGATAACCAGATCTATAATGAAAGACCAGCTGAAAGCAAAAGAGACAAAGAAGGATCTAAAATCAATCATAGACATGTTTTATTTCTCTCTGATTGATATCATGTATTACAAAGTGGCCAAAAGGAAGAAAACATATTGCAGTCTAGTTGAAGGTTTGAAAATTCCACAAGTTCCTTTGCCATAAGAAAAGGGGAGCCTACAAAACAAAAGAATGTCCAACCCTTTACAATGAGTCTTGACCGTATTTATAGACTCAACCAGAGAGAAGAAAGAGAGAGAAGAAGGAAAAGTAGGTCAAAGATCAACCACTGCTATTAATAGTTCTTAGAAATATACCCCCAAATCTATCTTGATTGTATCAATATTTGGTTTGTGGCCTTGAAGGAAGAGGAAATCGCAGAATAGATCGAATCGATTTGGTTGTTGAGGTAGATAGATTCACATTAATGACCCTAAATATGTTTTCTTAATTTTTCTTTACCTAGCCTCCACAAACTTAAAGTTTCGGATCTCCATGGCATGGATGAAAGCGAGATCTTTCCAATGGTGTTATATTTGTAATATTTCGATCCCTAAGTCGAAAGATATGCCCTTTCAAACTTTGTATTGGGTCCATACAAAAGGCGAGAAAACCTGATTGAAAAATGGAACCCCCTTTTTATGGGACATGTGGAGTGAAAATTAGGTTGAAAATCCGGTTTGTGGGTCAAAAATTTATCTTTTCCCTCTTTTCCGCAAAAATTACAAAATCTAGAAAACTCCTGCAGCCCCGCTACTCTGCTTGGACACGTGGCACCCTTTGGTTGGCTGGGGAGATGTGCTTCAATTTTCATCTTTGTGCCTTTTTGACAAAAGGAAAATTTTCACCTTTTCCTCCGGTTCCCCGCTTCAACCTTGACTCGGGCTCAAATGCTGACTTTTTCCCTTTGGGTGATGTTGTGGCCCATTTTTCAACTTTTACATCTTTAGATTAAAAAGGGAAAAAAAAACCAACTTTTCCCGGAGTTGCCCGTCTTTGTGCTACTTTTAGGCTTGCCACGTGGTGGTTCCTCCACCAGCCTACTCAATTTTTATGTTTTTGGCTAAGTATTTTGCTCAGAGGGGTCATATTTATTACTGGGGACAAGTGGCGGTTTGGTGCTCATTTGGAAACCATTTCTCAATTCAATCCTCTAAGTTATCATCATTCGGACACTTAGCACTCTCTTTCAATTTTCCACCATGCATTGAATATTCAACTCGACTCTGTGCCCTTTTTTATAGTAGACGTGTGGAGGCTCTACACTTGTTGGAACTCCCGATCAAAATTTTTCCCTTGGAGAAGCGACGATTTGACACTTGGAATCCTCCGCAGTCTTTGGAATTTTCAATGACCTCTCCGTTCCTATTCGGGCCTAGGGATAAGTCGCAAACCGGGGCAAGTTTGACTCTTTCCTTTTCGATATACTCTTGGAGGTGTGCCACTTGGACATGTGGCACTTCCCCGCCAACACTTCTATAATTAGCCCTTTTTGAATCCTTCTTTGCTCATATTTTTGACCTTAGTTGACTATTTTCTACGTGGAAGGTGGCACAAGTTTGAGTCCCCGCCTTGGGGCTCCCATCTTGGATTTGTGCCGAGCCGACACCTGGCTTCTTCCTACCTAGCTGAAGACTTTTCAATGGCCGCACAAATTTTAGGGCTCGGACGTATGGAATCTTGGTTCTCATTTGAGCTTCCTTATTTGGATTGAACTTTAGAGAAGCCTCATTCCAACATGTGGCTCTCTTCATTGTCTTCTCCATACTTAGCTGATTTTTTGACTCGTTCTAAACTATTTTGAGCACGAAGACTTGAATCTCATAGCTTATTCTTTTTTTTCTTTCCCTGGCCTCTCCGTGACACGCTTCATCTCCTTTGACCTGCTACTTTATTTCGAGCCCACCCGTAACCCGTAGAATGAAATGAAAGCATGGGTTCACTCATTTTGCGCTGTTTTCTAAATTTATCCTACACGGGGTTGTTATATTCTTGCAATCCTCCACCATTTCCATTACAGAGTCCTCTTGCAATCCACTTGCATGAATCCAATGTGATTTCACGGGTTCTTTTAGTGCGGGGTTGTTACGATCCAATATTTTTCCCAGGGGCAAAATATGGATAAGAGTTTTTAATTATGAATTTTAATGTTTGATAGTATTGATTATTCTACTCATATACTAATGTGATGAGTTGTTGTCAAAATTGAAACTTGGTTGCATTAATTTTACCTTTTTGCATATTAAGGGACGTTTTTGTTGCACTTTTTTTAGTACATGTTAAGTGCATACCCATGAGCATAAGAGCATATGTGTAACCCATCTTTCGAACGCCATAATTTTTTTCCTGAACTCGAAATGACTCTATTTTTTTTAATTTGGAAAGGTATTGAAGTGAGTTATGCAATGAAAATATAAATTTTTGATTTATACTTACATAAATTTTATTTTTTACCTTTATTGTAAAATGTTTCATTTTTAACATGTCTAATGTTTTGATGAATGTTGTATTTCCATACTTTATTTAATTTAGACCAAATCTTGTGTATGATCTTATCTTGCACCTTTTGGTGATTTTGAGCATCAAAAACAAATTTAATCTCTATCGTATTAACATTTTGATTAACTTGAAAATTTTACTATTCATTTTGCTTTAGGGATTGAACCTTTTACAAACCATTGTTTTTATGGTCCTTTGATTTGAAGTTTTCCATTTTTATATAGTTGGGATAAAAAATTGTATGCTCTTCTCTTACACCTTAAGGTGATCTTGAGAATCAAAAGCAACTTTATTATTCATTTTTAACATTTTGTTAATTAGAAATGTCATCTTTCATTTTTGTGTAAGGGAATGAACATTTATCATGAATTTTGTATGGTTCATTAATTGCAAAGCTTTCCTTTAGTTTTTAATTGTATCATTTGTTGTGTATGATATTCTCTTGCATCCTTGGATGATCTTGAGAATCAAAATTAACTCTTAGTCCTCTATTAAATAATGTTATTTGCATGGAGAACTACTAACGTTTGAGTGCAAGACCTAAAAATGTTTGTCAAAGAAAGTATTTTGAATTTTATTTTTTATAACTACATGTGTGTTGCATGTTGCCAAATGGAAAATGACTAGAACAAATTAAGTCTAAAAGATAAACAACACACCACAGTTAAAACACTTGATTTGCACGTTCGGATAAGGGTACGCCCTGTTCACTTAAAACTAGGACATAACCCTTTGGGCATAAGCATTAGGATAGAACAATGGGGATGGTCCTAGGAACCCACAAATATCCCACACAAGATGGAACCTTGTGGGTGAAACAGGAATATCTCTACACACCTACTTGACTAGTATACACATGATATTTAGCATCAAAATTATCTATATCATGACCCTAGTGAAGTACACGATGGATGCATTTATTTTCCAATGTTCTTGAAAGGGTAAAGGATGGCCAGGATGATCCTTGGGAAACCTTTGGAAATTGAGATAGCTCTTAGATAACTTTTGACACCTAGTAGAGTGAACCACCAAGGAAGTTATCTTTGACCAAGAGCCAACTTTGACAATTTCAAAACCAATTCTACTTTGAACTGTTATTTTAGTTAGGATTGATTTATCACCTTGATTCTACTTTGAAATCTTATTTTGTTTATATTGTGTCACTACAATTTTGGTATGTACGTTTTGTTTCTCATAAGCTTGGCCTAAATATCTATATTGTGACATTACACTATACACACTCTAACAATTCCTTAGTAAGCTGTATCCCCATTTTCATTTCAATTACTACCTCAATTTTTAAAAGTGTTGATTTGTAACCATTTGTGCACGTTATATCAATACCATCTTGATATTAATACCTTAATTTTTCACAAAGTTTGGTTAGTATACCTTTGCGGTATTGTTATGTCATTCACAATCATGACTGCCACTTTTTGGGATATAGATCTTGATTTGATTCAAGCTCAATTTTAGTATACTCTTTTGGGGATCACATTAACTTCTTGTTATTACTTACACCTTGCTCATTTCTTTGAACTTGACATAAATGCAAAGATTTTGTTAATCATCTTATAACACCAACTACCATTTTAAAACAGACTTAGGAAGTACATCATTTGATTTATTGGTCTAGAACTAGACATTGTGTAATTGTATCTTATTTATCACTATTGACTTATCCATTTATGAGAATCACTTTGATCCATTAATTCTTTATCATTCATTATTCTTTGGTAATTAAATTGGCTTTATGTTTTTAACTTGCGTGATTGTTCATTGTATTTATATATCTTAGAAACTCATTTCTAGGATAATCATTTTGGTCTTTGATATTATTTATCTTCTTGTTTTCACCTAAGTTCATGGTCATTTTTAACATATTTTTCAAACCTTGGCAAAAAAAAATTCCTATCAATCAACTTTATCATCAATCGAACATTGGAAATCTATCATTTGTATCCTTTATGTTGCTAAAATTTTGAGCAATCCTTTTACATTTACACCTCAAACTTGTTGTCCAAAAATTTCTTGGATTATAAATATTGAGTCATCATGATGTATGTTTTGCTTATCTCCTGTTTTGGAAAATCATGCAAGCATCCCCTTATTTATGAAATTTCTAAGTTGGTTGTCATTATATTTCCCAAATCAACATGAAACCTTCTTCACTTTGAATAAGTTTGATCATACAATCTAAGTCTATACCTTTAAACCCAACACACACCAACAATGATTGATTATCGCAAGGTCCCTTATACATACAATAATAAGGAATCAAAGTTTCGGTCACATCAAAATACACCCATTACAACTATACCTTGTTTGGTTCTTTGCACTAGAGAAACCATCCAGATAACTTGTTCGCCAACTTTATCTCATAGACGGGGTATGGTCGGAAACTTATGTTCCAAATTATTATTCAGTTTCCCCACTCTACTTATGATTCTAATCCAAACATTTCCTATTCTTCTGAGGATTCCAATCCAAATATTTCCTCTAATTATTTTGATGATTCGGATCCAAAATACTATTCAGATATATCTAATTTGAATCCTAATTCATGGTTCTCCCCTTCTTCATAGGACCTTATTTATCATTCATCTAATGTGATTCATGAATCACAATCCTCCCCTCCTTCGCAAGACCTTCTTTATCATTCATCTAATTTGATTATTGTTTCGTAATCCTTCCCTTCTTTTTAGCACCCTCTTTAATAAGCATTTAATGCAATTCTTCAATCATTGTCCTACCCTTCTTTACAGGACCTCTTTTATCAAAAAACTCAATGAAATATTCATCCTTTGAATATTCATGTGACTCAAAGTCCCATTCAATCATCTAAGTCAACTCCTACATCAAAATCTATGGAATTTTTGATACAAAATCATCTTATTCTTCCTCTACGATGTTGTAGTATAGGAAAACTATACCCGACGAATTACAAATCTTCTTATGTTCAATCATCATCAAAAATATTATAATTCTTCCACACCAATTGAACCTCTTTCTTCCAATCAACCCCTAATGGTTGATCAACAACATATACCTATTAATCTCTTTTGAGAATGAAGAAACAATCAAGGAATTTATAGGTGCACACAAAGATATTCCTTGGCATATTATGATCAAGGATTCTCTTTAGAATTCTATTCATCCATGTCTTATGATGAAAATGTTTATTCCTTTTATTAATAAATAGAGGAAGAGCCTCAAAGAATATAACTTGATCCTTGTCTTATTCTTCCATCTTCACATTCTTCATTATGTGATGAAACGCCTAGGTCTTGCATTGATCCATGGCCTTTATTCTCATGATCTAATTAATCTTTTTCTGTTATAATTCCTCAATCACAATCACTTATGGAGTTAATGCCAAGTATCCCTTCATATTTTTCTAGGTTTGGGTCACCTTCTAGTAGCTCTCCCTCTTCTATTTGTGGGACATTTTCAAGTAGTCCATTATCTTCTATTCTTGGAGCATGTCTAACTAGACCATTCTCTTCTATGTATGGTTCACCCTCGAGTATTCCATCATCTTAATTAGTAGCCCATCACTGACATACATTTTATTATTATTTAACGAGTGAGATTTTTCATGTAGGTAAAAATAACTCCTCCAAGTTTATTCATCATGAAAGAGCTTTAAAAGACCCCTGAACTTGTTTGAAAATAATTATATCTTCTTTCTTATTTTCCATGTAGTATTCACAAATCATAAAGGCACATATGACTTCATTTGGAGGAAGGATGTTATATATCTATGTTTTGAAACAAGAGGGAGTAGTCGGATTAAGAAACAATGTTCAAAGATGGATATTAAGGAATACCATGTTCAAAAAGGGTTAATATCACCTATGAGAGCTTGGAGATCTTCATAAACTAGAGGAAGAGGCATTTGCACATTTATCTTCAAAATCATTAACATTCAGTCCTAGAAAAGATGGAACATATTCTTTCATGAACTTGACATACTAAAGAGAGAGTTTAACATATTGGGAATATAGATTTGTGAGAATTTATTCAAATATTCTAGTCAAGAAGACATGACACTACATAAATTCCTCGTGAAGCAGCCACTAAAATAGGGTATGTATTGTCTTACTAAAATAGAGATGCATCTTCAAAGATTAAACAAACTCGCACCTTTCTCATTACAAAGTATAACTCTAGGTTCATCTTTCAAGAGGGTTAAGACTAAAGGACAACTCCTTAAGACCATCCATTTTTGATATCATTCCAATTAGAATAAATTAGTTTGATCTTCAAACGTTACTCGGTTAGGGTTTCTAGATGTAAACCTTAGTCATATGTTTTGAATCATTCCGCACATTGTTCTTCATTTTTATGTCAAGATGATTTTAGGATTACTTCATTAAATATTATTACTACAAGAATGAATCCGTGCTTCACATTCATTTTTACAAGAACATCACAATTTTAGCACAAACGTGCTTCTAATATTGACTCTTACAAGAATTCACACCCAATAATAATAAATTGATGTTATAATAATGAAATTTTTACCCAAAGCATCTAGATACATTTTTGAGAAACCCTTAACCTTTTGTAGCTTATCATATTGAATTTAACTCCAATTGAAAGAATATAGTCATGAACATTAGCCATTTCTTAGATTGTGTGCTTTGTAACATGAGTTAAATAACCTGTCTTAACCTTTATTTGCATATGGACGTGATCATGGTTGAGCCAGTCATAGTGGAGCTGAGGGAAGAAATATTTTAGTTAGAGAAAGAAAACACATGGGCCTCTAAGCTATTTAGAAAAAACAAACAAAGACATTTCTTAAGATTGAACCGGAATTGAGGAAAGACTCTACATGGCTAAAAGTTCCAAGATTTTCTATGTTTTATTTCAAAACCTTCTCCTTAAGTTCATCAATCTTGTAGTCCAAAATACTTTAGGATCAAGTGCAAAATAAACTAAGTCTTCTACTCTCTCTCTCTTTTACTTATGGTTTCATATTTCTTAATCTTATTACTTTATCTAGAGGATTTTTAGTGTACATATATTTCTTAAAAATATATAAACCATTTCAAGCCTATAGAGTGTCTCGAGAGATTTCTGTTGATAGGTGGAACTTAGAAAATAGATCTCATACGCAAAAGATATTGCAAGTCAAAGTAAAGGTTTGAAAGTGGTTAAACCTGGTCAACAATCCAAACTAGACATGACACGTGGCAAAATGGTAAAAGGTTACGTTTTGTGTTCTTGATCTCAAGTCTTTGAAAAACTACTAAAAATTTGGTGGGCCCCACTTTATGCTTTAGATAGGGACCCTCGGTCAGGTTCGGTACACTCTTTTGGAGGAGGGTTACCTTTATCACCTTTACTTCATATTATCATTATCAAATTTTTTATTTTATATGCTATTTATATTTTTACATTTCCCATGTGGGATTATTGTATTGGAGGATTGAATTTTTCATTACAAGCCTATACATATTGGCTTTACAAGCTATATTTCTAGCTCGGTTGGGTCATCAAATCCCTACTAAGTTGATCACACTATTATCTACGTTGTTCGGGCATATATCCTATGTTCTTGGCTAATATTCCCACATAAGCGAGTTGACGTCTATTTACAGGATGAATGGTTTAATCAAACAACTAACTCCACATTGTATGGGAGGATCAACATTGCATGACTCGACACTACAACCGAAGTCAAAATCATGGTGAAACAAACTCACAGTGAATCCAATTAGCTCAGTCGTATTGAGCTCAACAAACATTATAATGGCCAACCATTCCAACACACAACCCAACATAGGGAGTATCACCTCGGCACGAGTGAAGCATAATGACTCGGTGCTCATAGTGCAACCAAGCATGCACATCCATTCCATGTAACCCAATGTGTTGAGCGAACAACTCACCAACTATAGCAGTACCAAACTAAAAGTGGAGGATGTGGCTAAGTTTCATGGTGATATAGGTGATGATTGCCTATATTTAAAATAGTGAACCCCTTATCTAAGTGGAGAATATGGGATTTTATCCCCATTAAATGAAAAGTGGGAGTGAAAAAAGCATAGGCGGGTGACTCAACGTCTTGACCTCACGGTTTCACAGTTTAACCCGATACAACTTTCCAACTTGCCAAAGGAGCTTGAAAGTATAAAATGGGTTCATTGAAATTTAAACAGATACGATGAGCAAATTGTGTGAAGGAAGGAAGGAGTTCTTAAAGGGAAGTTTGTAGAGATCATTTTTTTGAGGCACTTCTGGTTTGAATTAGAACTTGAATTAGAAACAAAAATTGCTCATAATTTCCATATGAATAATTTGGTGGTCTTAATTCTTTCCGAAGTATTATATATTTTCAGTTGTACATGTTAAAAGGTGAAATTGGCAAGGGAATCACACTATGGAAGAACTATAGGAGCCACAAAATGATCTTGGAGAACTTAATGGTATTTTTCGAGTTCCTTGAGTCATAGATCAACTCATATGTAGGTATAAAGTTATATTAGTTAATATTGAAGGGTTAATTTTACTTGATTGGATGTTGAATAGATAGATTCTCTTTCTAAGACTCGGAGACATAGCCTTCGTGTGGCCTCCGTTATCAAACTTTTGTGGTGTTAATTTTCCATTTTTTGAAGCTTTTCATCACATAAATTTTTTAATATATTTTATTTGTTTAATTGATAAATCAATCACATAATTGGTTAAATTGGATTAAAGGAAAATTTTTAGTATCCATAACCCACAATAGTAAATGAATGCACGTATCAAATTTTGGAATCAAGAATTCAGTTTGAGTGCATTATAAATTCCACTTGTGAATATTTTAATGGATTTGTACTAGATTCAAATATTTCATTAAAGTTAGAAAATTAAGATAATTGATTGTTCGAGAAGAGTTTGAAATTTGGGATTTCAAGACACCTAAAATTTGTTCAAAAAATAATCTTCATCAATTTAAAATATTGAAAAATTAAGAATCTAGAAATTTTGAAAATTACAGTTTAAACTAGTACCATTTTCAGATCAAGTTTTAGTATCGAGAAGTTAAATTATTGAACTAGATTCTAGTTGTGTGATTTAAGTTTTTAGTGTACAGTCATTTTTGGGTTTTCTAATCTTACATTTAGTGTGTAGTATTGGGAATTATAAGTTATTTGTAAGAAATAAGAAACCATGGGTAAGTCATCCAAACAGTAGAAACTGAATGATCTTGAGGCTATTAATCAGTCGATCTAGGAAGAGAAATCTCTTCTAAGATTAATTTATTTCTCCTAAGAGGAGGAGAATTATTGGTTGAAACTTGAAATGCAAGCCAAGGGTGAGAACTTGTCAAGATTCCAAAATGGTGAGAAAGGGGAGAATCCCTTGAATACAGATGCACAAACCATGACGGATGCATTTATTGTAATTATGACACCATAATATTCCTCATCCCGTTCGGACTCGGACTTGGGTAGGCTTGCTTTTGGTATTTTTGATAGATACACTAAAGGTATAAGATCTAAGTGTTGGAAAATTTGATGGATATATTTTGTTTGATTATCGTCATTATACATGTTTGGGTTACTCTAGTACTAAAAAGGAAATTAGAGATAACTCCAAGACTCCTAGAAGAAGACAAACTTATAATAGCAAAGAGGCTTTGCTAATAGCTTCAAGTGATTCATCCTTAGCAAGAGTATCTAGAAATAATTCACCACGGATAGCTATAGACATCCCTCCACCTTTGGTTTACCACAAGCGTAAAGGAAAAGGTAAAAATGATCCATTTTCTACATCGGAAAAGTTTTATTATGATATGTAATCAATATTGTATAGTTACCCATGCACATTTTGTGGGTTATCTAATCCTTGGGTGGTAGAGTGTACTAATTATAAATTCATGTTGAAAAATATTGAGAAATTTCAGTCTCCTAAATCTGGATCGGTTAAAAGCAGTCACGGTAATGTTATCTCTCAAAATTGCACCCTATTGAGAGATGATTGTAGGTGTTCTAAGCTCACTCTGGATATCTCTCTTTCGTAGATGAAATGGAAACATCTAAGGTCTATGGGTATATCTATATTTTATGTGATTCTTTGGTATCAAGGAAGGTTCCTTTTGATGTATCCTAAACTAATTCTTAGGGGTTTTGAGAGTAAAAATATGACTGATATAAATGGATTGAAAATGGGATGATACACCAAACTTGTTGAGGGATTTGACTAAGTACATGCACAATCAATTTGAGATTGAATTTTGGATGCACAAAAATATGGTTTTCAGCATAATATTAAGGTAAAACAATTTGTGTATTGAGGTAATGAATCAAAACAATATAGTAAGATAAACATGGACACTAATATTATGCAGAAATTACTAAATTTGTAGCCAAGTAAGAGTATTAATCAAGGGATTTGAAATTCACAAGAATTAATTAGATATGCACACCACGCAAATAATTTAAAGGGCAGAAATAATTTATTGTTCAAGGGGGAAATGGAAAAAATTTATTCATCACTCCTATGTCCAAAAAGTCCTACTTTTGTGCCTTACAATTACACACAATATATAACAAGATTATACACCCATCCTATCCTAAAAATAGGCTAAAATTTATACTTACCCATGCATTGTAATTTGACCCTTGTATCATGAATAAATAAGGGAATAAAAATAGACATTCTAATACAATGAGGCATTTTTAGGCTTGGTTACAAAAATAAAATTCAATCCAAGGGCAATTGATTGATCTATATTTAATAAAGTAGGATGAATAATTTGGCTAATAATAGACCTTTCTTGCTGTGTAAATCTTCTCCAATGTGCATGAAAACTATTTGATGTGACACTTGCAACTTCATCCACTTGTAGTGATAAATTTAGCACTCTTTAATTCGGCCCTTGGATGCACATGCAAAAATAACCTCCCTGCATGAGAAAAAAAAAATTCTTTTATTTGAAATACTTTGCGGAAATACCCAACTCCATTGTGGGGACCACCATTGATGTGCACATGTTCAAATTTTGTCTTTCCTTCACTTTCTCTTCTTGATTACTACTTTTGTGAAAAATAAGGTAAGGCTCCATTATTTGATCTTTGATGTTGACCCTATGAATGCATTATCCCTTTTGTCTCTAGCTCATCATGGCACATATATTATGATTTACAAATCATTTTTGCATTGGAAATAATTGGTACCTTTTGAATTTAGTCTTTGGGCATACATTATAGTTTTGACTAATAATGGTGATTAATAGAGTCCTTTTTCAATTATTTGCCACCATGTTCTTTTTATTTTCCAAGTCATAGACACAAGGTTCAAAAATTTTTCAAATGTCAATGCAATGATTTTATAAATCATGGGGCTAGCCCCCATAATGAAGATGACTCAACCCTTATGTTTTGTCTCGTGGTGAAGACAGTTTATTTAATCTGCGGTTAAGTTTGATTGTAACCTTGAGTTTCCATTGATAAAGCAAACTGATTTTTGGTTTTCGATATAGGTACTATTTTTATCTAGGTTGTTAGTGATTGCTTTGTGTTTGGCATGTGGTTTTCATTTTACATCATTGGATCTTGCACTATGATCATCCTCACCATTGAATTGTGTTCCTTGATTACAGTGGAGTTAGCAGTGGATCGTAGTTAAGTTCTCGAGTTTGTATGGAAATTGGAGATTGAATCTTGATCATTATTCTATGTTCCTTCACAATCCTCACCATTGATCCAAAACTCATTGATTGAGTTAAAGGATAAATGGTTTTTTTGGCAAGCTACAACTTCTCTCTAAACCTAAATTCAATCATTCGATTTTATGAGTTTGAAGGATGACACCCTTGAAAAATTTACATTTGACGCCATTATTCTACTTTTGAGCTTGAATCTTGAGCATCTTGGAGGATTTGATCATGGGTTATTATATTCGAATAAAATCCACCATTATCGAGTTGTTTGAAACTCTCTGCAAAATTTATGTGGTCGTTCGTTACTCGAGACTCGGATCTCCTTAGAAAATGTATGGAACTTTGTTTAGTATTTCTCCATTTCGGTTCAAATTATTCACGCCATGCTTTACGGGTGTCGATTTAGAGGATGAAACTCGAGGTAACTTGGAATTTTCTTCTTTATTGTGGAACTTTTAGAGTTCAAATACCATATGGAGCTCTATCCTCACCATTGATCTAAAACTCATTGGGTGAGTTAGTGGCTGAGTGGTTTGGTTGGAAAGCTAAAACTTCTCGCTAACCCCGAATTTGGTCATTCTACTTTTATGAGTTTGAACGGTGAATCCCAAGCCAAATTTACATTTGATGATATTATTATGTTTTTGAGCTTGAATCTTGAGCATCTTGGAGGCTCTTAGCATGGGTTATTATATTCGAGTAAAATATGCCATTGTCAAGCTCGGTTCGAAACTCTCTACAAAATTTATGTGGTCATTCCTTATTTTGAGACTCTGCATATCCATGGAAACCATATGGAGCTTTATTTATTAGTTCGACGTTTGGGTTTGAACAGTTGATGCCATGATTTTTTGGTTTCAATTTATAGGACAAAACTAGAGGTAAGTGGATTTTTTTCCTTTATTGTGGAACTTTTAGAGATCGAATACCCATTTTCATCTGGGTATTTCTCTATGCTTAAGCTATGTTTTCGATTGGTGTTTTTATTTTATTTTAGCTCTGTATGTTATGAAATATTCATCTCGTAATAAGAATGTGACTTTCTTGCATTGTTTGTAAGAGGTCACCATGATTTTATGCTCATTGGGGTTTCTTGAACTAATGGGCTCTGTTATTCCCTTTTTCTTTCGTAAACTCATGCCTGTCGTACTTTGATAGTGAGCTCAAGAAACAACCTTTTTTTGGTAGAAGGAAAATCTCTTTGGCATACAAATATTCTAGTTCATTATTCCAAGTCTTGATTTTTTGATTTTGTGTTATATCTTCTCTTTTTAGCTATTCATTTCATGACACTTTATTAATGAGCTATTTGCATTCGTGGTTTTCAATGTTGAACTCGGCCTATACATTTATTGATATTCTCCATGACTCAGTTGTATTTATTTTTGATTCCATTCCAAATCGGTTTACATTTGCACGAGTTAGGGTTTTCCATTGCTTTGAGTCATACTATTGTTGTATATTTGTATGAGGTAAACCAAACCGAAGGGATTTCCTTTTGATATCTCAAATCTCTAATTTTAAATTTTACAATGTCTTACTATATATTATCTTGATTTTTTTAGTAATCGAAAACATTTTGTAAATCCAAAATAGGTTTGAGTTGGCTTTAGAGGTTGTATTATTGATTCTTACTTACTTCTCTACTATAGAAAAAACCCACGAAGTAATTAAAGTGTATGCTAGGTGTTATCCACATTTCACCCCCGGAAAAAAATTTCAAACACGAGCCCTTACAGAGGAAAATCGAAGGGCCGGTCCATTCATACGAGCCCACATTCCAAATCCAACAATGAAGGGGTAGGTGGGCTCGAAAATGGAGGATCAAACAACATCAAAGGAGGCTAGAGGCTCACAAGAGAAGATTGAAGAAAGGGATTGATGTTTTAGACTTCACATATGAGTCTACTCAAAGCCAAGAAAAAGGATTCGTAGAATCCTCCACGTAGTCACAACCTGATGAGGTAGTGTTCAACCAAGGCTCTAAATCAGCTAAGTAAAGAATAGACCCGTGGAGGGTGCCACATGCCTCATCTGCATAACTTCAGAAGTGAGACCCAAGGGACAGTCCCTAAATGAGCGTGAAGCTTCCACATGTCCCTGTGTCAAAAAAAAAGGAGGTAGAGTTAGTAGTTGAAAATTAAAAATGGGGAAACGCTAGTGAAAGGTGCCACGTTTTGACTTGGCACAACTTTAAATATCAACTCCAAAGGTGGTCCCCAAACTAGTGTCATCCTTCCACGTGTCCAAGGTCTGAAAAATGGGTAGAGCCATTTGTTGAATTGGCTAAGTGTAGGAGGGATAGCGGATGGTGCCATGTGCCTCATCGACACAACTTCAAATGCATAGCCCAAAGAGAGACCCTAAACTAGTGCTAGCCCTCCACATGTCTAGGGTCCAAAAGGGGACATCGACCATTGAAAATCCAAGCTCGAGAGAGGTGGAAGGAAGCCTCCATGTGTTATCTTGATGCATATTCAAGGTTTAAATCTGGAGGCGGTCCCTAAGAAAGCACATGCTCACCACATGTCCAGAAGTCAAAATAAGTTAGCGGCCCCAAATCAGCTAGGTATAGAAGGGTCGGTGGAATCCCCATGCTTCATCTCAGTGTAAATTCAAAGGAAAAATCCAAAGGTAGGTCCCAAACATGCGTTGAGCCTCCACGTGTCCAGGGTAAGACATATGGCCCCTTCAAACAATAGGGACTTAGCCAAAACACAAAGAAATAGAGAAAAGATGCGGGAGGAGTTACATGTCTCTTCGATGCTCTTTCAAGATGTGAATCAAACAGTGGACCCAAAACATACACTAGCTCTCCACGTGTCTCGGGTCGGGGAAGATTGTCTCCGCAAGCAGGAGGTACTTAATTAGAACACAGAGGTACCCATGGAAGCCACCACGTGTTAGTTTCGCGCCATTTCGGGGAGTGAAAGGAGGTGACAAAATATTAAGAATGCATGGGGCTCCATGTAGATCTCACAGGAATAGACCCCAAACCCAAAGCGCCTTGAGACCGCAAGATCTTTCAACTAGAAGCTCAGATTTAGACAAGAAGGGACATTTTGGAAAGATCTCGGTGCCGACTACTCACATATCACCATTAATGTTTCGGCCCACCATTTTTGAGTCTATCAAGTTTCTTATCTTATACCATGATGAAGAATGGGCCTCTTTTCTTGTCCAGCAAGGAATAGCACATGGGGGCATGGGTTTTGTAGTAAATCCCATCATTGAGTAGGTGGATTCAATGTTCTTCTAGGGGTGGTTGAAGAAGAGTTCGATTCTTCCCTCTCTCCTTCTCTCTTTCTTCAATATATTGTAAAAGTGGGGTATTTTTCTAAAGGTTGGTCATTGTTTTCTCTCCTGCTCCCTATCTACTTCTTCCTTAGGGTAGAATTCGAAGTCTAAGACTCCTCTCTCTTAGCCCTGTAATGGAATTTTATTTCCTCTTTCCCACTGATGATGTACTCTGTGAAATCCTGGAGCAATAAAATATGTTTTGTGATGCATTTTATCCATCCTTTTCTTATTTCATTGTCTCTTATTTCCTCTAATCATTTCAGGGTATACCGTGCATATCTTTGATGTCTATTGCAAGTTTTGGGAGCTGCGTTTAATGGGTTTGAAGTGTTTTTCTCGTGTGAACTTCATCTTTTTTCTGTGGTGCATCTTGTTCACCCTCTCCATTGCTCACCTCTCTCCATTTCAAGCAACTAAGATTATGACCAGCCACTTCCAATTCTGCTATATCAATGCTTAGTGCATGCTCTATTTTTATGTATTTATCTCTCTCCCTATCTCCTTGGAAATTTAGATTAGGATTAGATAGTTTTCCTCCACTAGATTAGCTTGTGGTAGGTAGTTTAGGAAGAAGAAGCCAAATTTCTCTGGAGGGCCATCTCAAGTCTGTAAGTCCCACAACTTGAGAGATGGTCTAATGTTGTGTAGTCACACCGGATTCTCCACTCGATCCGAGGCTAGTCGAGGGTGTTGGGATTTTTACTCAATAGTTTTGGAACTCCCGATGGGACATGTTTGAAGCACCTTACCACTTCATTTCATTAGTTTTTTGTGCTCTTGGTGAAGATCTCAGCCTTTAGATGCACTTTTAAGCACATTTGGCAACTCCATCTGGTCAACAACCCAATATCTCGAAGTTGCAGAATTTCTTCCCATCCATTTCCACCCATTACTCCTTCCACATATTTCTTTTTCTCCCATTCCATGAATTTATGTAATCATGACTTCATTCCTAACTTGGAACTCACACTTGCACCAACAACAATGTAGTCCACCTCCAATGTATTTCATGACTCCTCCAGATCAGCATTATGACTAGATTTAGAATCACTATGGCTACCCCTATGAATAGTACCAGGATCAGTTCAGCTATGGAAGTTGTTAAGAGGGATATGCATGCAGTGAAATCAACTACATGGAGAATGCTAACTTGTAGGAGACAATTCAAAATTTGGAGGCATGCATGGTGCATTCAATATTGGTTGCATGGCACATTTTCCATGGTTCGTCCCTTTTCCAAGACACTACATCCCTCAGGAGAAGCTTGACTTCATGATTGAGAATCTATCCTAGCTTGCACAGTGGGCAATGAGGAGCTAAGGATTATGAGTTGAAAACAAGACAAGCTTGTCAATGGGTGAGTCTAACATCTCATAGATTTCCTTTTCCTCTTCCCCAATCAAGTATCATTGCAATGCGAGTGTCATGGGTATGGCTTCTCATCTACTGCCCCAAGTGTTGATTTCCCTTCTTCATATTCTAGTCTTCCATCTCAACTTAATTATTCTTCCCTTTTTCTTCCAGATCTAATTCCCCTCCACAGAGCCAAAATCAATGCGTTCCTCCACCACAAACAACAAAAAAATAGTGGAGATACCACCCACCATTCCTACTCTCCCAAGTCCATGTCAGGGAGAGACTCCAAAAACCAGCTAAGGAGAGAAACAAAAATAAGAGCCAGCCAGAGAAGAAATGATCCAAATTTTTTAAAGATTGGCTCTTAGATTTAGGATTACAAATATCCCCTTGTTGGTCATGCCTTTAGAGGAGGTCGGGGTCAAGCCAGAAGTGGTGGAAGCTGAGTTTGCAAAAGAAGAACAAGAATAAGAGGAAGAAGATTAGCAATTTATATGCTCTGACTGTAGTGTCCATGATGGAACTTTGTCTCGAAGAGGATGTCAATCTAATCCAAGCTGCAACATAAGCAAGGGAAAAATAACTAGCTCCAAGTCCCATTGAAGAAGAGAAACTAGAGGAGATCAAATCATATTTGAGGCCACTTAATAAAGAAAGAATTATTGATGATTTTTGCTTTCACTTGAATGTCATGATTTGATTGATGAACCCATGAAGGAGGAGGACCATACGGTTCCGGAGGCTCCAAGTGTGGAGCTAGCCATAGAAGAACCTTTAGTTCTTTCTCCCACTTCATCCCCTTCAATATCCGACGTCAAAGACTAGTTTTAGCTTTGAAACTTCTTGTTTGAAGATGAGGGGAACATGGTGAGAAAATAACAGATCCCAGAGGACACTATAGAGGAGGTAGAGCACGCACAACAGGAAAATGAGAAGGTAGATTATCTGTCTGACTTAGAGGAAGGACTTGATGGAAAGGAGCTTGAGGAGATCACATCATTTTCTCATCCATCATCCATCATCCAAGAACATGAGTCCACCGCCATGGAGGATATTGTCCAACCACAAGATCCGCATCTCACAACATCCCTCTAGAACCAAGGTTGGAAGATATGAATATTCCATGTTCTTTATAGGAGGAGGAAGGAAAAGAACACAAGGATCCCATTCTTGGAATTGAAATTTAGATCAATGGGCACATCCATCAGATCAGACCATGCCCAATTAGGTACTTGGCTTCATTGGAGCCAAGGGAGAAGTTAAAACCATTCATGCCCACTTCAGGGCATGAGGATGAGTATCAAAGCACCAAGGGTCACCATCAACACCTCTAAGATTCCAATGCCAATCAGCTTGAGGAGGTATTTTTGATTGATGTTGATACCTTGATGATTTGGGTGGAAGATCAGCCTCTTGTCAGTTTCTCACTGATTATAACTACCATGTTTATCACCAAATCATATACATGGCCATAGTTTTTTAGAAGAAAAGATATTAATCCCTTCTTGTAGTAGGATATTTTTAGCTTTTCTTTGCTAGGGTTAGTGTAGGAGTAGGAGTAGATTTTCTTTCAGAAGAATAAGTGCTTTTACACACTTTTCATGTCTTATTTGAGGCATGTATGATTTAATCTTTGTATATAAGTTTTGTTCATATTGCTCCGGATGTAAAGTGCACTAGTATCTTTAGTATTCATGGAAGAGAGACCCATAGTTACCCGTAATAATTTCCAATTTTAAAGCATCCAAATACATAGCAACTAAAATCAAGTTTTGATACGATCCATTGGGGACAGTGAAAGCCTCGGGTCAATAAAATTTTCTACTCTCGTAACCCGATCTTCAAGATTTTCTTGAAAAATTGAGATTGCGGACAATGGGGAAAGTTTAGGGTCACCAAGCACAAGCAGCTTGGGCTCACAATTTTAGGGAAAGGATCAGCATTTCAGGCTATCATTCATGACTCCATGCCAATTGGATAGTTCCAAGGCTCTTTGGTCTCTTCATCTAGCAGTAGATGTCCCCGTGAGTCGTAAAACTGTTATCCCAATTTATCCCCCCCAGAAAAATTGATCAAACACTACCCCACATAGAAGAAAATTAGAAGGGTCGGTCTAGTCATTTGAGCCCACATTCCAAATCTAACAATGAAGGGGACGGGCTCAACAATGGAGGATCAAAAAATGTCAAAGGAGGCTAGAGGCTCATAGGAGAAGATTGAAGAAAGGGCTCAAAGTTTTAGAATTCACATACGAGTCGAATCAGAGCGAAGCAATAGGGTCGCCGAAAGTCTCCACATAGTCATAACCCGATGAGGGAGTGTTCACTCAACACCCTGAATTGGCTAAGTAAAGAATAGACCAGCGGAGGGTGCCACATGCCTCGTCCATGTAACTTCGGAGGTGAGACCCAAGGGACATTCCGTTAATGAGTGCGAGGCTTCCACATGTATGAGGTCTGAAAAGGAGATAGATTCAGTAGTTGAAAAGTCAAAATGGGGTAGAGCTAGTAGAAGGTGCAACGTATCGACTAAGCACAACATCAAAGATCAACTCCGAAGGTTGTCCCCCAAACTAGCACTAGCCCTCCACATGTCCAAGGTTCAAAACATGGATAGATCCAACCGTTGAATTTGATAATTATATAAGGGAAAGCGGACGGTGCCACGTGCCTCATTGGCGTAACTTCAAAGGTGCAACCCAAAGAGATACCCTGAACTAGTGCCAACCCTCCACATGTCCGTGGTCCGAAAAGGGGACACTGGACATTGAGAATTCCAAGCTCGGGATAGGCCAAAGGAAGCCTCCATGTGTCATCTCAACACATCTTCAAGGTTAAAATTCGGAGGTGGTTCCCAAGCAAGCGCAGCTCCCATGTGTCCATAAGTCAAAATAAGTTTAACCGTCTCCAAATAGGCTAAGTATAGATGGATCAGCGGAAGCCTCCATGTGTTTCCTTCGTGAAAATTCAAAGGTAAAATCCAAAGGTAGGTCCCAAATGTCCGCTGAGCCTCCACGTGTCCAAGGTTAGACATATTGCCTGGCCAAACAAAGGGACTTATCCAAAACAAACTGAAATAAAGAAAAGCTTTGGAAGGATCCACATGTCTCTTCGGGACTTTTTGAAGAGGCGAATCCAAAAGTGGTCCTCAAACATGTTTCATTTCTCCATGTGTCTCGGGTCAGGAAGAGTGTCTCTACAATAGGAGGGACTTAGGTAGAACACAGAGGAGCCCACGGAAGCTGCCATGTGTTAGTTTGGTGTCATTTTAGGAGTGAAAAGAGGTGGTAAAATATTAATAATGTGTGGGGCTCCATGTATATCTCACAAGGATAGACCCCAAACCCAAAGTGTGTTGAGAGAGCCATATATTTCGATCAAAAGCTCAAATTTGGGCGAGAAGGGACATTTTGGAAAGATCTCAACATCGACTTCTCAACTGCCACCATTAATGTTTCAGCCCTCCATTTTCGAGGCTGTCAAGTCTCCCACCTTCCACCATGATGAAGAATGGGCCTCTTTTCTTATCTAGTAAGGAATAGCACATGGGGGAATGGGTTTTTCAGTAAATCCCTTCATTAAGTAGATGGATTCAATGTTCTTCCAGGGGTGGTTGAAGCAAAGTTCGAATTATTCCCTCTCTCCTTCTCTCTTTCTTCTATATATTGTAAAGGGGGGGTCATTTTTCTAAAGGTTGGTCATTGGTTTCTCTCCTCCCCCTCTCCTTCTTCATTAGGGTAAAATGTGGAGTCTAAGCCTCCTCTCTTGGCTATGTTATTTCCCACCGATGATGTACTATGTGAACTCTTGGAGCAATAAAATATGTTTTGTGATGTTTTTTGTCCATCCTTTGCTTATTTCATTATTTCTTCTTTACTCTCTTCATTGCAGGGTATAACATGTATATCTCTAATGTCTATGCAAGTTTTGGGAGCTGTGTTTAATAGGTTTGAAGTGGTGTCTCGTGTGAACTTCATCTCTCGGTCTATGGTGCATCTTGTCCACCCTCTCCATTGCTCACTCTCTCTATTTTAGGAATTTAAGATTGTGACAAGAAACTTCCTCTTAAAGTGTATCACCACTTAGTGTAGGCTCTATTTTTATGTATTTATTTTTCTCCATGTTTCCTTGGAAGCTTAGATTAGGATTAGAAAGTTTTCCGCACTATAGTATCTTGTGGCAGATAGTTTAGGAAGAAGAAGTCAGCTTTCTCCATAGGGCCATCTCAATTCGACAAGTCCCACAATGTGAGAGATGGTCCAATGTTGTGTAGTCACACAGATGCCCCACCGAGATCCAAGGCCATTCAAGGGTACTTTGATTTTGCCTCAACAAGAGGTTCCCCGTATTGTTTTAAAAATAATGGAAAAATCAGATCATACGGATGTAGACTTGAAATTTCTCATTGAATCTTGATGTAACTGAATATGTTACTCTTGCATACTAGAGGTCTATATATGTTGACTTTGCAAGTGTAACTTGATGAACCTATAGCTTGTTGTTGCAACATTGATGTATAGAAAAAGATTCATGTTATATACTAGTATATTTTACAAAAATTCATCGTGTAAGCTTCGTATTTGAACATCTTGTTCATGACATTATAGATTATTGAGAGATGGAAATGACCTTCTCCTTGTTTTCATTTTGCTCATTTTTCAATTTTTTACAATATGAGTTGTGTGTTACCTTAATTTTTCATTGATGTAATCAACTTGTGATTCCCGGTTTAATAGCTTTGTATGCTTCATTCAATGGATTTTTTCTTAGTTGTATATATTCCCTTTTGATGGTTATCTAAAAATTCTTATGAAATACTAAAAAAATATCATTTGCTTGAGATGATGCATATGGTGCGAACCTTTCTCTTGTGCGAAAATGAAATGCCCTCTTTTTGTAACCTCCAATTTCTAGTTCTAGAGACACAAGGCTAATATATCTTTATTAGAATTTTTGCTCTCTTTTTGATAACTCTGTAACTTGATTTTTTGAAACCTTTGCATTGAAATTTTTTCCTTTTCACCTCAAAATTAATTCTGTGCATTTTAGCTCCTTGTAGTAAGATGTATTAAATCTATTATGTTTCAACTAAACTATGTTTGGATGAAAGTGAAATTTCTACATGACTCATTGCATTTGAAAGTTGTCTTTGATGTCCCTAAATCTATGCTTGTAAATGTATCTTTGTCTTTTTATGTAACTTTATAGATGTACTTTCCTTTTATTTTGTATATCTAGAGCCCTGGCAATATTTATGGTAAAAGCGGTGATTTTTAGTTGATATCCATTTGTTTTCTTTTGACTAGAACATTTCTGCCCATGAACATGTGAATGTATTTATGAATCTTTCTTGAGCCTTATACATTTGATCATGTATACTGAGTTATAATTTGAAAAGCTGATGTACAACAATGAGTATATAACTGCTTGATTTGTAATTCAGTTTAAAGGTACTATTTTACTTTAAAAGATGATTTTCTTTAAGCACTATAATTTTGATATTGCTATGTAAACCTGATTTGGTTCATAACATCTTTGTGTTGGAATATTATATGTGTAACTGTCTAATTTTTGTTTTGTTTCATGCGATTTCTTCTATTGTTACACGCATAAATGATCAAGACTCCATTTATGATACTGAGGCTGTAAATCTGATCTGTTGTAATTGGTTGTACTTCCTGTACTTAAAGCTTTTAACTTTCTTTTCATAAACATAAGTGTAGCTTTACTTTGAATGAGAAAGAAGATTAAAATTATTCTCAAGCCCTTATTTATTACTGATTTTGAGGTTGGATGTATTCTTATTTAATTATTTATGATTCAATGTTCCAATGCCTTACATCCCTTAGATCATGTCTTATTTGAGTAGTAATTGTAGATTATGTACACATTCTTTACATAATATCTAGCTATAATTTGATGAAAATTGATATTTTATGCTTCCAATATCCTTTTCTTAAAACAACTCATAACTTGTATTCTCTACATTTATTCAAAGCAAGTATATATTTTCCGTATAGTAATCATTTATGTAAAAGATTTATGTTTTTCATCTCGCTATCTCTATCTCAGTACACTTAAGAAAATAGTTAGAAAATATTAAGGCTTTTGGCCTCTCTTATGTTCCATAGTTTTTATTTTCTCTTTCTTTTTTGAAATGATTCTAGGAATCATATGTGCTAGTGTAGAATATTGTTCTTATCAATTGTGTATCTATATATGATGTACCTTATGCTTCTTATTTTTAGAAATTCATCTGCATGTAGTTAGATAGTACATGAGTACAAATAAAATCCTGAGCTCAATATTGATGCCTTATTTTAATTTTTTTCAGGTACATTGTGACTACTAAGAGAGCTAGATAAAAGATGGAGCTAGAGCTGAAGTGAAGAAGACTAGAAGAGAACCCAAGGCAATGATGGGTTTATTCTATACTCTTTTACTTTTAACTTCATGCATATGTAATTCTTTCTTCAGTAGTTATGAGTTACATCCCATGGATTGTGTGGGAAATATTGTACTTCTTCACGAATAACCAACATTTAATTTATGTACTTGAGTTATATACTTCTTTCTACTTTCAGATTTATTACATATATATTGATTGTACAATAAAATAAACAACTAAAACACATAATTAAATGTATTTACATGAAGAAATAATGAGTTTTGAAATACCTAAAACTTTTATAATTAGCTCTCTTTCTTGTAAGCTACAACTTTATTTATCATTCCCAAATTTAGCATTTCACCTAAATTGTGATTCCCTCCTTCATCAAGGAAATGCATTAGTCGTTCAGGTCATTCATGTTTCTTTGTTGAATACTTAACATGGAATGGTAGTCTATGTGAGGTGTTACATTTTGTAAAAGCACACATAGTTACCGATTACATGTAGTCAATCAATTGCTACAACTAAAAACATAATAAAAATGTAATGCATTTCCCTAGTTAGGTCCACTTCATTAATGTCATCCATCATAACGAAGTTTCAAATTGCTCATTTTTGCACAAGTGTAAAAATTGTCAACATATCTGATGATCTTGTGGGGAAAGTTTCCATTTAGCTTGTAGACCAGTTCCTTGCTCTTGTCCATTGGGCATGGAGTTAAAACATATAATCAAAACTACCTTTCCAAAAAACAAACTAAAGTCAAGAAAGGATCTAGAAACAAGATAACATGCTCAAATGCACTTTATTGAATTGAAAAACATTGCATTGTGCATGGAAGAACTTATTGAAAGGGAAATCCAACTATAACCACAAACCGTAGGATTTTCACTAGCAGTTGTTTAAGAAACATACAAGTCACGTGAATGAGAAGTTCCTCTCCATTCAACCTTGAAAAATGAAATGCATTGTGTTCTTTGTAAGCTGAAAACATGTAAGGACCACTCCATATTGTATCGAAATTTGTGTGGTTTCCTGGATTTACATGATCAACATCCCATTTTAACACAATATCTCCTTCATTGAATACTTTGAACTTAGCCTTCTTATCAAATGTTTTCTTTATCTGTTTTTTATTATTTTCCATGTTCAGATGAGCTTGATCTCTTAGCTCCTACAACTCCATTAATTCTACATAACAAACCTGCAATGGTTCATTCTCAAGTAATTCCATCTGATGCAGAAAATCCAATGTAGGAAACTCAACTGCGATAGGCATTGTTTCCTCTCTTCCATAAACAAGATTGTATGGTGAATAGTGAGATTATCTTATAGGATTAACTTTATCACTTAAAGTGTTGAATTTAACATTAGATTCCAAGCTCTTTCGTTGTCCTTAAGTGTTCTTCTAATGATCCTAAAAATATTTTTGTTAGTATTTTTAGCTAATCCATTACCTTGTGGGTAATAATTAGATGAGGTACTAAAATAGATTCCATGTTTAGTATCCCAATCAGTTACCTTTGTACTAAGAAACGCTAAGGAATTATCTAAAATGATAGTTACTTTGGAACACCATATTTGCAAACTATTCCTCTGTAAAAGGATAGAATTGAATTTTTTTAGCTTCTTTTAAGGCTATTGCTTTAGTCCAACATGTAAATTAATCAGAAATCAGCTCAAGATCCACTTGTGTCTTTGTGAGGAAGGTGTATTTATCATCCCAATAAAGTCGAGACCCCACTTCCTTAATGGATGATTTACTTAAATAGACTATAGGGAAGTGAAGCTAAATGTTCCTTTCCAACAAAGAAAACAAATTTCTTTCACTTTTTGATCCATTCAAGCAGTCCTGAATCTGTTGGGCCAATAGTAACCAACTTTCATACTTTTTAAGGCTATAGTACGTGCTGAAAAATGACCTCTTATAGGTCCTTTATGAAATTTTGATAATAGTTGCTGAATTCTATCACAATCAATACATCTTAGAAAATTTTCATTTATATCTCTTTTAAATAACACACCATCAATGAAAATATAAGGTACAACTTGTAACATTAAGTACCTTCATTTATTCTTGTCCATACCTTTCGAATAAGTATCGTGCTTATAAATAGTAAAAAAATGGTCGTCCACCTTGATTCCTAAATTTTTTAACTAAGTTCAAAGGTTGCTGATTTTCTAGTTGTGCCATGATATGTGTCTGCTGATATGTAATTTCAACATGTTGTTTTGAATATTTTTATTTTGTAGACTACTATTTTTCCATATAAACAATTAGATGTTCACAAAACCTTTTCTCAAACTGCGCTTACATGGATGTCAACATCATATTCCATAAGCTTCATAATTTCTTATTTAGGTCTTTGTTCAACAAGAATGCTTTAACACTTGGATGAGAGACTAAGACATGTATCTTATTATTGGAAAGCATGTACTTAAAGTTCTTCAATCCTCTAACTACTGAAAGTACTTATTTCTCAAGAAAGGTGTACCTTGTCTCGTAATCATGCAAACTTTGTCCAAAGAAAGCAATTGACTTCTCATTGTTTTCATCATTAACCTGAGTTAATATGGCCAAAATAGTCTCAACTTCTACAAGTGCATACATTATAAAATCTTTATCAAAAATTTATTTGCAAGAGTAGGAGATTGTGAAATGGATGACTTGATGTCCTCAAATACTTTTCTCCCTTCTCTCGGTCTAGAGAAAATATTATCTTTCTTTACATGGTTGTTAATTGCTTGACTAACTCTACAACATATACACCAAATCTTCTAACAAAGTTGTTTTTTTCGAGAAAACTTTGTAATACTTTCTTATGATGAGGCAAGGACAAATGTGAAATAGCTTCAATTCTAAAATTATTAATAGCTAAACCTTGTTTAAAAATAATGTGACCAAGAAATTTACCTTGATGTACCAAAAATGGACTTTTTGGATTCAAAGATATTCCAAACTATCTGTAAAGCGGGAAAACTATGCCTTAAATGCATTAGATGTCCATCATAATTATTTGAAAACATAATGACATAATCTAAGGAAACCAATGTGCATTTATTTAATAAGCTATTAAAATCAATGTCTATTACCTATTCAAACATTGCACCGGCATTTGAAAGGCCGAAAGGCATTCTTTTGTTAGCATAAGTACCCCACTTTGTGGTGAAGGTTTTTTTATATCTATCTTCTTCACACACAAGGATCTCGATTGTGTCCACCGTAAACATCCCAAAGATACAATATTTCGAACATGAATGTGTTTTTAAAATATGATTCATATTGGGTAGAGGATAATGATCTTTTAATGAAGCTTTATTAAGATCTATAAAATCCACACACCTCTAATTTCTCCATTCTTGTTTCAAACACTTCAAGATTAGCTACCTAACTTGAATGCTTAAATGGAAAGATAATACCTGATTCGATCATCTTAGATAAATATTTTTTCATTAATGGCTCAATTTTCAGATTTACTAACCTTTGATTCTACCTAACTAGTTTGGAATTTGGTTGTAATTTTATTGTATGCCTTGAGCTAAAATAAGATCAGATCCTCTTAGATATTGGTATTTCCAAGGGAAAACATCTATGAATTCTTTACATAATTTGCTAAATGATTGTATTTTAGCTAAGGAACATACCTTTCTAATAAATAGTTTATTTTCATCATCCACCAATATTTCTTTTTAGTTATCTACGTGAGTTGAAATCTTACCATTTTCTTTTCTTAGCTGATCATCAGAACTGAAAATGTCTTCTAGAGTGACCAATCCTTGAGGAAACTTGTTTGTCTTCAACTAAACAATCTGTCACCATAGAAGTGCTACAAGTTTTCCTAATTTGCTGGAGAAAATTTTTCTTCTTGTTGCAAAAATCTCAGAGATCTGCGTTTCATCATCTTCAAAAATTTCAAATTTTCTTCATTATCAAGTTCGATGGTGTAATAATAATCTTTATATGTAGTTGTAATTTTCTATTTTTTATTTGTTCTAGTACATCAAAGCTAGCACAAACTGTTGTAAGTCTATCTCGCATGCTTGTTTTCTCGCTCTTCAAGAGATTGAATGTTAATAGTATAAAAATCATCCATTAAGTTTCAAACTCTATGTTTCTAAGATTTCAACAATGAATTCTTACACACATTAAAGTTTTTCAATTGATTAATAACTAACTCGAATCACCAAAACTTGTAAAGTATCGATACATTTCTTTTTGTCCCACTACAAGCTATGAATTAATGCTTCATATTCAACTAGATTATAAGTACAAGAAAACTACAAGATTAAAGCTGAAAAGTACATTTCGTTTGAAGGGGAAGTAATCATTCAACCCGCACCTTGTCCTTTCTTATTTTTAGCTCCATCAAAGTGAATATTACATAGGCCTTCTACTATTTTTTCTATTTTGGACAATGAGGGAATTGGTGCATTTTATTCATACAAGCAATAAACACGAAAAAATATTCTTTTGCTTCTTTGAAAGGATCATAAGCATGTTCTTCTTGAGACTTTTCATCCATAAATGATTAAAAATAGTGTCTAGTGTAGAAACATGTGTTACAATGTCAAAATTAGATTGACCTAAAGCTGCATAATTTGCTGCAGTGTTTGAAGCATGAGGCTCAATATGAAATCTAGCCAGAGGCTCTAAATTCAAGGTGGATTTTGTTCCATATCTTGTAGTAAAGAATAAAAATTACTATTATGAAGAAACATAACCTCCTATCTTTACTGTAAAATCTCATGATAAACATAAGCCAAAGTATGGAGGTAAATCTACAATAATAACATTGGGACAAGTATGTAAGGTTACCTCCAGATTTATGATAATGCTAATCATCTTTGGTTATTGTATCATCTAGCTATAACACACTTTTCTCTCGAAGGTTAATACCGCAAACCCAAATTTTTTGAAATTTCTGTTTGTATGATTATGATATTTACACCATCACAACAATGTAGTTATGAAGTAAATGATCTCCAATAATCAGAGTTAGATTAAAAAGTGGTGGCTTCTTGATATCATGAGCATTTGAAACCTTTTGAACCATCCATTTAACCTCTTTAATGCATTCCTATTCCATAGTTCCAAGGACCATGTTTAATTCTTGGGATTCCTTTTTCGTTGGTTTTGATGAAATCTATAACTTAGCAAGCTCGTGAGAAAGTAAATCTTGTTTTCTTGGAATACTTATAGCATCCCATAGTTAAATATTAATAGTATGCTTCTTCATTACATTGACAATGTTAAAAAAGAAACTATTTTTGAAACAACTTCTACCATTTTAGCATAATATTTAGCAAAAACTGACTTTGCTTCAACAACTTTTGAAATATAAGGTATGAAGAGTCTTCTGGGATCATGCTGCAATTGTTTTCTTTTTTTTAGGAAAAACAAAATCGTTAACAATTTTTTGACTTGCACTTGTTGTTTTATTAGTGACTGTGGGAAAACAAGTCTGCTTTTGCTATTTGTATCTCTCTTGAGCCTTTTCTTGGGACCTAGTTTTGACTGCAATAAAATCTTCCTCTCTGAAACTGACAAAATTATGTTCTAGTGGTTTCTGAATATGAGATTCTTATTGCCCACCCTCTATTTGAGGCATGAATAATGCTTCAAGTCAAGGTTTTGTAACAAGGCCTATATTCAGGAATGCATTTAGACAATTATCAGTTGAATGAGGTTCATTACAATGTTGACACCATTCCTCTAAGACCATATAAACTTGAATAAGAGCACTAGATGAACTAGGGGTTTTTGTGTCAAATTGCCTTGGCTGATATGGCTGTCTATAATTCTAATTTTGTTGATAAGGCTGCTTATTCTATATGTTTTGTTGATTTTGTTAATAAGGAGTTTGATAAGGCTTACTCGGCTGAGCTAATTTGTTTTCAATTGATGTTAATTTATTACCCATAGTTTTTAGAGCCTTTAATACATCATCTAATGGAGCTAAAACACTATGTTCTATAACGGTGATAAGTTGTGGAATACGTAATTAATCTGCTATAAGTGCCATCAAGGCCTTGGTGCCAATTTACCACCTTCAATAACGCTTCTTTCGGCCCTAATTGGAATGTCATAAGTTGTTGGGAGAGTATCTCCTCCCATAGACATTATCACCTCCCATAGATTGAATCATAGTTGAAATATCATTATTTAAGGCTCTGCGATAGTATATAAAACCATGGTCATCTTGAGGCTTAATACTACTTAGAAATCTTTCCCAAGTTCTAGAAAAATGGATGTGAAGCTACCAATAAATTTATGAGGGGACCTTTTAATTGTACACAAATTCTCTATGAGGGATAAATGATTAGAATGGTCTTGAAATTGTTTAAGTAATTTCTCACCTAGTTCATCCCAATTTCTTATGCTCCCAATTTATAAGGTTCTATATCATCATTGCAAGGCTTTTCATATAAACGACTGAAATAAAAGTCTCAAAGCTACATCTTCATGAGTTATATTACGGAAAACACAAAGTACTTGGAACATCTCGTAATGTGTTCTATGAGAGTAATCTGATTTTAACTAGTGAATGAAGGTAAAATTTTCATGGCTTAAGCATTGGGAATATCATGATAAACTTAAATTACTAAAGGGCTGCGATTAGTGAAGGTAAAAAAATCCTAGGTGGTTGAATAACCATTGGAATAACTATGATTTGAACTAAAATGTTGATACCTAGTGAAGTAAGATTAGGAGGATGGTTTCCAAAATTTGGCCTATTATCAGGTAAGGTATTGCCAACACTTCTTCTTCTCGAAGAATTCAAGGGTAAATAAATAAACTTAGAAGTAATTCCTCTTACCGATGATCTTGTAATCACTTTAGGCATGGAACATGCTGTAAAACGGGTCTGAAATCAACCTTAAGGAGTCACCAAATAAATATTCTTGATCTTTAGGATAAATTGATGCATCTTTTTGCTCTAAAAATTCAATTTACCTACAGATTTGATTTGTGGTCCCACCGGACGTGCCAAAAAATATTACCTCTCAAAAGTGCACCGTATTAAGAGATGACTACATGTATTCTTAGCTTTCTCTGGATCTCTTACTTTTGTAGATATAATAGAAACACCTCAAGTTTTTGGGTATACCTATTGTTGAGGTGAGTCTCCTTATCAAGGCCGGTTCTTTTCAATGTATCCTAAAGTAATTGGTAGGGGTTTCAAGGGTAAAAAGATGACTGTAAATGAATTAAAAATCGGATGATACACCAAACTTGTTAAGGCATTTGACTAAGTACATGGACAATTAATCTGAGAATGAATGTTGGATGCACAAACCAATAGTTTTCAGTAGAATATTAAGCCAAAACATTTTGTGTATTGAGGGAACGAATCACAACAATAGACTAAGATAAACATGCCCACTAATATTATGCATAAATTACTAAATTTGCAGCAAGGTAAAATGATTAATCAAGAAATTTATATTCACAAGAATTAATTATATATACACACCACTTCAAATAATTAGAGGGAAGAAATCAATTCCCACTCAAGGGGGCAAACCGGTAAAATTTTCTTCAACACTCCTATGTCCAAAACTTCCTCCTCTCGTGCCTTGTAATTTCACACAATATATAGAAATATTATTCACCCATCCCATCCTTAAAATAGCCTAAAATTTTTACTCACCCATGCATGCTAATTTTACCCCTTTTTCATAAATAAATAAAGGAATAATAATAGACATGCTAATACAATGAGGCATTAATATCCTTGGTTATAAAAATAAAATTTAGTCCAAGTGTAATTAACTATCTATTTTTAATAAAGTACGATGAATAATTTGTATAATAATAGCCCTTGATTGTTGTGTAAGTATTCTCCAAAGTGTGCGTGCAAAGTATTTGATGTGAAACTTGAAAATTGATCCACTAGCAAAGTGATAAATCTAGCACTCTTTAATTTGGCCCTTGGATGCACATGCAAAACATAACCTCCCGTATGAGCCAAAAACGGTTATTTTATTTGCAATACTTTGTGAAAACACCCAAATCCACTATGGGGACCACCTTTGATGTGTACATGTTCTAATTTTTTCTTTCCTTTGCTTTGTCTTCTTCTGATTACAAATTTTGTGAAAAATAAGGTAAGGCTCCATTATTTGAATATGCCTTTTTCCCGTAGCTCATCTTGGCACATATATGATGATTTACAAATCATTTTTGAATTGGAAACAATTGGCACGTTTTTACTTTAGTCTTTGGGCATACATTATAGTTTTGACTAATAATGGTGATTAATAGACTCATCTTTCAATTATTTTCCACCTTTACACCATATTCAGCCCTCCTCGACATCTGTTCTTTTTATTTCTAAGGCATGGACATGAGGTTAAAATCTTTATCAAAGGTCAATGAAATGCTTTTATAAATCATGGGGCTAGCCCACCTCATGACAATGAGTCAACCCTTGTGTTTTGTCAAAGTGGCAAAGACATTTTATTTAACCGCGGTTAAGTTTGATTGTAATAGTGAGTTTGCATTGATAAAGCAAACCTGATTGCTGACCATTAATTTGTGTACTATTTTTATCTAGAATGTTGGTGATTTCTTGGTTGTTGGCATGTTATTTTCATTGTACATCATCGGATCTTACACTATGATCATCCTCACGATTGAATTGTGTACCTTGATTAGAGTGGAGTTGGCAGTGACTGCAGTTAATTTTTGGAGTTTGTATGGAAATTGGATATTAAATCTTGATCATTAATATATGTCCCTTCGCAATCCTCACCATTGATCCCAAACTCATTGGGTGAGTTAGTGGCTGAGTGGTTTGGTTGGAAAGCTACAACTTCTCTTCAACCCCGAATTTGGTCCTTCGATTTTATGAGTTTTAAGGGTGAAGCCCCGAACAAATATACATTTGATGATATTATTTTGTTTTTGAGCTTGAATCTTGAGCAACTTGGAGGCTTTGAGCATGGGTTATTGTATTTTGAGAAAAATCCACCATTGTCGAGCTCGGTTCGAAGCTCTGCAACATTTATACTTGGTCCTTTCTTATTCTCGACTCTACATCTCCATGGAAACCATATGGAGCTATATTTATTAGTTCAACGCTTGGGTTTGAACTATTGACACAATGATTTTGGGTTTCAATTTAGAGGAAGAAACTAGATGTAAGTGGGATTTTTCCTTTATTGTGGAACTTTCGAGTTCAAATGCACATTTTCATCCGGGTATTTATCCTTTCTTGAGCTATATTGTTTGTTGGTTTTTCTATTGTATTTTTCTCTAGATGTTCTAAAATCTTCAGCCCATATTAATACCTTGTGACTTTATTGCATTGTGCCTGAGAGGACACCATGATTTGTGTCCATTGGGGTTTCTTGAACTAATGAGCTTTATTCTTCCCTTTGTCATTTGTAAACTCAAGGTTGTCATACTTTTATTTCAAGCTCTAGAAACAACCTTCTTTGGTATACAAAAATCTCTTAGGCATACAAAGATTCTAATTAATTGTTTCAATTCTTGATTGTTTGATTTGGTGTTATAGCTCCTATTTTTAGCTATTCATTTCATGGCACTTTATTAACTAGCTATTTCCATTGGTTTTTTTCAATGTTGAAATTGACATGTACATTTCTTAATACTCTCCATGACTCACCATGTTTTTATTTTGATTCCATTTGAGATCGGTTTACATTTACACGAGTTAGGGTTTTCCATTACTTTGAGTCATACTCTTTTTTGTCTTTGTATGAGGTAAACCAAACTTGAAGGGATTTCCTTATGATAGCTCAACTCTATACTTTTAAATTTTGCAATGACTTACTATACATTATTTTCATTTTCTTTGCAAATGAAAACATTCTCAGTAAATCTAAAATAAGTTTGAGTTAACCCAAAGGATATATTATCGATTCTTACTTGTTGATCTTCTACAAACAACAAACCCTTAAGTACTTAAATAGTGTATGGTACACTCCCGTATTTTTGAAAACTAATGGAAAACTTGGATCATACAATTTTGGACTTCAAGTTTCTCATAAAATCTTGATGTACTTGAATATGTTACTCTTGCATACCGGAGATCTCGTATATGTTCCATTGAGTTGGGGTTAACTTAGATTATCTATATGCTTCATTGAATGGATTTTTTTTAGTTGTATATATTCCCTTTTGATGGTTGTGTAACAATGCTTATGAAGGACTGAAAAAATATCTTTTTCTTGAGATTATGCATATGGTGGGAACCTTGCTCTTGTGCAAAACTTAAATGTCCTCTTTCTACAACCTACAATTTCTAGTTCTAGAGACATATGGCTAATGTCCTCTTTATGAGACTCTATGCTCTATTTTTTTGATAACTTTGTAACTTGTTTCCTGGAGCTTGTACATTGGAAATTTGTCCTTTTCACTTGAAAATTGATTATGTGCATTTTATCTCCTTGTAGTAAGATGTATTAAATATATTATGTTTGAACTAAACTTGTATGGATGATATTGCAATTTCTATATTCCTCCTTGCATTTGAAACTTTTCTTTGATGTTCCTGAATCTATGCTTGAAGTTATATCCTAGTTTTTTTTTTTGTAATCGTATAGATGTACTTTCCTTTTATTTTTCATATCTAGAGCACTCGATTGTATAAGGTGGTAGAATTTATGGAAAATCGGTGATTTTTCGCTGATATCAATTTGTTTTATTATGTTTAGAATATTTTACCCATGAACATGTAAATGTATTTATGAATCTTTCTTGAGACTTATACAATTTATCCTCGTATACTCGGTTATACTCTTGATAGATGAATTAAAACAATCAAGATATAACTACTTGATCTCGTAATTCAGTTTGAAGGTATTGTTTTTCTTAAAAGATGGTTTATTCAAGCACTCGTAATTTTGACATTGGTATGTAAACCTAATTTGGTTCACGGCATCTTTGTGTTGGAAGAGTATACGTGTAATTGTCTATTTTTTTATTTCATGTGATTTATTCTATTGTTGCACGCATAAATGAACAAGAATCCATTTATGATACCGAGGCTACAAATCTGATCCATTGTAAATGGTTGTACTTACAAGATTTTGAATCTTTTAACTTTCTTTTCATAAACATAAGTGTAGCTTCAATTTGAATGAGAAAAGAAGATGAACAATGTTCTTAGGCTATTCTTTGTTACTAATTCTAAGGCTGGTTGTACTTTTATTTCTTTATTTATGATTCGAGTTCCAATGCCTTACATCCCATAGATCATGTCTTATTTTAGCAAGTAAATATTGATTTCGTACTCATCTTGTACTTAAATATCTAGCTGTAATTTGATGAAAACTAATATTTTATGCTTGCATTTTCCTTTTCTTAAAATAGCTCATAACTTGTATCATCTAGATTTCTTCAGCAAGTATTTCCTTTCTATACAATAATCATTTATGCAAAATATTTTTGCTTTTCATTTGCTATCTCTATCTCGCCCACTTAAGAAAATAGTGAGAAAATATTTAGGATTTTGGCCTCTCTTATGTTCCATAGTTTTTCTTTTCTCTTTATTTTTTGAAATGATTTTGGGAATCATATGTGCTAGTGTAGAATATTGCTCTTATCAATTACGTATCTGTATATGATGCACCTTATGCTTCTTCTTTTTAGAAATTTATTTACATGTAGTTAGGTAATATATGAGTACAAATCAAAACCTAAGCTCAATATTGATGCCTTATTTTCATTTTTTTAGGTACATTGTGACAGCTAAGAGCTAGGTAAAAGATGGAGCTAGAGTGAAGAGAAGAAGACTAGAAGAGAACCCAAAGAAATGATGGGTTTCTTCTATTCTCTTTTAATTTTAACTTCATGCATATGTACTTCCTTCTTCAGAGTTATGAGTTACATCCCACATATTGTGTGGAAAATATTGTACTTCTTCATGAATAAACAACATTTAATTTTTGTACTTGAGTTATATACTTCTTTCTAATTTTAGCTTTATTACATATATATTTATTGTATAACAAAATAAACAACTCAAACACATAATTAAATGTATTTACATGTAGATATAATGAGTTTTGAAATACCTATAACTTCAATAATGAACTCTCTTTCTTGTAAGCTGAAACTCTATTTGTCTTTCCTAAATTTAGCATTTCACCTAAATTGTAGACACATGGCCAATAGATAGTTATGAGTTTCTATGCACTCTTTTTTTTATAACTATGTAAATTGATTCCTTTAAACGTGTAATTTTAAAATTTGTCCTTTTCACTTGAAAATTGTTTTTGTGCATTTTATCTCCTTGTACTAAGATGTATTAAATATGTTTTGTTTCACCTAAACTATATATGGATGAAAGTGCAATTTCTACAAGCTCTCTTGCATTTGAAATATTTCATTGATGTTCCCTGAATCTATTCTTCTAATTGTATCTTGGTCTTTTTTATGCAACTATATAGATGTACCGCATTTTATTTTGCATATCTAGACCCGTGATCGTATAAGGTGGCAGCAATTATGGAAAAATTGTGATTTTAGGTTGATATCAATTTATTTTCTTCTAATAAGAACATTGCTTCCCATGAACATGTGAATTTATTTATGAATCTGTCTTAAGCCTTATACAATTGATCTCGTATAATGAGTTATACTGTAGAGCTGATGTAAAACAATGAGTATATAATCGCTTGATCTATAATTCAGTTTCAAGGTATTGTTTTGCTTAAAAGATTATTTTCTTTAAGCACTCTAATTTTGACATTGGTATTTAAACCTGATTTTGTTAATGACATCTTTGTGTTGGAAGAGTATACGTGTAGCTTCCTAATTTTATTATTGTTTCATATGAATTCTTCTATTTTTGAACGCATAAATGATCAATAATTCATTTATGATATTGAGGTTTCAAATTTGATCTATTGTAATTAGTTGTACTTCTTGTATTTGAAGATTTTAACTTTATTCTCATCAGCATAAGTGTAGCTTTAGTTTAAATGAGAAAAGAAGATGAACAATATTCTTAGGCCGTTCTTTATTAATGACTGAATCTGGTTGTACTCTCATTTATTTATTTATGATTCACTATTCCAATGCCTTACATCTCATAGATAATGTCTTATTTGAGAAGGAACTCGTAGATTTTGTACTTAGTATCTCGGCTGTAATTTGATGAAAACTAATATTTTCTCGCTTTCATTTTCCTTTTAGTAAAACAAATCATAACCTATATCATCAAGATTTCTTCAACAAGTATTTCTTTACCATACAATATTCATTTATGCAAAATATTTCTTCTTTTCATTTGTTACTGTATTCGCATACTTAAGAAAATAATTAGAAAATATTTAGGCTTTTGGCCTCTCGTTATGTTCAGTTGTTTCTTTTCTCTTTATTTTCTGAAATGATTCTAGGAATCATATGTGCTAGTGTAGAATATTTATCTTATCAATTATGTATTTGTATATGATGTACCTTATGCTTATGATTTTTAGAAATCCATCTACATGTAGTTAGATAGTACATGAGTATAGATCAAACCCTAAGCTCAATATTGATGCCTTATTTTCAATTTTTTAGGTACATTGTGACTACTAGGAGAGCTGGGTAAAAGATGGAGTTGGAGCTGAAGTAAAGAAGACTAGAAGAAAACCCAAGGAAATGATGGGTTTCTTCTATTCTCTTTAGTTTTAAATTCATGCACATGTACTTCAATATTCAAGTAGTTATGAGTTACATCCCATAGATTGTATGGGAAATAGTGTACTTCTTCATGAATACCTAACATTTAATTTATTACCTTGAGTTATATACTTCATTCTTCTTTCAGCTTTATGACATATGTATTGATTGTATAATGAAATAAGTAACTGCAAGGCATAATTAAATGTATTTAAATACAAAAATAATGAGTTTTGAAATACCTGTAAGTTTAATAATGAAATATGTTTCTTGTAAGTTGCAACTTTATTTATTGTTCCAAAATTTAGCATTTCACCTAAACTCTAATTCCCACCTTCATCAAGGCAATGCATTAGTCATTCGGGGATTTTTCTTTCCTTTCCGAAGATGAACATGAAATGGCGCCTTATGTGAGGTTTTAATTTTGTTAAAGCACACATAGCTACAGATTACATATATCCAATCAATTGCTACAACTAAAAACATACTTCAATTGTAATGCATTCCCCTAGTTAGGTTCACTTCATCAATGTCGTCCATTGTAACAAAATTTTGAGTATCCCATTTTTGCACAAGTGCAAAAATTGTGAACAGTAAATTTTCTAATAATGGATCAAAGAATTTGTGGTCACTGTAAGAAAATAGGTCATGTCATTGACAAATGTTGGCAGCTACATCCAGAACAAAAATTAAAATTTGTTAAAAAGGATAGCAGTATTAAACCAACCAATTTGACCACTACAGTGAATCAGGTAAGAAGTTAATTCACTCAACCACCTAAACAGGAAAATGTGCGGGTAAAGGTGGGTGATAAATTTATCACTTTTATGTTTGCATAGTGTAATTATTGAATAATATGAAAACTAACAAAGAAGTTTTTGATAAGTCTTGTTGGTTGTGAAAAGGAATAAACTCAATATTTATTTTTTCTTTGGTGTTAGTGAAGTATCATGAAGAGGGAGGTCCGAGTGAAATGTTTAACATGCTCGGGTGTATTTCTCTTATAATGGTTTTGAAAAACTTCATTATTTTAGTAGCATGTATAGTTATTCTCATGAGGCATGATCAGGGTATCAGATGTCTATTTTTTGAAAGTGTATTTTGTATGTTGTTGTAGTGTAAATTGTTCAATGTAGGTATTGTTTGTGTGTGTACATCTTACATAAAAAAATTCTTTATTATGCATGATATTTGCACATGTATAAGTATTTTTATTATTCTTATTATTTGAAACTATCAGATATAGTTGCAAATAGTATGTAGAAGTTTTTCACTAATAAGCTTTGAATACAAGTTAAATTTTCATTGTTAATAGTGGTAAGTGTAGGATAAGAGTGTATAGAGGAATATGGAAATTGGATTTGTTAAATTAGTCACAAGTATAAGCCATGGATGATTTTAATTCAATAGTTTTAGTTTTTGTAATTTTTGGAGAAAAAAATACCATGCTATAAACCGGGTCCTGTGTTTGTGATATGCAAAGAATGTGTGTATAATTTAGTTGGGTAAAATTTCCATTTTGAGGAAAAAATGGTCTTATTGGGGAGGAGTGTTCTGGAGGGGTTTTCGGTGTTTAGAGAGTTTTACATTGATAGGTGGAACTCCGAAAACAAATCTCATACAAAAAAAGCTATGCGGGAAAAAGTTTGGGTATGATAGTTGTTAAACTCGGCCAATAGTCCAATACGGATGTGACACATGGAAAAATGGTAAAAGGTGAAAAAGGTTACTTTTTTTTTTTGTTTTGACCTTCAGTTTTTAACAAATGGTTTAAAACTTGGTGGGCCCTACTTTTTCTTTGGTGGGGACCCTCACCAAGTTCGACACAATCTTTTGTAGAAGGGGTGCCTTTGTCACCTTTACTTCGTATTACCATTATCAATTTTTTGATTTTATATTCCATTTATGTTATAACATTTCCCATGTGGTATTATTGTATTGGAGGATTTAATTTTTCATTGCAAGCCTATATATATCGGATTGGTGAGCTATATCTATATCTCGGTGGGGTGATCAACTACCCACCAAGTTGATCACACTATTATCTACATTGTTCAAGAATATATCCTCCCAACTAATCTTCTCACATAACTTGGTTGACGCCTATTTGGAGGAGCAATGGTTCAACGAAACAACTAAATTCACATTGTCTAGGTGGATCAACATTGAATGACTCAATTCTACAACTGGAGTTAAAGCCACAATGAAACAAACTCGTAGCGAAGCCACTTAGCTAGGTCGTATTAGGCACAACAAACTTTAAAAATTTTGACCATTCCAACGCACAACCCCATGGTGTATCACCTTGACACAATTAAGCACAACTAATTGTCCCTCATACTACAACCAAACATGCACAACAAGTCCACATAACCCAGTGGGTCAAGTGATCAACTCACCAATTATAGCAGTTGAAAAAAATGTGGAGAATGTGGATAGCTTCCACGGTGATATAGGTAGTGAATTCCTATATTTGAAACATATAACCCTTTATCCATGAGGTGAATGTGGTATTTTATTCCCATTGAATGCAAAGTAGTGGCGACAAAAGTGTAGGCAAGTGAATCGACACCCTAACCTCATAGTTTCAACCCAATGCAAATAGTTAACTCACCAAAGGAGGTTGAAAGGGTATAAAATGGTCTCATTTTCATTTAAACAAATATGGTTAGTAGATTGTGTGAAGGTAGGAAGGAGTTCTTACAAGGTTGTTTGAAGATATCGTGTTTTTTTGAGGCACTTCTGGTCCAAATTAGGACTTGGTGTAAAAACCAAAAATTCTTAGAACTTTCATTCAAAGACAATGGTGGTCTTAAATATTTATAAAGATTTGTATATTTTACATTATATTCATTTAATGGTTGCATTTGTAAGTGAATCACACTTTGTGGAAGCACTATGTTAGGCGAGGATCGATCTAGGAGCAGTTTTTGGCATTGTTCATAGTTCCTTGAGTCATAGATCAACTCATATGTAGGTATAAAGGTCTATTAGTCATTATTGAAGGGTTAATTGTACTTCATGTGAAGTTGAATAGATCAATTCTATTTTCAAAAATTTGGAGGAGTAGCCTTCAGTGAACTCTATTATAAAAATTTTATGGTGTTCATTTTATAGTTTTTGGAAGATTTTTATCAGATAAAACATTTTAAATTATTTATTTGATTAATTGATAAAGCAATCAAATAACTGGTTAAATTGTATTGAATGTGAAACTTCAGTATCCATAACCCACAAAAGTAAATGAATTCACATATCAAATTTTGGAAACAAGAACTCAGTTTGAGTGCATTCTAAATTCCACTTGTGAATTATTTAATGGATTTGTACTAGATTAAGATATTTCACTAAAGTTGGTAATTAATATAATTGATTTTTTGGAAGAGTTTGAAATTTGGGTTTTAAAGACACCCAAAATTGGTTCAAAAAATAATCTTGATCAGTTTTAAATTTGGAAAAATTTAGAATCCAAATTTTCTTCAAAAGTACAGTTTCAACTAGTACCATTTTTGGATCATTGCTTGTGTCCGATATGTAATTTAGCATTTATTTATCCTACATTACTATACAATTAGGGTTTGATAGATTCCATATTTTTTAATATAGATAAAGTTCATTAAATATTTAACATTAAGGTTTTAAATCACTATCTATATCACATTTGGAAGATAAATACACAGTGGTTGTGGAATAAGAGTTTTGTTTTGGGTAATGAAAAATTTAATTTTTAGAATATTATCTTGTGTTGGAATAATATATTCATGTGCATTTTAGAATTATCTTAATTTTTCCATATCTGTTATATTATTTCTTCTCCTTTTCCAATTATTTCTAAAATTCAATTTTTTCCCAAACATTTGAAATAATCTCATGTAACATTTTCATATAATCAAACACAAAATGTACCACCTATAAATGGATATCAATATTTTACTTCTAATCTATAATGATCATGTCTTTTTTTTTTTTCAAATAAATTATTCTACGTATTTTTAAGATAAACTATGGTATATAATCCATATTAACATTATTCCTTATTTATGAGTTGGTGTTTGGTTATCCTTAGGTGGTTGTATCCTCCTTCTGAAGTAGGTGCTTCACTAAATTAGGGTTTGGTGCTCTACTAAACTAGGGGTTGCTGCCTCACTAAATTAAGAAACATATCAATATAAGATAGTTTTTCATTGGGTTTTCTTCCCCTTGAGGGTTCCCTACTTATATCTTGTGTTCTTATGGAGTTTCCTTGCTTTCTTGACTCAAAGTAGTCATAACTTAGACTTAAATAATGCGGGATGAAACAAGTTGGTTGGGCATATGGGTGCAAGAAGAAGTCGGTCTTTGAAATAAAATAAATTAAGATGGCCAAAATATGGGGGTTGATTAGTACTTTGTTCACTCAAGAACCCTTTAAATAGTAATATGATACCGTAAAAATAATGTCTCAAGTGCAGAATTTTTATCTACAATAAGGGACTACATTCTAAACATTTATCATCACTATCTAAGTTTGCATCCAAAGGAATTGTAAGAACACAAAGTAATCCATATAGAACTCAGTCAAGGGACAACAATTTACATTTTCTAGATATACGCGTAGGAAGGAAGTTCATTATTTAATCCACACATCCTTTTACATTGCTACATATAGCTATTTCCTGCTATAATGCTCACTTGCACAAGGGATTCGTATGGCACGATTCTTTGACACACACACAAGAATTTCATGGAGTCTAAAATGTATGCCAACACTCGGTTGTAAGTTCAATATGTTGGTTGACTTTTGGGGTCGTATGCATCCCCATTTTCATATTTATTTTTTAGGATTTGACATAGTTTGGGGTTTTTTAGGATTTGTTTTGTTTTGTAGGTTACATGTGAATTTGGTGATCATCCAGTGACATACAAGAGAAAAATAGTGCAGGTTAACAATGATTGTGTGACACAAAAACGTTAAATTTCTCATCCCCTACACATTCGTAGGTGCCCAATAGAGGTTTCTATAACTTAAGTTCCCTAGTCCTATTCTTGGTGCCCAGTCCATGCTCATATGGAGGATCCATGATTTTCTATGTTTAATTTCTAAAGTCTTCTCCGTATTTTCATTAGTTTTCTAGTCCAAAATAGTTCATAATCAAGTGTAAAATCAACTAAGTCTTCTACTCTCTCTCTTTTACTTATGGTTTTATATTTCTTTAGCTTAATTCTTGTGTCGATATGTAATTCAAAATTTATTTATCCTACATTACTATATAATTAGGGTTTTACAAATTCCATATTTGTTAAATTACATAAGGTTCATTAAATATTTAACATTAAGGTTTTAAATCACTATCTATATCACATTTGGAAGGTAAATTCACACTGGTTGTGGGATAAGAGTTTTGTTTTTGCTAAGCTGGAAAAATTAATTGTTAGAATATTACCTTGTTCTGGAATAAAATATTCTTGTGCATTTTAGAGTTATCTAAATTTTTCCATATCTGTTATATTCTTTCTTCTCTTTTTCCAATTGTTTCCAAAATTCAATTTTTTCCAAACCTTTTAAATAACCTCATGTAATATCTTCATATAATGAAACACCAAATGTACAACCTCGAGATGGTTATCAATAATTTACTTCTAACCTATAATGATCATGTATTAAATTTTTGGTTCAAATGGATTATTCTACATATTTATAAGATAAAGTATGGTTTATGATCCATATTGACATTATCCCTAGTTTCATATTAAAATAAATAATACATAATTTTAACTACTCATGGTTCCTTTTTTCCTTCATTCTATTTGTATTCTTTCATATCTTCACCTATCTTCCATTCGAGATACAATATGATTTGTTGGACCTCTTGATCACTTAAATTTCCCAATTCCTTTCTTTCCTCTATTATTATGAGAGGTTATTTTACTCCTTTCTTCATTACTACATCTAATTTATTCTTACATCCAACCCTCATTCTTTTCGCACCATATAACCTGTAACTATCCATCTATGTTGTTTCATCATTTGTCTTTGTATCTTTTATAACTTTCTATTTTTCTCCTTTATATGTTTTTATAACTTTTTAAGTCCCTCTTCCAATATAGAACTTTATTTTTCATCTCTCATCCTGTATAATTATATGACCTTACAACCTAATTGAATAATCTATGTGAATGTAAGTTGATTCCATGAAAGTTTCAACTAGAAATACATTTATGAACATACAAAAATTTTCAATCAATCTCCCGAGTCCCTTAAGATATTGCAAAATATTAAAAGAGTGAAATTTAAGAAAAATATAATTTTTAATATCATATGGAAATTGAGATATTCTATATTCTATATATTTTGTAATACATATCCAAATATAACATTTTATCAAATATTCATATTACACACAAAATCATCTCCATATCTAGTAATGAAATACTAGAATTATGACCTTAAAAACCACAAAATAGTTTCTCTAAATTTGGCACAAATATATTCATAGATATCATCATATATGTGTTCTAATAATATCTTTCTCCTAGAAGATTCATTTAAAATACTTCATCTTCCACAAAAGGGTTCATTTTCTCATCTATCTACCTTTATATATCTCTTTTTCCAAGTAGAAATTATAATTTCTTAGGTCATGAAAATGGAACCATTGTTATCATCTCAATCACTTGATTCCTCATCAATACATACTAAGATTATATTCTATAGTAATTACGACTTAGTCTCATTATTTACATATTTACCATAGATAAAGATAGTTTTTTTAGTTGTCACTTATTACAACTTATTTAATGAAATATATTATGAGATTAATCCTAAGAGAAAATCTCTATTTCAACCAATTACATATTATTTTTCTTTAATTTTTATAAATTAAATTTAAAACATTTTAGATATTTTTTTGGATTATCTATACTAATTAAAGTAACTATTTTCCTTCGAATCCTTTGATTTTTCCCTTATTATTTTCTAAGAACTTTACATATTATTTCATTATGTTATCTTTTACATACGTAAACTTCAAACTATTGAGATAATTCTTGAAAAACTAATAAAATATGTAACAAAAATTGTCTTTTATGACTTATATCACGCTAACAAGCGAGTTCACACTATTGTCTTAGGAAGAGAATTTTGTAAATTGGAATAGTAGTAAAAGATAATAGTGTTATATTGCATGGTATAAGTTTTCATGGAACATATGATGTAGAATGATTATTTCTTTGTTTTTAAATTATCATACAACACTATTACCAATAAAAATTATATTTGAAAAAATAAATAATTTTAGTTACATAGAGAAATTTAATTTATCTAATAGTGAATTTGATTGATACACTATATTAAATTAATTTCACTTATTAGGTTTGATGTCTTCATAAAATAAAACTATGTATGTACCGCTATTGAACCTAAAATTGAGAAATTCTAAATTTCACGAGGACCATTATAGATTCTAATAAAATGTTTTTCCTAAATCCCCTTAACCGAAAATTACAATAAATAATGTGTATTTTAAGAACACACTTAAAGTTAACCTCATTCATATAAATGGAGTTAGAAAATTTTTATTTCTTAATAATTAAAATTTTCAATTGACGGTAAGTGTAACACCCACAATTTTAACGTTTAAAACCATATTTAAAAACTATTAATTTATTCAGACAAATTATGATATATTATACATATATATGTATATATATATACACATACACATATATATATATACTCAAACACTAAATTCTTGTGTATATATCAATATGAACAAAAAATAAAATGGAGGAAATGAAAACCCACAACCACATATATATGTGTATATATGTATATATATGTATGGCCGTGACTATCAAAATGTGCAGGGTTAATAGTTTGGGGGCGCCTCCCCCACCCACCCCATATAATAAAATATAAGCTGGGGTGCAGCCGATGCCCTCCCCCAAACCTTTAATAAAAACAAAATTCAAACAATGGTGGGTTGTATTTTTTAAGCACATTTTTATATACAAGATATACACTTGTTTATACAAAAAAACCATTCGGCTTTGTTAGATAAACTTTTTTTAATAGAACTTTATTAAAAATAAAGTCATACATACATGTTTAATAACGTTTTTCAATATTTTTCTATTAACGTGTGTGTGTGTTTTGTATAATATATATAAATATATAAAATTATAAAATAAATTTATATAAGTATATATAATTATAATTGTATATTTTAGTTTTACCTTATTTTAAACAATAAAATCAAGTAAGTTTTTATATTGAAATATAAGGAAAATTTAGTTGTAAATTTCTAACTATTCATATAGATAGACATGGTTGAAACTAGTAACTTTTATTTATAATATATTTTCCAAAGGAAGTTAAGAAAGTATCTAAACAAGTAAATACAAGGAACCATTCAACAAATATATATTTTTATAAAACTTTTTATATAATATCAAATATTTCTAACATCTCATTTAGTCCAATTTAAAATAGACAACTCATAAAAATAGAATATGGTTATTTTCTTTTTCTTTTTCATTTCCATTCAATCATACAACTTACAACAAGGTAAAATGTAAGTCCCTTTTCAACAAATACAACTTTGAGATTTCTCTTTCCAACTATACAATACAAATTTGATAAATGAAATTTGTAAGAACATTCTTTTAAAATACAAGAATCTTAGTTCATTTCCTTACATTTTAGTAGTTATTATTTCCAACAATTTGAAAGAGTATTTCACAAGATAACAACTTTAACTTTACAACAAAGGGATAATGCCACAAAAATGATATTTTCAGCTACAACAAGTTATAAATAATCCAATCTTCAACTTTTCACTCTTCTCTTCTTATCAAATTTGAATCACAACACAATGAAAGGGGAGTAGGTGATGCTCTCCACCCAACCTATAATCCAATAAGAGGAGAATCCATCCTCCCGATTGCCACCCAAGCGCCAACCATAAAATAATGAGGTCTGTCTTGAAACTTTGACAACTTCACAAAAAAAGGGTTCCACAAACATACAATCCAAAAATATACAACACATTCAAATAGACACACACAAGCAAGATTTACAAATTTTCCAACAAACACATAGGCTTGACAACAAGCCAAAATGAGAAAGGAATATGGGAACCACCTCATTTTTCCTCCCAATTGAAATAGGGGTTCCACCCAAAATCCTCCATGTGCACAACACAAAACACTCAAATACATCCTTATCTCTCCCCTTGCAAATATGTAAAATATGTCCATGTTTTCCTTTTCTCTCCCCATAGGTGGCACTCCTAATCACACTCCCTCCAAAATGCATGCCTCACAAATCTCTTTTCCCTCCCCAATGGTCTCATACTTCCATCTCCCACAACCTTCTTAAGGCAAGCTACCCAACCCCAATATATCACATTCACAACACTCATACAAATACTCAAACAAGCACAAATTTCACACCCATATTCATAAATAAAGAAATAACAATAAGTGGAGATCCTACCTCTCCAAAGTAATCTTCCAAGGCCTTTATTCAACAAGATTCAAGTCCTTCAAGCCAAGAACACTAAAAAAATGTAACTCCAAAAAGCTCCCAATGTGCCTCCTAAGCCTCAATTTCAAAAGTTAAAGTGTAGAAAATAAGGCAAGTAACCCAACATCCTTAAAATTCATTCATTAAATAGAAAATGGAGGTGATGATGATGAGGTGGCTACATGCATGATGCCACTTCATCATCCCTCCATTCCAACTCAAATAATCAAAACACCAAACCCAATGCAATTAAATGAACAAGTAAGGCTTATGACATGCCAACATTACACTCCAACATCTCTCAATAGCTTTCAAGGACAAATTAAATGTCGTAATTACAAAATTTAATTTATTTTCTCTTTTACACTCAACAAATTCATTAAAATGGTCAAAATAAGCTCCATAATTCATAAGTATGGTTGGTAGAAGAGTTTGAGATGTAAGGGACAATGTTAACTTGTCCCACAAGTCTCAAAAAGTGGCCTACAAGGAAAAATTCGAGTTTTGGAAGGGAAGAAGAGTACACTCAACAAAATGCAATGTAATTCATTCCACGTCAAGAAAAAATCAAGGACCATATACCCTCTTAATTACCCAATTGTCACATCTTCCTTTTTGTTTACAAATTAAGTTAAATTAGCTAATTAAAACATATTAACAAGTGCTAATAAAGTGACTAAATTTTCCAAATAATTAAATACATGCACCAAAAAATAAAATACACAAAATTAAAAGAAATAAAACATCACAACCCATGGCCACACACATGAGGTCACCCCCATGGGAAACCTCCTAACAAAACATAACAATTACCCAAAAATACATAAAACACAAATTGACAAATGGGCCAAGTCACAAAACCCGACATCCTTATATGGTTATTCCCCTATCCCCCTTCTGTGTATAGTGATATACTTTTCCTGCAATCACAATAGAAATACCTCTCTGGCCTCAAGGCCGCATCAATAACATCGAGAAATAACATATATATAGAAATCAATAGTCATCATCAAAATTAGCAATTCTATCATCTATCAACCATATCAAAATAATTCGATTCTACCATTTTACTAACATCCATGAGATCACAATACTATTCAGAACATCCAAACATAGGAAATGCATCATGAATATAACATGTCAAGTATAAAATCAAAAAAAAGTTAACTAGCATGTATAAAATCATCCATCAGTTTCATCTAGCATATCATAATCCAAAATGTGAATCACAACATATAAATAATCTCAAATGTCCATCTATTATATCATTTGCTAATCAAATTGTAATAATAAAAATATAAAAGTCTCTAATCAACTGTAATAAAATCATAGTGGAATAGTGTGAACAAGTGGGCACTACAGTAAATGAAAATTGAGGGGGTTATCTCTAGTGGAATTATGTTGAACCTATTTAGGAAAAGACCTCTTTAGTTAAATGCCATATTTTTGTACCTACGTATGTAATGAATATGGCCTCTTCTTCCATGCAAACCATGTTGAACATTATAATTAGATAAATTATACAACTTTATTATGTTGTCAGGCGTTTACCAATTGAACACCCCCTTGCTGATTCTGACAATTGTCACAAATCAGAGGATGGAGAGGAGTTTTGCAGAGATACATTGAAATCCTATGGTTTATGTGTACTATATCCCTTTATTCATTGGATCTACATGCGTTGCACCATCCAACGGTCCAAAATGTAGTTATGAAGAAGTTGATGTGTACACGTGGTATATAGGGAGTTTGCATTCCGGTGAATTCAATGTTGCCACTGGTGGACTGATAGTCTTCCACAGCATGGAAGATGTCGTCACCTAGAGATATTAAAAAGAACAGAAAATCACATATCCCAATAGGAGCTTGTCAAATCTTCGCATTATAAGATTTATCTTTTAAAAATAATGGAAAATCACTGATTTCATACGGTGGCTCGTCAAATATTCCCATTATCAGATTTTAAGAATAGTAAAATTATCGATGGAATCTGTTCAATGTGGACTGTGAATGAAAAGATAATACTTTCCATTTCAAGGTTATCTGTAGCAAGACAAGTACCGATAGATCCTTCGTATAATTTTTTTAAAAAATATAGTCTCGAGTAAATGGAAGTGGGATAGTAAGCTTTCCAATCACTAAACGAGATAAATGATTTTTAAATTTTTCTTTTATATTTAATTGTTTTCATAAAAATAAAATTAAAAAATCATTGTTTTGGTTACATAGTAAATTTTAAAAATCCCGACGAAGTGAAAATATTGACTACTTTTTTCTATTAACCAATAAACATAGTATTTGTGTGTTAATTTGGTCCGCTTACTATTAAAAGTGTTTAAAGAAATAATATTATTATATTTAATAATTACTTATAGAGGAATATATAGATGATATATAGTAGAATAATGTATTATTTATTGAAAAATATTTAAGTTGAATTCTGAAATGCATAAGTAGGGTTTTCAAAAGAGCATTTATGCATTGAAGATAGGGAGAGGCGATCAATTAAGATTAATAAGAATTTTAGAGTATTGTATTTATTATGCACAAGGAGCACTCGAAATAATATATAGGGCAGGGGAAAAATTGATTCTTATGACCACAAACAGTCCATATCGTCGCAAATCAGATTGTGCATGTTGTTGAGACAGGAAAAAAATGGGTGGTGCGGATTTTGGTTTTATGGAAATTTATGTCAACTTACATTTGTTTCATCCATACCCATCTAACTAAGGAGGACGTGAGTGTGTCATAGAAAATGTGGATGTGATGAATTAAATTTTCAAGCATTTGGATGCTCAAACATTTTTTATGGCCTCCTATGTGTTTACAAGGTGGTGCGAGGCCGCCATGGACGATAACTTGTGGGAAGAATTTTTCACAAAAAGCAGTGGCTGCAACGTGGATTTCTATAAAATGTCTCAAAAACTAGTGAATGTTATTGGATGATTTATACATCTCTATCATAAGTGGTTGCATCATCTGTACCCTAAGAATAATCTTGTGTGGAATGAAGCCCAAGTTCAACTTTCTCCATTGCAGTGACGTGAATAATATGCATGAGGTATAGACGATTAGTTAAGGACATATATTAGATATTATTTGTGTAGCGAAAATATGCTCTCACGAATAAGTGTGGGAGATGAATGTTTTTATTGCCAACATTAATTTTCTAACATTCCATTCATGTTTGTGTCTAACATATACAATTAAATTATTTTAGTAAGACCTTGTTTAAGAAATTAAAAAATAACAAGTTTGATTGATGAATAAAATCAACCTTTCCCTATTATATCCAATCACTTGAAGGCCTCTCCTCTTATTGGTACCTTAAATAACCAATTTCACTCATCTGAATATTGCAAGTGAGTTTGAGATGATAAAGTGGAGCACAAATAAATATAAAATATTTGTGTAGGAACATTGTAATCCGTATTGTGGGACATGCATGTATTTAGTTACCACCATTCTATTTTGAGAATTCCATTCTCGTCTTTGAATTATACATAAAATTAAAAATATAAACTTGTAACCATCCATGCTAAAAATAAAATACATGCCATCACACATGATGTCAACTCTTTATCTAATTTTCATTATCATATATTCTGCAAATATTAACCATCACCTCTTTGTTACGTGCTTTATGAATGAACATATGGGTTTCAACATTCCATTTAAACTTATTTTATGTTACTTATTTTATTTTTCATTTTGCATCAAAAATTAATTAATTCCCATATTTTCATTTTCAACTTTCCATTCATGTCCTCATCAAGTATGTTATAAAATTTAATGTAATAGAATAAAAATCTAGAGTTTTCAAGCTCAATGGACTTTCTAAATTTCCACATTTTCAGTTTCTACTTCTCTCACTCATATGGCCAATCAATGTGTAACCTCTAATATTGTTGAGTTTTTGTACATTATTTTTTTCTTGAATTTTCTTGAGCTCACAACTATAAAGGGGGATGAAAAGGACTTTCTAAATTTCCACATTTTCAATTTCTACTTCTCACTCATATGGCCAATCAATGTGTAACCTCTAATATTGTTGAGTTTTTGTACATTATTTTTTTCTTGAATTTTCTTGAGCTCACAACTATAAAGGGGGATGAAAAGTGCACATATATTAGATATTATTTGTGTAAACAATATCCTCTCGACAAATAGGTGAGGGAGATGGAAATTTTTATTCCCACCATTAAATTTCAAACATTCCATTGATGTTTATGTCTAAACTATCAAATTAAATTCTTTCCGGTAGTAATATCTTATACTATGAAAAAAATTACAATCTTGATTGATGAATTAAATCCACCTATCACTATTATATCCAATCACCTGAAAACTTCTGCTCTTTTTGGCCCTTTAAAGAACTAATTGCACTCATCGACTAATTTAAGTGAGTTTGAGATGATAAAGTGGAGAACAAATAAATATACAACATTTGGGTAACAACATTTTAATCCTTAATGTGGTACATGCATTTATTTAGTTATAACTAGTCTATTTAAAGACTTCCATTATCGTCTTTGTCTTACCAATATAATTAAAAACTATCCACTTGTAACCAGTGAAGCTAAAATTAAATGCATTCCTCACACGTGATGTCAACTCTTTATCTAATCTTCATTATCATATATTTTGAAAATATTAACCATCACCTCTTTGTTACATACTAGGAATGAGCATACCGGTTTCAACATTCCATTTAAACTTATTTTAGGTCATTTCTTTTCTTTCTAATGTTACATCCACAATTAATTGCTTCCCACATTCTCGTTTCCAAATTTCCATTCATGTCCTCATCAATTATCTTAAAATTTTTGATGTCATAGAAATAAAATATATATATTTTTCAACCTCAAACGACATATATTTTCTACTTTTCACTTATATGGCCAATCAACATGTAACCTCTATTATTGTTGATGTTTTGTACATTAGTTGTTTCGACATTTTCTTGTTTGAGACCTATAAAGGGGGCTGAAAAGTGCTACAAACAAATGAATCATCTTTGGATTTTTAACCAAATGCTTTTAGTAATTCCTCTTATTATTAGTTTTGACTCTTTAAGCTCATATACATAGTCCAAGATTAATTTTTCACACCTTCAAAAACCTCCTCCTTCACACATGTTCCTCTCTCATTTTTATCTCCCTTTGATTTGACTCCTTCTATAGATCCCTTCGGTGTTTCCATCATACATTTCACATACAATTACTAGTATGGAAATATTTAAATAAACATATTGAATAACCTTATAATATTTAAACATCTAAATTGTTTCTTATTGATATTTCCAAAGATAAATGTTTTTGTAAATTAATAATTTCTATAATTTATTATTTAATTAACACCTATCTAAAGAATTTTATATACTTTATCCTATCTATTACTTGAGGTTATGGGAAAACTAAAACATGTTCTAATTATTTGAAAAAATATAGGACATATGGTTTCTTTAATTGAAGACAATTTTTTTTTTTGTATGAATGTATGTATCTCGAAAAACACATGCACGCATATGCACAAATAAACACACACACACAAAAAACAAATAAACATAGAAACACACACACATGTGTGTGTGTGAGGAGAGAGAGAGATAGTGATTAATGGGAATTTTTATTTATCTAATTTAAGTTTTCTATTCAATAAAATATAATATAAATTATATCTATAAAAAATTACAAAATAAAAAAATGCTCTAGATTTATGTGCAAAGAATATATACTAAAAAATATCAATGGTTTACAAAGTTATGGTTGTGAGAATTATTTGTCTATATAAATTTTTAAATGCGTAGCATACAAAATTTGAGAATGATTTATTTTCTTAGTCTTATATTTAAATCCTAAAATAAATAGTAAATATTACACTATAATTCTAATTGTAGAAACTAAAATATGCACTTATTATTATTACATTATGCCTCAAGTATGTTGTTATATACATGATTTCTAAGAATAAAAGCTACGAGCAAGTGACATATTTTTGGTCATTTTCATGATTTGATAGGTTTTTCTAATTTTTTAAAATCTCAAATTAGCATATTTTTGTCTAGTCATAGAGATCCGTGTTCCTATTTATCATTATTTTTTTGTTTACTTGTATCATGGTTTTACTTCCCTGACATGATAGTATCACCCAGGTGCTAATGTCCTTCTCGATCATTTTTATTTGTATTTTGGGTCTTATCTTTTCTTCTTTTGATGACCTAGGTCACCCTTCAGTATCAGTATGTGCTTAATTTCAAACAAATGGCTCATATATATACACAAATTACTAACTACTATAAGTGGAAATTGTGATATCAATTTTATATCTACCAAATAGAAAAGAGAAATACAAGGGACTTCATTTTTTAATGATTTACTCACTACATAGGGGAGGCTATTTTTAATTCCATGACACAAATTATTTTCATTGGGAAAAAGTTGTTATACCCCACTATTATTTGTATCATTGGGACTAGGGAATCCTTTCTCAAGGGACAATTTTTAATCACTGCTACCCGCAATAACTACATGGAGTCCGAAGTGTAGTGCGGTGCTTGGAAAAAAATCACATTGGGTTAACTGTCATAGTCAATCTAACTATCTCATATGCATTTTGTATTCACTTTAATGTGTGGTTGAGTGTTGTGCAGGTAGTTAAGGTTTATTTTAGGTGTGGGTGTGACAAAGAAGAATTGAAGTGAAGATACTATGATATACAAAAACAAAAATTTTAAATAAGTTACATAGAATGAATCGGATCCAAAGTTGTTCCATCGACACCAGCTCCCATATCGATGGTAGCTCCCATGTGGATTTTTCCTCACCCAAGTTACTTTTTTCCTATGATCATCACATTCTAGTTCTAAAACAGGTCTTAAACATCCTATAATTCACCTTTCATGATCTTTCATCAGCTCGAGAATCGTTCAAACCTACAAAGGTAAGTTAAATCATTCTACAAATGCTATTTATCTCTATTTCTTGTACTTTTCATCTTATATATTTGTTATCATTACTATATTCATTTGATTGTTGTCCTTCGATATAAGATTTTAATTTATTTAAATAATTTGGTGAATTTATTTACTAATCGAGCCCTACATTTCTCTATCATACTTTATTTTTGTATACTCCTCATGGCCTACTATAAGATGTTTTGAAACCATTAATCAAATTCAAGTTCTACTAATTATCACTTGATTCATATGACTAGTATTCAACCTTATTTCAATATTGTTTATGATGAAACTACTTTCTATCACAAGTCTTGTTATCCAAAATTCACCCCTCAAGGTAATTTTGATAACATGCATCAAATTCTTTAGTCCCAAGCAATTATATTGATTCAAGGAAAAAAATCATGTTTCTGGGGTCCCCTCGGCTTCTTTCTAACTCTCTGTCCAAGAAGAAAACCCAACAAGTTTTAAAAATGTGAAAAAGTTGCAGAAAACAAGCTTGGGCCAGGAAAAATCATGAAAAATGGCTAAGTCTTAGTCCTCGCAACAGTCGGGACATGAGGGACATCTGGGTGCGAATCGGCCGAAAGGCCACCAGGAAGTCTGCAGAGCAAAGGGACATCCGGGCCAAAGGTACGCGCGGGACACAACCGGCCGAAAAGATGAAGGACAATTTGGGACAGTGGAAAGGCAAAGGTATGCGCGAGACGCGAGGGACGTGAAAATCCGAACCGTGAGAGAAAAATTGTCAAGTTTGGGACATCCGGGAAAAAAGTAGGAGGAGGACGTGAACCCGGTCGATTCGGCCGAAATAGGAATCTTTCATCCGAAGCAGTTTGAGACATCCGGGTCAAAGGTACGCGCGGGACGTGGGACCAGGCGAAAAGGCGAAAAAAAGCAAAGAGGGACAAGGAAGCCCGATCTGCGAAGCAAGAGATTTTCCTCCGGGCCGGTTGGTACAAAGGTACGTGTAGGATGCGAGGACGCGAAAAATCCGAAGCGGTGATAGCAAAGAATAAAAGTCAATGTTTGACCCGTGAACTTCAAACGGCCATAACTTTTGACTCCGAGCTCCGATTTTCACAAAATTGGACTTTCTGGAACGAGCACGACGTCCTCTATGCCACAAAAACTGGATTTCTTATTTTTAATGAGGGTAGATATATTTAAATGAAGGAAACGTGTTCGGCTCCAGTCAGTTAATGCTCATTCCCGTCAAATGACAGAAAACGCCTGCCAGACCCAAAATAGCTGCCCGCACTCAGAAGGCCATAACTTTTGCATTTCTCAACGAAATCGCACAAAATTGGTACCATTGGAATCATGGCTCTGAGACCGATGCACATGATAAATAAATTCCAGATTTTATGAGAAATTGGTCGATATTTTCTATAAACGTGGCCGAGTTCATAACATGTGTTTCATCGGTGGTTGGGAGTGCAATTAAGAGGCATGGTCATCATTATTTCTCTGCTGCAGCACCTGGGACAGTATGGGGAGCATTTTTCAAGTAATATATAATCATTTTACTCCATTTAATGCCTCTTACAGGTGGTTGAAGGACAGATTTCGGGATTTCCATTTTCCCTTCTCTTTTCCTTCTCATTTTTCTATAAATTGGAGTGTTGGGCTCATTGTAAAAAAGGAGGAGTTTTCATATAGCAAAGCTCTGTCAAAATTGATCTATGAAGCCAATGCACTGTAGGCCCTTGTAGTGGACTCCTTGCATGGTGATCCAGGCCCTTATCTTGTAATAGATTGAACTGTGCATATCATGAAGCAATAAAATATCAGTTTGTGGATGTATCTTCCCCTGCTATGTTTTCTTGCATTCTTCTTGCCCCTTTAATATTTCTACAAGAATATTGTGTCTATTATTATGTTCTTGCAGGGATTCATTATCATTGTGTATGCTTGGAATATTGTTGTGAATGCATTTTGCTAGATTATGGAGAACTGTCATCACCTCTTCTAGTGTGCACTTTGCCTCTGTATTTCACGCATTTGGAGACTACTCTCACACCCTCCTTTTCTGGTGTATCACCGCTTTAGTGTAGGATTTCATTTTATGCATTCTCTCTCTCTGGTCCCTTGGAAATTTAGATTAGAATAGTTAGTTTCCCCTGCATTAGAGTAGATTGTGGCAGGTAGTTTAGGAGCAAGAACCAACTTTCTCTGGAGGTCTATCTCAAGTAGCAAGTCCCAAAACTTGGAGATAGTACCCATGTTATCCAATCACACCATGAGTTCAATTATATGCACTTGTATAAGCATATGGGTGCTGTGATTCGGTGATAACAAGTCTCATATTACCCCTACTTACAATCCTGTAATACATCATGCGTATATTGACCTTTATAACACCTATCCCACGATGTTATATTATTAACTCTATAGAGCTGCTAGTGTTTTTGACTCTTATAATGATTCTATTTCTCCAAATGTGAAATGTGTTGAGGATTTAGTCAATTTTTGTAATGAACAAGCACTTGCAATGATGTTTCTCTTTCTCTTAAGTCTCTCGATTTTTTTAATTATATTATCTGTGGCCCTAACACTCCTCCTCTTGCGTGTTCATCTTCCCTTCTAATTATATATGCAATTTTTTTTAGTTACTTAGGTTAAGGTTAATTTTTTTATTTTAGATCATTTCTCATCCCCTCCACCTTCTAATTATCCATTAAATATTGTGCCTAAATAGACCAATATTTCTTCTTCTCTTGCATGCATATTTCCTTTTATTCCTTGTGCTTGTATTTTTGACATTCCTATTATTTATAATGATGTGTTACAATTTAATTTTAGTCATGATTCATTTGTTAATAATCTTGATGTTTTTAAGTGTAATGTACCAAATTAGGATGATAAAAAAATAGGTATGTTATTTTTCTCCTTCTTTGGTTGATCATATTGATAAATTTGTGCAAAACTCCCATCCTATTGATTCAACTCCCATTCCTACTACTAGCTATCCCCTTGTTGATCCAAAATTTTCCTTCTATCCTAATAGTGTCCCCATGGGTAATTATAATGGAAAAATCTAACCCCTTTCGAGCCCCTCAATGTGCATGCGTTCCTTACGAATAAGTTATTTCTCTCATGGATGTTGTTGGATATCTGCAAAATAAGATACATATTTTTATTCTTTAAATTAGGGCCTACTATTCAAATACTGATAATAATCACCTTAATGGAAACCCTATTCCTAAGAATATTTAGAATTTATCTATTCTTAAGGGTTTTATTATGCCCATTTTTCCCTTTTTGATGGAGCAGTAATCCTTATATGAATGTTGAGGTTTTATAGTCAAAAATCATGCACTTTAAACATTTATTTATCCCAATATCATATTAATATTTAGAAGGTTCTTGAGTGAAGAAAGTATTAATTAGCCCCCATCCTTTTGGATATCGTGTTTATTTTATTTCGTAATTTCAGACCTATTACACCCATATGCTGATCCATTTTCTCACATTCCACATTGTTTTAGCCTCGGATGGTGTGCCTATGGGTGCCCCGATCATTCTCACACTTTCTCGTCACTTTTGGGCCTCTTCTTGCCATTTTTCATCTTTATCTATCTTGTGGTCATCCTTTTCAGGGGTTAATTATGAAATTAGAACAAAATAAACCTATCAATACAAAGTTATCTGGCCATAATGAGGGACCTAGCATCACTTACTAGTATCACTCCATCTAGAGTTCAATCCATATATTTCATTGACATCCACATAACTCCATCATCAAGGCACAAGATAGTCTATCTTCATAACACTTCATAGGGGGAGGGATTCTATATTATTCCATGCACACATTCTATTACATTTTATATTTTTATCTATTGCTCACTATTTCACAAAGTGTGACTTGTACAAGAGCACCTAGGGCATGACATGGACACACACTCACCGGAACTACATTTGGGTCACAAATGTAGTGCAATTCTTAATTAGTAAGACCACTAGTGTGGTAGATGAGGACATTTTGACCCACTCATTTGCATATTTATTTTTTTATTATTTTGATACTTCCTTTTGGTCTTTTACAGATTGTTTCTTCCTCTTTGAATGTTTTGAGCATTCAATGCAAATACAGAAAATTAATGTGATAAGAAGCAAAGTTTAGTAGTCATATCTAGGACATGTGAAAAAAATTCTAGACCTTTTCCCTGACTAGGGTTCCTATTTTGCTTAAAATATAACCCTTAGGTGCCCTAGTCCTCTCCTGCACTCAAATCAAGCCACATAAACAACATTTGTCCTCTCGGGACCCCAAAAATTCACACTGCTTTCGATTTTTATGCATCACTATTAAACTGTCTCGACAAACTTCTATTATCATATGAGTTCTTTCCTATTTCATTTTGTATATTTTCTTGGAAATTAAAGATATTTTTTCGCTATATTTATTTACTTTATTACAGTTGTTCATAACTTAGATTAACTATTTATATATTACCAAGTTTAGTTAATTTTAGTTTATCATTTTGGTGAACCCACTATTTATTCATTAAACCTTCAACAAATTGCTTTGATTTATTTCATTTTATGACCATCACATGTAGCTACCATTTTGGGTCTTTTCAATACCGTGTGAGTTCCTTTTATTTACCCATCATACCTCTAAGCCGAGTGGTCGACACGACCATGTTTATGGATGAAAAACCTATAGATAATTCCAACCAAGTTCCTCTCCATGAGATAGAAGTATCCAATAGTGAAAATTCCTACGATGAAGAAAAAAATGTTGCCAAAGATCAATTAAACACTATTACTTTCTTATGCTAAACATTGTGTGAAAACCCCACACATTATCCCCATGTCTTGCATGCTTTAATAGCTGTTAGGGGAGGTCGCGACGCTTCTCTTTCCTTCATTTATTCTTCCACTCCATTCGTATATAATCCACCTACTCATTTTTCTTCTTCAAAAATTTTACATCATTATATTAAGACTTATAAAAACAAATTTGTAAGATTCATTTAGCTACCTCGTGTGTTGAACTATCCCTAGATTCTACAGACTTGTTCCATACTCCTTTTGCCCCTACCATATAAACATATCCATTGGTGCCTAATTTTCTATCTCATAATATACCTATCTTTAAAGGTTATGGAAACCCACAAGAAAACCTTTGATCATTTGATGTAGCATGCCTTGACTATGCGAGATAATCATTTTCTACTAGATAATCTTTTTCCTTGTGGTTTACAAGACTATGTAATGCATTGGTTCTATGACCTATCTTTACATTTGGTATTTTATTTCACACACTTGGCCATTGCATTTCTCACTCACTTTTCTATTAACATCATCTCAATTATATCCTATGCCCGACTAGCGAAACTCAAGTAATCGTATAACAAACATTTATCCGATTATATCTTACGATACAAGAATAACTTAGCTAATATGTCTAATGTACTCACTGATTCCAAAATTCAAGATTTATTTATTCAAAATATTATTCTCACCTCAATAAGACAATGTTTTCTTTGAGAAATATCCTTCGTTTGATCAAATTTTCCATATTATTAAAATTCGTGAGACAAAACTCTTAACCATAGGAAAACTCAAATATCAAGAGAAAACATCGGCATCAACCCTCTTTCAAGGTAAGATAACATTGAAACCTTCTACAAGCAAATCGGTGGATACAAAACTATTGTAAACAAAATCTATACTACAAAGTAAATTTTACCACAACCATATATAGACATACCTTTACTATGTTTACTACACCTCCGATTGTTTTGATATCCCAAATCATTGATAGTAATCTTAACACCTTACATACTCCTCTATAACTCGGATCCATCTTGGCCCAAAGGATGTAATTTTAATGAAAATTATTATTGTGATTATCATCAATGTGTAAGGAATCTAATTAATCATTGTTATTTACTATAACACCTAATCTAGGATTTGATTGACAATGCTCAAATTGAGCTTCCAAATTCTAAGCCAAATCCACCTATAAATCACAATCCCGAGCTTAAGATATTTAACAAACTATTTCCAAGGCATAACACACATGCAACAAATTCAACTTCCAATCATATTTCACACACCATCTCTCCCACTAATTCACGAGTTCTTGATTTCTTAGTCACTAACATAGAAGCTTCACCACCACTTATTTCTTCCTCCAACATTGATTATCATGCAAATTTTACATATAACCATTTGCACATATACGCATCTATTTTCTCAACCTATATTAGTAACACTAAGGTTGACCCATCATGGTGCAATAGTGAATGTTCTATGTCACTCCTTAAGACTATCAGTTATCCTCTATCTAAAATTGAGTATCTATTTGATAAACCCTTTTGTGTATTTCAATTACATTTCACGTTTGGCCCTTCTTCGACATTTTTCGCACCCCATGCAAAAAGGTCAACTTGAAACTTTTAAGTTTCTTAGAATGGTCGTGTTAGAAGTTTGACTATGTTTCAGGAATCCATCTCAGAAGGGGATACATTTTTCATAATTTTTTGGTTTTGGACAAGATTAGATTTCATGCATCATATTAGCGGCTGAAATTTTTTTTTCCCAAAAGGCAAAAATCTATGTATACCACCTCTCTAATTTATCATCTTCAGCAAGACAATGTAGTAGCCTAGGAAGACTACTGCAAGGCCTTGGTGAAGGTGGAAAAGATGGCATATGTAGGGTTTCACATTTTGAAGCAATAGTCTCAGTTGCAGGTTTGAAGCATGGAAAGGTGCAGTGTTACAAGAAGTTCACATTCTCGATGAGCATAAAAAGGTACACTTGATTTTAATTTATTTCTATGATTAAGTGAATTACTTAAGTGTTTTGAGTTGTATAAGTTCATTTATTATCCATAAAAATGAAGAAAGTATAGAAAATAAAATACATACATCTCATTACATGAAAATAGTTCATTTATTCATGAGGAATAATAGTACAGTAAACCCACACAAGCTGTGGGAGGAACTCTAATAACAAGTGCAATCAATGAAAGTACATATACGTAAATTTGTGAACAAAAAAATGATGGAATCCATCATTGCCTAGATTCCCATGATTTTGGTGTGAGTTGTTGTCCTCGTTGCTCCCTCTTCTTCAAAAAATTTCCAACTACTTCCATTGTACCTTAAAAGGGGAAAATTAAGAATTGTCAAGACTCCATATTTCAAGCTTTCTTTATTCATAGCTTTAACAAGGCATACTTTCAAAAATGAGCTTGAAATCAATCCAGAATGAATGAAAAATCATTTACAAGACGTATAACTTAGAATCTGTGACAAAGAAGGATTCAAAAACATTACTCATCTATTTTCCTCATTCTAAGAAAGTAAACTGCGTGATTATGATGATGAAAAGGAAGTTTTAAAAGGTTATGTTATCTCTTGAAATTCCACCATGTAGAGAGATAGATGCGGGTGTTCTAAGCTTGCAAATTGGATCTCTCTCTTTTATAGATATAATTTCAACACCTCGGGTTTAATGTTATACCTATTATTGAGGTGAGTCTCCGATATCAAGGCTAGTTCCTTCTTGATGTATCCTAAACCTAATTTTGTGGATTTTGATGGTAAAAGATGATTATCAATGGATTCAAACTAGGGTGATACACCAAACTTGTTTTAGGTATTTGATTTGAAAACATGCACAATTGATATGAAAATGAATTTTGGATGCACAAACCAATAGTTTTCAGCAAAGTATTAAGGAAACACTTGATGCATTGAGGGAAAGTTTCACAAAAATACTATTGAGATACACATGCACACTAATATCATGAAGAAATTAATAAATTTTCAATAGGGTAGGATGATTAATCAAGGAATTTGAAATTCACAAGGATTTATAAGACATACACAAGACAACAAACAATTTGAAAGGAAAAATATACTTCTCATTCAAGGGGTAAAACTTGGAAAAACTACTTCAACACTCATGTGTCTGAAATTCTTCCTCCTCGTGCTTTGCTGATGCACACAATATATAGCAAAATTATTCATCCCACCCATCCTAAAAAGAGACTAAAATCTACTTTCCCAAGCATCCTACTTTTATCCTTTACAAAGAATAAATAAAGTAATAAAATAAACATGCTAATATAATGAGGCATTAATAGCCTTTGATACAAAAATACAATTCAATCAAATTGCAGTTGACTGTTCTATTTTTAATAAAGCTGGGAATAATTATACTAATAATAAACCTTGCTTGATGAGAAAGTATTCTCCAATGTGTTAGGAATTAATAATATCTAATGCGTAATAATTCCTTAGAATCGCAATAATAAGAAGTATGAATAATATTCCATAAATGAAAAAATGCAAAACACGAAGACAATAGTTAATGTGGTTCACCCAATGTGAGCTACATCCACCAAGAAAACTTGCTCAAATTTTATTACAAGCCAAAAGTCTTCACAATTACAATAATCAGATCTTGTTTGGAGCTGCACTCAATAAACCCTTCCGAATTCACACACACTATTCACCTTCACAAAAAAACACTCATATCAATCCTATTGTATGTCCATCTATATATAAGTACATGGATAGGTATCCGAAGAGTGGGTTTTAAATAACAATGGGTACTGAAAATCCATGGTCCCAAAACCAGCCCATAATGATTACCCATTACCAATGGGTTAGTAAACCACCGATGAAAATTTTTCTTCAGGGCTTCGCCCCGAATCCCCTTGAACCACTCACCGGTGAGCGGGACCACCGTAAAAATATCTGAGTGTAACACATGGAAGGTGTACAAAACTCTAACATGAAAACAAGCTCCACAAACATAACACATTGTGCATGAAATATATGTCTTCTAGTGCTTGACGTGACATCTACAACATTGATACACTTACCCCCTTGAATGTACATGTAAAACTAATCTCTCTACCAGTAGGATAATGATCTGTCTCTTATAATTTAGAAAATTTATCAATTCCACATCATCCATTGTGGGGACTACTGTGAGCACATGTGCAATAAAATTCAACTTCTTATTTTGTGGAAAATAAGGTAATAGGTCTTCCAAAAAGGATCCTTCTCCTCTGATGTTGACCTCCTGCTTATTCTCTAGTGGTCACATGAAGAATGCACCATATTATGTTTTCCTTTTAAAATCTCCCACTATGGGGACCACTATGAGGTGTGAGCACTTGTCTTTATCTACATTGGCCACTCCTTTTGACTTGGCACATTATTATGTTTTTAAGATAACAAAGGTCACTTTTTAAAAAAAGGAATGCCACCTTATATTATTCGGCCACCTTTTGGTTACCATGGCATAGTATATACTTAACACCTTTTGGATATCATTGCATGCTATATACGACCACCTTTTGAGTATCAGTTCATTGTGATTGGTTTCGGTATTTGATTCTTTGGCATATGTTATAAAACTTTATCTAATGTTAATGCAATGATTTATTCAATGGGGCTGGTCCCCTTCACGATGATGAGTCACCCTTTCCTTTTGTCGGTGGCTTTACTTAATTACACCCTAATTATGGTTTGATCATTGGTTGACACGTGGATGATTTGACTAAACCATGGTTAAGTGAGAGTTTCTTGAGCACCATTTATTTTTACTTTCTCATCTATCACTTTGTTGATCTCCTAAGCATTTGAATTTTTATTGATTGTGGATTTGTGTGACTCTGTATTTGATCCTTGGCCGATGATCTCGTGTACTTGTTGATTTTGAACCATTTATTTATTCACCATGGTAGGCGTACGTAGGTTGTAGTGGTTTACAATATTGGTCATTGATCTTCATTCTATTATCATCTTGGCCATCGAACCATTAACTCGAATCAAGTAAGTTTTTGTGGTGTTTAGTTCTATGAGTAAATATAGATTGACAATGATAAATCAATTCATTTTTTTGGTGAAACCACGCCAAATTTTTATTCACCACCATTTATGTGTGCTCTTCAAGTCACTTTCTTTCTACAATTTTATCTTATTGTGAAGCTTTGAACATGAAACTTCCTTCCATTGTTTTTTTAGCTCTGCGCATGATTTTATTGAGGTGATTGCACTTGGTCGATTTAGACTCTCTGTTTCATTTGATTTCGAGCTCGAGTGAAGGATTCGTGTGAATTTTGAGATCTTTTTGAGATGAAAAAATATCCTTTAGTTGAAGGTGTTGGTGCTCAATTTAATCTCACCTTGTTTGTTCAAAATGTCTCACCTGCATGGTTCAAGTTTTCTCTATCTCCCCGTATTGATGCGTGAAATATTTTTCCTTCATTTGGATACCATGCTCAGTCCTTTCCTTTGGTAAGGATCACATTGAGTCCAAATATTATTTACTATTTTTATATACATGAGAAAGAATTTTTAATTTACACGTGAATTTGGGACCACCGTAAAAATATTCGAGTGTAACACATGGAAGGTGTACCAAACTCTAACATGAAAATAGGCTCCGAAACATAATAATCTCCCACTTGAGACTGATTTTCACCGATCAAGCTTCTCAACCCTTCACTTTCATTTGTGAACACCTACCAAAGATGAACATAGCTTTAGTTTATCCCTTGTGACCACCTTGGTCATCATGTTTGCAGGATTCTGACTGGTATGAATCTTCTCCAACTTCAACTTATCTTCCTCCAAAGTTGTCTTGATGAAGTGATATCTCAACTATATATGTTTTGTCCTAGAATGGAAAGAAAATTTTGTAGTGAATTGAATAGGACTCGACTATCACTATATAGCTTTCCAACTTCCTGCTTATGCCCCAACTCATCAAGCAATTGTTGTAGCCAAATCATCTCCTTGCTAGCTTCTGTAGCAGCAACATACTCAGCCTCAGTGGTTGACAAAGCCACAACCTTCTGTAACCATGAAATCCAGCTCACTGTTGTATCACCTACAAGTAAATACATAACATGTTGTGCTCCTCCTGCTATCCAAATCTCCAGCCATATCTGAGTCAACATATCCACACAAAGTAGTGTCTGATCCACTGTAACACAAAACAGTACCCATGGTCCCTCTCAAATACCGAAGTATCCACTTTTCACTGCTAGTGCTCATTTCCTGGATCACTCATAAACCTACTCACTGCTCCCACTACATGGGCAATATCTGGCCTAGTGCATACCATAGCATACATCAAACTGCCAACCGCTGATGAGTAAGGCACCTTGGACATCTAGTTTCTTTCTGCTTTCTGTCTTGGGACACTGATCCTTTGATAACTTAAAATGGCCTGCCAAAGGAGTCCCAACCAGTTTAACATCATGTATGTTAAACCTATCCAATATTTTCTTAATGTACTCTTCCTGAGATAAAGTCAACTTTTGTTCCTTCCTATCCCGAGTTATCCTCATACCAAGGATTTGTCTAGCTGCCCCAAATCCTTCATATCAAAGGATTCACTTCGTTGTTTCTTGAGTACTTTTATTTCCTGCATGTTTTTACATGTAACCAATATGTCATCAACATACAAACACATGATAATATAACTTCCATCCTAAAATTTCTTTGTATACACGTAATGGTCAAAATGACATCTAATATAACCTTACTCCATCATGAAGCTATCAAACTTCATATACCATTGACGTGGAGCTTGTTTTAGGCCATACAAGCTCTTCTTTAGTTGTCACACCATCTCCTCTTTACCTTTGACTTCATATCCTTCTCGGCCGCTGCATATATAGCTCCTCCTCCAAATCACCATGGAGAAATGCAGTCTTTATATCTAACTGTTCTAAGTGCAAGTCTTCTTCTGTCACTATTCCAAGAACAGTTCTGATAGAAGTCATTTTTACTACAAGAGAAAAAATATCATCAAAATATATACCTTGTTTTTGTGCAAACCCCTTGACCACCAACTAGGCCTTATATATTTTCTTTCCTCCTTCGTCTTTAATTTGTACACCCACTTGTTCTCGCAATGCTTTTTTCCTTCCAGTAACTTCACCAAATCCCAAGTCCGGTTCTCCATGAGAGACTTATACTCCTCATCCATGGCTTTCTCCCACTTCTTACGGCATCTACCTACATTGCTTCATCAAATCTCTCTCGGGTCTCCACTATCGGTGAGTAATAAATAATAAAGAGAAGGAGAAAACATTCTGTGTTCTTTTGCCTTATTCTAGAAGACCTCCTCACCGTAGGAGTCTGGGGTTCCTTTTGAGTAGGTTCATGAACTGATTCATGGGTCACTTTCCCATCCAGAAGATCCTCTACCATTGCATATTCTTTCCTAGATTCTTCCCTATTTTCCTGCAACTATTTCTTATACATGACTTTCTCATTAAAGACCACATCCCTAGACCGAATGATTTTCTTGTCCTTAATACTCCAACATTTACATCCAAAGTCATCACCACCATAACCAATAAAAGTGCATTTTTCTGATTTAGTCTCTAGTTTGGTCCTATCTTCCTTGTCAATATGAACAAACACCTCACATCCAAAGAATCTAAGAAATGAGTAATCGAATTTCCTACCGTACCAAGCCTCCTCAGGTATGCCTCCATCCAAGGCACTTGAGGGTCCTCTGTTTATCAAGTACACACTGTGTTCTCACCACTTTTGCCCAAAAATAAAGAGGCAGTCCTATATGTATCCTCATGCTCCTAAAGACGTTCCATTATTGTTATGTTCAACCTTTCTGACACCCCATTCTGCGGGGTTCTGGAACTGTCTTTTTCCCGTGGATTCCATTCTTAGAACAATAATCATCAAATTAATTATTGTTATACTCCCTCCATTATCCGACTGAGACATTTTAACTTAAGACATGTTTCATTCTCTACAAAGGCTTTCCATTTAACAAAAGTATCAAATACATCGATTTGTTTCTAATACAATAAACCCAAACTTTCCTTGTTACATCATCAATAAAAGTAACATAATAACTTGAACCCCAAGAGATGATACCGAGATGGCCCCCAGATCAAAATTTACCAGCTCTAACTTACTCTCTTTCTTCGTAGGTTCAACCTTGAGAAACCTTACTTCTGTTTCCCATATATGAAGTTCTCAGAAATCCAAACCTATTTTTGTATATCTAGGAAAACTCTTATTTATGATGTCCATGCCCTTATGGCTCATATGACCGAGCCTATAGTGCCATAATATTGTATCCTCATCTCGAAGCCACAAGATTACAATCATTAGTACTATCAAAGTGGATAAATACAAGGTTCCAACCTTCTTACCTCTTGCCACCACAAGAGCACCCTTGGTAACCTTCCAAGAGTCAGCTATAAATATCACAGTACAACCATCACTTCCAAATTGCCCCGCCGATATCAAATTTCTCCTTAATGTAGGCACATGTCTGACATCCTTCAATAGCCATGTATTGCCATTCTACATCTTAACATGAACATAACCTTTTCCAACTATAGTGCAAGGCTCATCATCACCAAGTAAAACATGCCCAAAATCCCTCAACATAATCAACAAAATAATGCCTATGTGGAGTAGCATTAAAATAATCCCTGAATCTAAAACCCAAGATTCAAGTAATATTATGCAAAGAAAGAATCAAAGCATCCTGGCATACATTATTACCCGATTGCCACATTTTCCTCCTTATTTTATTCCTGTTGTTTCTTCTTATCCAAAGCTCCCAACAAATCCTTCTTTGCATGCCCAAACTTTCCAAAATTCCAACATACAATCTTGCTCTTGGATTTTGACCTTTCCCGATATTTCGATTTTCCACGGTTTCCTCTATTCTTTTGTCTCCCTCTAGTTTCCACTATCAAAGCATTCCCTGAAGTAGAATATTCCCGAGATTTTTCTTCACATTCCTCACTTAGAATCACCCCACAACATCCTCAAACTTTAACTTCGAGTTATATTGAACCGAGTTGCTTACCGCCATTACTGTGCTATTCAAACTTTTCGGGTAAAGAGCATAGAATTAATAAAGCCCTAACTTTTTCATCAAATTCTATCAGAATCGAAGCTAGCATATTCACAACCATATTGAAATCATATTAATGATCTACTTGAACTATTCTCGACATCTTCATATTAAGCAAATTTTTCATTAAAAATATCTTGTTAGAGGTAGAGGGTTTTTCATACAACTTCCTAATGCATCCATTAGATATTTTGTAGTATTTTCCTTTGAAACATTAAATAATACCAAAGATGCAAGACACGGATAGATTGTTCCAAGTTCCTTCCTATCCATCAAATCCCATTATGCATCTCTGTCATGCTTGAGGGTTTGTTCACCTTCTCAAAAAAGTAGAGTATAAAGATCCTTTTGATAAAGGTAATATTCCATCTCGCATCTTCCAAAGACTAAAATTTTGTCCATTGAATTTATCAACCCTAGATATTCTATCATCTCGCCATAGCTTCCACTCAAGCTAAAAATTTTCCCTATGATTCAACACTTTAGCCAACCAAACCGAATCTGGACTCGATACCAATTGTCGGGAATTAATAATATCTAATGTGGAATAATTCCTTAATCACAATAATAAGAAGTATGAATAGAATTACATAAATGAAAAAAATTCACAACAAGAAGATAATATTTAATGTGGTACACCCAATGTGAGCTACATCCACAAGAACATCTTGCTCAAATTTTATTACAAGCCAAAATTCTTCACAATTATAATAATCGATCTTGTTTGGAGTTGCACTCAACAAACCCTTCCGAATCGCACACACACACTATTCACCTTCACAAAAACACACTCATATCAATCATGTTGTATGTCCATCTATGTATAAGTACATCAATATCTATTTGAAAAGGTGGTTTTACAAAACAATGGGTACCGAAAAGCCATGGGCCGAAAACCAGCCCATAACGGTTATCCATTACCCATGAATTAATAAACCACCCATGAAAATTTGCTTGGGGCTTCGCCCTAAACCCCCTTGACCCACTCACCGGCGAGCGGGACAACCGTAAAAATATCTAAGTGTAACATATGGAAGGTGTACCAAACTCTAACATGAAAACAAGCTACACAAACATAACACAATGTGCATGAAATATATGTCTTCTAGTGCTTGATTTGACATCTACAACATTGATACACTTAACCCCTTTGATGCACATGTAAAAATAATCTTTCTACCATAATTCTCTGTCTCTTATACTTTAGCAAAATTTGATCAATTCCACATCATCCATTGTGGGGACCATTTTGAGAACATGTGCAATAATATTCAACTTATTATTTTGTGGAAAGTAAAGTAATAGGTCTTCCAAAAAGGATCCTTATCCTTTGATGTTCATCTCCGCTTGTTTCTCTATGGTCACATGAAGAATGCACCATATTATGTTTTCCTTTTAAAATCTCCCACTATGGGGACAACTGTGAGGTGTGAGCACTTGTCTTTATCTGCATCGCCCACTCCTTTTGACTTGGCACATTATTATGTTTTTTAAGATAACAAAGGTAAATTTTAAAAAAGAAATGCCACTTATATTATTCAGCCACCTTTTCATTACCATGGCATACTATATACATGAAGACCCTTTATTATCATTGCATGCTATATACGACCAATTTTGAGTATCATTTCATTGTGATTGGTTGTTGGTATTTGATTGTTTGGCATATGTTATAAAACCTTATCTAAGGTCAATGCAATGATTTATTCAATGGGGTTGGTCCCCTTCGCCATGATGACTCACCCCTTCCTTTTGTTGGTGGCTTTACTTAATTACACCCTAATTAGGGTTTGATCATTGGTTGACATGTGGATGCTTTGACTAAACCCTGGTTAAGTGAGAGTTTCTTTGAGCACCATTTATTTTGTACTTTCTCATTTGTCACTATTGATCTCTCAGCATATGACTTTTTATTGATTGTGGCTTTATGTGACTCTGTATTTGATCCTTGGCCGATGATCTCGTGTACTAGTTGATTTTGAACCATTGATTTCTTCACCATTGTAGGTGAGGTAGGTGGTAGTGGTTTACAATATTGGTCGTTGATCTTCATTATATTATCATCTTGGCCATCAAACAATTAACTCGAATAAAATTAGGTTTTTGTGGTGTTTAGTTCGATGAGTAAATATAGATTGACAATGATAAATCAATTCATTTGTATTTCATTTTCTGGGTGAAACCTTGGCCACATTTTTATTTGCTGCCATTTATGTGTGCTCTTCATCTCACGTTCTTGCAATTCCATCTTATTGTGAATATTCGAACATGAAACTTCCTTCCATTTTTTTTTAGCTCTGTGCATGATTTTACCGAGGTGGTATGGCTAGGGCCATTTGACTCTCTGTTTCATTTGATTCATGTGAAGTTTGAGATCTTTGTGAGATCAAAAAAATTCTCCTACAATGAAGGTGTTGGTGCTCAATTTAATCTCACCTGTTTGTTCAAAACGTAATCCAATTCGCATGGTTCAAAGTTTCTCTATCTCCTATATGATGTGTGAAATATTTTTCCTTCATTTGGTTACTATGGTAGTGAGTCCTTTCCTTTGGTCAAGTATCACATTGAGTCTAGATATTATTTACTATTTTTCTTTCCATGAGAAAGAATTTGTAATTTGCACATGAATTTGCATTTTCCCCTTCCTTCTTATTTTCCACAATCATTTTTTCCTATAAAATTTTGTCCCAACATCTATGGAAATGTTTTCCTTTCGATTGGATCTTTGTATGTGAGTCTTTTGGTGAAACTTTCACTTTTGTAATATTTTCTAAAAATACCAAATCGGCCCTGTGTCCCCGATAAGATCTAATTGGTTATTCAACAAACATGAAGTGGCAGGAAAAATTCTTACTTTGACCCCGAAGATGGACATGTGGTCATTTTTCAAGACAAAGGTATAGAGATCAATTTTAACATTTTGAAGTTTTTTTCCTTTTTGTGAATAAGGAGAAAAGTAATAAATTGATCCACAACTCCACGGGACACAAATTAATGTCACATGTTTGAGTTAGCATTTGAGAAGTCAAAATGGGTTGGCAGGTAAGTGGAGCACTTTGGAGGTGTTAAGCTCTATTTTCAAATCAAGTAAAAGTATAAAAGTGAGTCAGACTCCTGGGGGGCCCACATCAAAAGTTGGAAGTGAAGAGGCATGTTCTGGAGTAGTTTGAGTTTTTTTGGCCTACACGAAAAAAATGAACTCAAATATTTTCCACGTGAAGGGCTAGTGCTCATTTGAGGATCCACCTCTAGGTCCTACCTTTAAAAGCTTGTGCCAAGGACACATGTGGAGGCCGTTGGCTCCTCTCTATACTTAGACTTATCAAGAAAATTTCAAAGGCCTGGGACATGTGGAGGGCCCATGCCCATTTTGGGACCTGTGAACTTTACTTTTGAAAGAGCACTGAAGGGACACGTGGAGGTTTCCACTGGATCTTCCTATACTTAATTTTTTTTCAAGTATCCAGTGTAACTTTGTTAGACCGTGGGCATGTGGCACCTTCCGCTAGTTCTTAAACTATTTTTAAAAAATAATCCGGCCCTGACACGTCATGAGCCTACACTTATTTGGGGTCTCCACTTTTGGGAACCATATGAAGTGCAAAGAGAGACACATGGAGGATTTATTGGCTCCTCTTTTACTAATACTTTTCAATGGCCAAGAAAATTTTCTTTGGCCTAGGGCACGTGGAGAGCCTACGCTCATTTTGAGGTCCCACCTTTAAAATTCATCGTTGAAGTTGCTACTAAAAAGACACCTAGAAGCTTGTGTTGGACCTTCCCATACTCTAAATTTTTAGCAATGAATCTAGCTCTCTAGGGATCTGAAACATGTGGAGGGCCTACGCTTGTTTAGGAACCTACCACTAGACTTCACCTTTAAATTTGTGCCAAGGACACACATGGAGGCTTCCACTTGTCTCCTCTTTGCACTTGATTGACTCTTACTCGCATGGGGAGGTATGTGGGATAATACATGTGTGGACACTAATTTCTAAGAGACACGAATGTAGGCATCCATACGAGGGAACTCATTTCTCAAGGTATATTCTCGAGGGTGAAAAGGAATTCCTATAGGATCTAACCATATGGAGCCACCTCAAAATGATCAAAAAGGGGATCTCTTACATGAAAGAATAAAAGAATGATTAAAAAGAATTTCAAAAAATTATGGCATGGTATCCAAGTCATGATTGAGGGTCCGAGAAATGTGACCAATTCGTGATTTCTCCACTTCGCACCCTTGGGTGTAAATTTTTAAACATCACAACGAGACAAAATTGTAACAAGCAAATGATTCCTCGAATATTCTTCATTTTTGGTGGAAACTTTGGGATTAGTGAGCAAGTGAAATGTATAAATGTGATTAGAATACTTTTGCAAATGGTCGAGCGTTAATTTTTATGAGAAAATTTGAGAAATCCCATCTTCCTGAGAGACCATATGAGAAACCAATTAATATCTTGTGTTTTATATTTGATCATGTCAAGATGGTTGCAAGTGTACAACCATTGAAAAGCTCGAGATTGTTCAAGAAACTTTCCCCGAAGGTGATAAATCTAATAGATCTCAAATTAAGTTGTGTTGATCTTGGGCAAAATTATGTCTACTTTTATTTCAGAATGTTTTTCAAATAGTTTTTCTTGTTCTCGTTGCAATCTTATATTAAAATCTCTCCAAATCACATAGGATATCTTCCCTATGATATTTTAGTGGCATTTGTAATTTCATTATGAGAAGATCCTTCATCTTGTAATGAAATAAACAATTAAAAATCACTTCGTTGTCATTTTGTTGATATAGATTGTATGTAAGTCTATGATTATATGTTAGGCGTGATGAAGTAGGGGTTGTTAATTTTTAATTGAGTCTTTAACTTAATCCTTCTTGTTGAATTCTTAAATATTGTGTGAAAACGTGTAGATTCGGACCTCCATTGATGTACACCTTTTGGTTAAAGGAATATTTTGGCTATTTTGAAAAATTTTGTTTGTTAGTTTTCCAATAGTTAAAGGTTCTCAAACATCCGGTGAGATCAATTCATATTGCTTAATTCCCACCAAATATTTCAAATAACCATGAATCCTACCTAAAGTACCCCTTGTTTTGATGTGTATCCACAAAAGAACAAATTATACTACCAAAATATACAAAACAAGAAGGTTTTAAGTGTCTTTAGTAGACCGAACCACTGTTATGAAAATATCTCCATTATTTAGAAGTGACAACTCGTGAGAGTTAAATTGTGGTGTATTGATCAGATTTTCTCAAGGTTTCTTGAAAATTATGCAAAGAAGGATCTTTTCATGGCCTTCTCCAACAGAGGTTACAAAATGGGTCCTCTCACCCTAGTTTAAAGGCACGACCTCAAGTAGTGAAGATAGATCAAATCCTCGGTGAGGTGCCATCCATTTCTCCAATGACAGAGTGAAAAAGAGCCATTTGAATCCCTTCCCCAGCTACAAAACAAATTGAGATTTTTCTATCTCTCGATTATCTTGTTAAATCTGTGATGCTACTCAACTTCCAGGGGAGAATCAATTAGGATACCAACAAAAGGTTTTTTTAGTGTTCTTTTAGTTCCCCTTTCTGCTTTGAGAATCCAAACATGGCTCGAATATTGTACATTTGTTTTGATACTAGTTGACCTATGAGATCCCTACTTAGTTCTCTTCGTTGAAGCTATGGTTTGTATGCGAGGAGAGCTCTTTTTTTTTACACTGGTTTCTAGCTTCAGAGGGTTTTCAACTTGATTCTCCTCTAATGGTTGTCTGTTGCTCCAATGGCCACCATGGCAGTTGATTCTGAATTTTTGTTCCATTTCCTACTACTTGGTGGCCTGATGCAGAGCTTCTTGTAGTTTTGCAACCTCATGTTTTTAAGGTACCCTCTAATTTTCACGCTTTTACAGTAGATTGAGTTATCTCTTTATCGTGATGATTTTTTTCTTGTTCTTATGGGTTACTAATATGACCCACTTGGTCGTATTAAAAAAAAACCTGCCATTTTTATTACATGAAGTGGCTTTTTTGTTTCGATAGTTTTTATGTGTACTCAATTTCTAAACTTCATTTCTCTCTACTGAATTCTATGCTTGGTGAAATTTATTGAAATGCATAAGCATTTGATTTTGCTTTCGAAACTGTGTGAGCCTAACTTTATGGCATAAGTATAAAATTTGTTCTTTGTTATTTTGATGGCTACAGGAACTTTCAAGACTCGAACTCCTTTTGGGTATTCATTTTTTCTATTTACATGCATCGTATCTTGATTTTCCCTTAATATCTGTAGTCTAGTTGTCAAAATGGGTTTCTTCCTGAGTTTCATTTTCTCTTCATGCATTATAAGATGATACTTTTGATGAGACTTCTTGTAGACTTATGCAAAGTAATATCCTTTCTTCTCAGATAAATCCAGTTTGACAATTGTTATAGTTGACTGAAGATGTGTTCTTATTGGAAGTTGTAGCATCGACATTTGTTGATTCACTTGAATGATTGACTCCTAAGCTAAGTTATATACTTTCTTTTATGTGAGTTGGTGTTTACCCTTTAAAGGTATGAAATATGAGTCATTGATGAGATTTTGGGATTGCTTCATTCTATTTTATTGTACTGTTAAGGTTGTGTGACTTTATAATGCAACCCTCCAAAAAAAAAATCATGTAAATACTTTTGAAACATCATTACGAATTATCCACAAATTCCTCCTTGGAAATTGAAATTTTGCTTTGATATTTGCCAATGAAGTTCTCGTACCTAAAATTTGGTATTCATATTTTCATTTTTTTAATATTCTTCAGGAAATATGAATCATCTTTCATTTCATTATTATGAAAAACACTTTCTCTCTTGGATAGATGTAAACCTATGCAAGAATGACACTTCTGACACTCCTGTAGATTTTTCTTTGTATAATAACCTTCATATATCTATTTCATGCATGATGCTTTACCATATTACTATTGATTTGGTAGCTTCCTGTGAATTTTTTGACCTTCCCATAATTTCATATAATGCTCTTTGAAACAATAAGACTTGGCCTTCTGAGAACTGCATTTTGTTTACAAAACCTAGGTACATTGTGCTCTTTTCATCACATGGATTGGGATGAAATGTTCATGAGTGTAATTTTTTTTCTTATAATTGTTCACTGTAACTTGTAATCCAATTTCCATAAAATATTGTTCAGTCACTATTTTCAAAGTTTGTCTTAACTTATAACTCAGTTGGACATAATTGAAAGTATTAAGCATCAGAAAAATATGGGCTTGCATGGTCATTTTTCATAATTCTTTTAGGTTATGAGAGGCTTCCATGTATTTGTAATAGAGATTGGCTTGGATGATACTTTGTGGCCCTCTAAAATTGTTTCTTAAGTGCTTTACTTGTTCTACAACCATGTAGATCTTGTGTTTTCTAAACATATAGTTTCCTTTGTTTTGTTGAGTTTATTTCAACCTAAAATTAGGCATGATTTTTGTTGTTTTCATTTCTGCTCTTGATAGAAACTAGATATACATGCCAATGTCAAGGATGACTAGTAACTCCATTTTTGACTACTCCATCTACTATAGGATACAACCTTCTTTTGATTAACAACCCTCCTTTCCATTTGAAAGATATAATGGTTTCATTCTTTGACTGTATTCTTGAGACTTCAAAACATTTGTTCTTTAGTTGTATTTTATGTAGTATTTTGTTATGCCCCTTTCTAGATAAGTATATGTTATAAAACTATACCGATTGTCATTGCTCCCTTTGATAGTTGGTCCTTAAAATGTGTGATAACAACTATGATCTACTTAAAACATGCATCCCTCTACAATACTGTGTACTTTCAACTAAAATTGAATGAGAGCATGTGCTTGGTCTATGTGTAAAATTGGTTAGCTGAGTAGAATCATTATTGTGCATAGATTTCTCTTTAGGATTCAAACTTGTAATGATGCACTTGTATTCATGTGACCATAAAGGTATCCATTGATTTGTAGTTTTAGCTTGATTTTGTAATCTTGTGTCAAGACAATGAGGCTCTATAGTTTCCACTGGTGTACTTTTGATTTGCTTCTAAAATTGAATCCCTCATCCATATTCATGAGAAATATGTACTTTTAGAATCTGTTGCAATTCTTATTATTCTTGATCTTGATTCAATTGTACTATGAGATACTCTTTTTTGTATCTTGTTTTTTTATAGCTGACATCAATTTGTTCCTTTCTTAGATTTCTTTTCCATGTTCGGATAACTTGTTTTTTTATAACATTTCTTGATGAAATTGTGAAAAGACTACTAGAAATATGAATTTGGCCATTTCTTTCTCAATTGTATTCGATTAAGTTGTAGAACTTCTTTTATATGAGTTGGTCATTGTATTCTTCATCTATTGATATATGGATTTTTATTCGAAGTTGAATTCTTGTAAGAATCGTTATCTTAAACCATACCATGCATTAATCGCTTTATGCATTCTTACTGTTTGATTCATCTACAACTTTCAAGCATGTATTAGTTTAAAATAGCATGATGGAAAGATGTAACATGTCCATTTTACATGGAGAAGCCCTATCAAAATTTTCTCAAATTTCCTTTTCTATTTTGTTTCAGGTGTAATCTTGTCTCATTCCGATTAACTTCATCCTTTACTTTAAAGTGAAATAAATGTACTTTTCTAATTCAAGTTACATAAATTATGACTTATTTATTCTCTCCTATATCTACACATTTAGATAAAATTGTTAGAAAACATTAGGCTTTTGGTCTCTCTTTTATACCATAGTTTCTTCCTCTTTCTTATCTCTCCTTCCTTATGAGTGAATAAGTCATGTATGTTGCCACATAAGAGTGATTTTATTAGTTGTGCCTTTGACCCTTATGTAACTTATACCTCATGATGTTAAGAGATCCACTTGCATAAATTTTGATAGTGTAGGAATGTGGATGAACTCTAAGCTCAATATTGACAATCTTTCCTTTACTTGTTTTCATGTACAGTGTCATTTGCCAACCAACGAGGATGAAGATAGAGCAGAGCTGGAGCTGGAAATGTATCAACCGAAATGAAAGAAACCCAAGGTAATGATGGGTTCTTTCATACTACTTTACTTTCTTTTTCATGCATATGTACCTCTTACTTTAGTAGTTGTAATTTACTTTTGAGTTACATCCCACGACTTGTGTGGGAACATTTGAAATTCCTTATGAATAAAAAATTGAATTCTGAAACTAAGTTGTGTATTTCTTTCTACATTTCAGATTTGTATATGGATTGTATGATGAATTAAACAACTCAATAACATAATTGAATGTATTTAATCATGAAGGAAAGAAATTTAAAATACTTGTAACTTTTAGCAATGAACTTTGAATGCATGATCTGTAATTATGATTGTTGTTCCAAAACTTAACACTTCATCTATTATGTATTTTTAGTCTTCATCAAGATTACACATCTTTCCTTCGGGGATTTGTGTTCTTTTGCTAAAGATGGTCATTAAATTGTATACTATGTGATTTGTTACATTTTGTAATCATTAATTAATCCAATGAAACAATATTGAATTAAAATAATATCTGAAACTCCCTAGCTTAGATTCACTTCACCAATGCCATCCATCATAATGAAGTTTTTGAGTTTTCCATTTTTTCACAAGTGTAAAAATTGTCAAAATTTCGAGTGATCCTGTGGGGAAAGCATCCTGCTAGCTTGTAGACCATTGCCTTTATCTTTTCTATTGGGCATAGAGTCCAAATCATGTAATAAAAATATAACTTTTGAACATCCAACCCTTCCAAAATGAACTAAAACTGGGAAGGATCTGCTAAACTAGATCACGTGTACAAATGCACTTATTGAATTGAAAAACATTACAATGTACAGGAACTACACTTATTGAAAGGGAAACTATACTCTAAAAAGACACTGTAGGATTTTCAATAACAATGTTTGAGAAACATACCATTCACATGGGAGTTCCTCTCCATTCAACCTTGAAAGGTGAAAATCATTATCTTCAATTTGAAATCATGTAAGGACCACTCAATATTATATCAAACTTCATATGATTTCCTCTCTTTACATGCTTAACATCCCATTTCAACACAATGTCTCCTTCATTGAAGATTCTAAACTTATCCCTCTTATCAAAAGTTTCTTCATGTGTTTTAATTAATTTCCATGTTCACATGAGCTTGATCTCTCATCTCTTGTAGCTCCATCAATTCAACATAATGAATCTATAATGGTTTATTCTCAAGTAGCTCCATCTAATGTAGCAAATCTAATGCAGGTAACTCAACTAAAATAGGCATTCTTTCTTCTCTTTCATAAACAAGCTTGTATTTTGAATTCAGTGATCTTTTAGGGGTTACTCTATCAGCCCAAAGTACTTAATTAAACATTAGACACCAAGCTCTGGTTATCTTTGAGTATTCTTTTGATGATCCTTAAAAATATTGTTAGTACTTTCACCTAACCCATTACCTTATGGGTATTAATTATATGACGTACTTAAATACATGTTGTGTTTGATATCCTAATCTGTTACCTTTGCACCAAGAAATGTTAAGGCATTATATGAAATAATAGTTGTTGGAACACCAAATCTGTAAACTATACCTTCATAAAAAATAGGATTGAAGTTTCATTAGCATATTTCAAGGATATTACTTTAGTCCATTGTGTAAAGTAATCTATATCATTAAAAATACACTTGTTTCCTTGCAAAAAAGGTGGTTTTATCATGCCAATAAAATCGAGACCCTGCTGCATGAAAGGTTGATCCACTAAAATAGGTTGTAGGGGAAACAAAGCTAAACATTCTTTTCCAACAAAGAAAGAACATTTTTTACACTTTCTGATCCATTCGAAAAATTCTTTGAATATGTTGGGCTAATAATAACTAGCATTCATAATTTATAAGGCTATGATATGTGTTGAAAAATGACCTCTTGTAGGTCCTTCATGGAATTGAGATAATAATAATTGAATTCTATCATAATCAACACATCGCAACAAGATTCCATTTATATCTCTTTTGAATAACACACCATCAATAAAAATATAAGGTACATCTTGTAACCTTAAATATATTTGTTTGTTCTTGTCCATACCTTCCGGATAAGTGTCATGTTGTAGATAGTTAACTAAATTAGTCATCCATCTTGATTCGAACTATTTCAACAAGCTCATGTTGTTGATTTTCTTGTTGTACCATGTTATCGATTGTTGATACGTAACTTCAGCATGTTGTTCTAGATCTTCTAATTCTATAGCCTATTATTTTTTTATATCGACGATTAGATGTTCACAAAAACCTTTACCTCAAACTATCTTTGCTACATGGATATAAAAATTATATTCCATGACTTTCGTTATCCAACCAACTCTCTTCTCATTCAATTATTTATTTAACAAGAAAACTTTTACACTTGGATGAGAAACAAGAACATGTATCTTGTTTGAAAGAATGTACTTAAAATTATTTAGTCCTCTAACTACTTATAGTACTTATTTTTGAAGAAATGTGTACCTTTTTTTCGTAGTCAGGCAAACTTTCTTCAAAGAAATAAATAGGCTACTCAATATTTTCACCATTAACCTGAGTTAATATGGTTGATATTTTTTTAGCTCCTGCAAGTATGTACATTGTAAAAAAATTATCAAAATTTGGATTTGCAAGAGTAGGAGCTTGAGAAATGGCAATTTTAATTGCTTCAAACCCTTATCTCATTTCACTGGTCCAAGAGAAGGTCATCTTTTTCTTCAAAATAGTTGTTAATAGTTTAACCAATCTTTGGAAAATCTAGAACAAATCTTCTAACAAAGTTGATTTTCCTAGAAAGTTGTGTAATGTCTTCTTGTGACGAGGTCATGATAATTGTGATATGGCTTCAATTATGAAAGGTTCAATTGCTAAACCTTGTTTAGAAACAATATGACCCAAAAATTTACCTTGATGTATAAAAAGATAGACTATTTGGGATTGAAGATATTCCAAATTGTTGCATACTGAAAAGTCTACCATAGATTTATTAGATGTTCATCTACATTTTTAGAAAATACAATAACATCATCCAAATAAACCAAGTATGCATTTATTTAAAAGCTAGAAAAATCCATATCCATTGCATGTTGAAACATTGCACCAACATTTGAAAGGCCAAAAGTCATTATTTTATAAGCATAAGTACCCCACTTGGTGGTAAAAGTTATTTTTTACCTATTTTCTTCTCAGACTTGAATATGATTATATCCACTATAACCATCAAGAAGAGATAGTCTATCAGAACCAAAAATTGTTCTTAAACTCTTATCCATATTGGGCAGTGGGTAATGATATTTTATTGAAGCTTTATTAATATCTCTAAAATCCACACATAATCGGATTTCTTAATTCTCTTTCTAAACAAGAACAAGATTGGCTACCAAACTTGAATGCTTAATTGGAAATATAATACCTGATTTGATCAACTTAGATAACTCTTTTCTCATTAAAGGTTCTATCTTAGGATTTACAGGCCTCTATTTTTGCCTAATTGGCTTGGAATTTGGTTGTAATTCAATAGTATGATGTGCCAAACTTGGATCAAACCCTTTCAGATCTTGGTATTTCTAAGAAAAAACATCCTTAAATTCCTTACAAATATTAATAAAGGAAATTTTCTCAGCTAAGGAACATACCTTTCTAGAAATAAATTCTTCCCATCATCAACTGAGATCTCTTCATAATTGTCTCGCATGTGTTGACATCTTTTTTTGTCTTTCCTTAACTAATCATCAGTGTTGAATATGTCTTCTAATGTGACCAACCTTGAGGTAGTTTATTTGTCTTCAATTGAACAATTTAGTCACCATATAAGTGCTACAATTTCTCTTGATTTACTACAGAAAATTTAGCTTCTTCTTGTTGCAAAAACCTACAAAACTATTCATCATTTTCAAAAACCTACCAATTCAAATCATTATCAGGTATAGAAGGCCTAAAATCAGCTTTATGTGAGGCTCAATCTTGTTGTTTTTAATTTTTTCAGTACTTCAAAACTAGCACCAATTTTTGTACAAGTCTATCTGCATGCTTGTTTTATGTTCTAGGAATGGATTGAATATTGATAACATTGAAATATTCCATTAAGTTTGAAACTTTATGTCTATAAGACTTCATTAATGGATTCTTACAAACATTGAAATTTCTTACTTGATTGATAACCAACTCAGAATCACCAAAAATATGTAACATGCTAATACCTCTCTTTCTGGCCCAAAGTAAGCCATGAATTAACACTTCGTATTCAGCTACATTACAAGTGCATGAAAATTAGAGACCTAAAGATGAGAAATACCTTTCGATTTTGGGGGAAGTGAACATAAAACCTATTCCTTTTCCTTTCTTGTTCTTAGCTCCATCAAAATGAAGTTTGCAAATCATTTGTGCTACATTTTTTGTTTTGGACAATAAGGGAATTGGTGTGTTTTCCCGATGCAGGAAATACACACCAAACATTTGTTCTTCAACTTATTTGAAAGGATCATGAGCATGTTATTCATGTGTCTTTTCATCTATAAATAGATTAGAAACACCATCTAGTGCTAAAACATGAGTTGTATAAAAAAATCAAGACTGTATAAGGTTGCATAATTATCTAATGCATTAGAAGCATGAGGTGCGATATGAAATATGGCCAATGGTTAAAAATTGATAGTAACTTTGGTCCCATAATGTGTAGTGAAGAACAAAAGGATAAATGAAGAGAGATAACCTCCTATATTTTGTTGTGAAATCTCTAGATAAACATATACAAAAGTAAGAAGGTAAATCCACAACAGTAACATCTTGTAAAATGGAAACATTTGGAAAAGCATGTAATGTTACCTCCATATTTCTAATGACACCAACTATATTTTTGCATTCCCATCAAGTTGTAACACACTCTTCTCTATAGGTTCATACTGCAAACCTAACTTTTCTACAATTGCTTTTGGCATAACTGTGCTACTTGTACCATTGTCAACCATGCAGTTATGAACAAGATGATCTCTAATAATTAGAGAAAAATAAAATGGTGGTGGTTTCTTGATATCATGAGCATTTAAGACCTTTTGAACCATCCATTTAAATTATTTAATACGGTCATGTTCCATTATTCCAAGGACCATATCATTTTTGAACTTCCTTTTTGTTGATTTTGAAGAAAGCTATAGCTTAGAAGTTCATGAGAAAGTAAGCTCTTGATTCCTGGAATACTTAAAGCATTGCACATTGAGATATTCACATTATGATTTTTCATTAAATCAACAATGTTAAAAGAAGCAATAGTTTTAGAAATAGACTCTCTTGTTTATGTATAGGCTTTAACAAAACATGATTCTGCTTCAAATTGCTTTTGATATCTAAGGTATAAATAATATTCTTAGATCATCTGTAGATTTTTTTTTTTTATTTACCAGCTAAACACTGTTTTTTTGTGGAATAATAGAACTGTTAGCTGATTTTTGGTCTATAGTTGTAGTTTTATCTATTGTGGCGAACAGGCCTATTTTGAATCTTTTGACTTTCTAGGACTTTTCTTGAGCTATAGTCATAACTACAATAAAAGAATCCTCATTAAAATTGACTAAATTTTGTTCAGTGATTTTTGAACATAAGTTTATTGCTGCCCACCCTCCATTTGAGGAATAAAAATCTCTCAAGTTGAGGTTGTCAACAAGACTTATATTCAAGAAAGTATTTGGGCAACTTCCAGCCTAAAGAGGTTGATTACAAAGGTGACACCATTCTTTGTAGCCATATTAACTGGAACTAAAGTGTTAGATGAACTAGAAGCCCTTTGGGTCAAGTTTTCTTTGTTGATAAGGCTATAATTTATTTTGCTTGTTTTTCTATTTTGCTTGTTTTAAGGAGCCTAATAAGGCCTGCTAGGTATTGTAATTCTATTTTCAATCGAAGTTAGCTTTCTTCCCATAGTTTGAAATCTATAAACACATCATTTGATGGGGCTGTAATAATAGGTTCTATAATGGTGATAGGTTGTGGGATAGGTGCCAAGTCTATGAAAAAAGGTATTGAAGGCCTTGGTGATAACTTTTCCTAGCTTGAATAAGACTATTTTCAGCCTTTGATAGCAATATCATAAGCTTCGGGAAGAAGTTTCTCCTCCCATAAAATAAATCATAGTTGAAATATCACTGTTTAAGGCTTTAAGATAATAAATAAAATCATGATCATCTTGAGGCTTAACACTTGCTAGAATTCTTTCCCAATTTCTTGAAAAATGAATATTGAAACTAGCCATAAACTCATGAGGGGTTATTTTAATTGTAGACATGTTTTCTATGAGGGATAAATGATTTGAATTATCTTGAAATTTTTTCAACAATTTACCACCTAACTCATCCCAAGTTCTTATGCTTCCGATCTCTAAATTTCTATACCATTCCAAGGCTTTCCTTTAAAGGATGCAACTAAAACTATCAAAGCCACATCTTCATGAGTAATGTTATTCGATTGCACATAGGGATGCAACATCTTTGATGTGCTCTGTAGGTATAACCTAATTTTTTAACTAGTGAAGGTAGGTAAATTTTCATGGAAGCATTATGGATATCATGATAAACTGGAATTACTAATGGGCCGCCATTAGTAATGGTCACAAAATTCCTAGGTGGTTGAATATCCATTTGAAAAAATAAGATCGAATAGAGAGATTGATACATGGTGATGGAAGATTAGGAGGAGGTTTGTTAAAATCAAGGCCTATTATAAGGTAGGGTGTTACCAACTATTCTTCTTCTTGTATAATTCAAAGGTAAATAAATAAAATCATAAGGAATTCCCTTTATTGATGATCTTGTAGTAACTTTAGGCATGGAACATGCTACAAAACTTGTTGAAATCAGCTTTATGGAGTCACCAAATAAATATTTAAATGTTTAGAATAAATTGCTGCAGCTTGTAGATCCAAAACTAACTTTTACTTGTTGTTAATCTCATCTAAATTTTTGTAATTTTGCTTGTAGATTTGATTCATTTGTCCCAGGGCATGCCAAAAACTATTATCTCTCGAAAGTGCACCCTATAGAGAGATGGCTGCAGGTGTTCTAAGATTTCAAAATGGATCTCTCTATTTTGTAGATATAATGGAAACACCTCAAGTATGTGGGTATACCTATTATTGAGGTGATTCTCTAGTATCAAGGTCGGTTCCTTCTTGATGTATCCTAAACTAATTTTCTTGATTTTGAGGGTAAAAGATGAGTATAAATGGATTCAAAAAATGGGGTGATACACTAAACTTGTTTGAGGTCTTTGGTGAGAATACATGCAAAATTGATATCAAAATGTATTTTGAATGCACAAACCAATAGTTTTTAGGAGAGTATTAAGGAAAACACTTGATGCATTGAGGGAAAGTTTCCCATCAATATTGTTAAGCTACACATGCATACTAATATTCATGTAGAAATTACTAAATTTACAACAGGATAGGATGATTAATTGGGAATTTTGACATTCACAAGGATTAATAAGACATACAAAAGATTGTAAATAATTAGAAAGGAAAAATATACTTCTCTTGTAAGGAGAAAAACTAGAAAATAACTACTTCAAAAGTCCTTTGTCCAAAATTCCTCCTTTGTGCTTTGCTAATGCACACAATATATAGAAAAATTATCATCCGACCCATCCTAAAAATAGACTAAAATTTTACTCTCCCATGCATCCTATTTTTATCCTTTATCATGAATAAATAGAGGAATAAAATAAACAGTTAATATAATAAGGCATTAATAGCCTTTGTTACAAAAATACAATTGGTCAAACTGCAGTTGATTGTTCAATTTTAATAAAGCTAGGTGAATAATTCTTCTAATAATAAACCTTGCTTGATGAGCAAGTCTTCTCCAACATTTTGCATGAAATCTCTATCTTCTAGTGCTTAATGTGACATCTTCAACTTTGATCAACTTGCCCCCTTGGATGCACATGTAAAAATAATCTCCCTACTAGTAAAATAATATATTTCTTTATATTTAAAAGTTGATCAATTGCATTCACCCATTATGGGGAACCATTATGATCATATACAATATATGCATGAATATAAACTTTTATTTGTTGTCAAAATAAGGTAACCTATTGAAAAAGGATCCTTATCCTCTAATATTGACCTCTTGCTTGCATATTATTATAATTTAAAATGGTCACATGAAGAATGCACCATATTATGTTTCCCTTTTAAAATATCCCATACTATGGGGACCAGCTTTCAATGAGGTGTGACTACTTGTCTTTATCTAGATTGGCCATTCCTTTTGAATGGCACATTATTATGGTTTTAAGATAACAAAGGTCATATTAAAAAAAAGGAATACCACCTTATATTATCAAGCCAACTTTTGGTTACCATGGCATAGTATATAGTGTTTAGCACCTTTGATATCATTCCATGTTATATACAACCACATTTTGAGTATCATTTCATTGTGATTTAAGTCTTCGGTATTTGATTGTTTAGAATATGTTATAAGACCTTATCTAAGGTCAATGCAATGATTTATTCAATGGGGCTGGTCCCCTTTGCCATGATGACTCACCCCTTCCTTTTATCGATGGCTTTACTTAATTCACCCTAATTTGGGTTTGGTCATTGGTTGACACGTGGATGCTTTCAATGAACCATGGTTATGTGGGATTTTTGCTGAGCACCATTGATTTTGTACTTGCTCATCTATCACCAAATATCTACCAGCATCGACTTTGTATTGATTGATGGCTTTGTGTGACTCTTGGTTGATCTTTGGCCGATGATCTTCATTTAGTTGATTTGATGTTTCTTCATGGTGGTATGTGAGGTAGGTTGTAGTGGTTTAATATTGTTTGTTGATCTTCATTCTATTATGATCTTTTCCATTCAACCATTAACTCTAATCAAGTTAATTTTTCATGGTGTTTAGTTCGATGAGTAAATATAGATTGACCATGATCAATTGATTCATTTGCATTTCATTTTTTGGGTGAAGCCCTACAAAATTTTTTATCCTCTGCATTATTTATGTGTGCTTTGAGCTTACTTTCTTCTGCAAATCTATCTTAATGTCAAGATTTGAACATGAAACATCCTTCCATTGTTTTTGTTTGAGATTCTAAGTGATTTGTGCATGATTTGATGGAGGTGGTTGCATTTGGTCAATTTGGACGGTCTCTTTTCATTTTATTTTGAGCTCGATTAAAGGATTCTGTAAATTTTGAGATCTTTGGAGATGAAATAATTCTTCTACAATTGAATTTTTAGAGTTATTTTAGTTCCCTTCTTTTTTAAGAAGCCAAAGATGGCTGATATTGTACATTTTTTGATGTTGGCGGACCTATGAGATCCCTACTTAGTTCTCTTAAAATGAAGGTATGGCTTTTTGTTTGATCTTGAAGGAGGTTTTTTACTTTTGGTGGTTTTCTATCTTGATTTTCAGCTTGATTCTCCTCTAATGGTTGTTTGAAAATTTCTCATGACCACCATGGCAATTAATTCTGAAGTTTTTTCCATTTCCTTTTACTTGGTAAACATGTTGATGATTTTGTATCTTGGAACCTTATTTATTATTATATCTCTCGATTTTAGGTGTTTATGAGTCAATTGTGTTATCTCTTTATCGTGATGTATTTTTCTTGTTTTGTGTTACTAATATGACCCACTTGGTCGTCATTAAAAATATTTCCTGCAAATTTTCTTACATGAAGTGGGTTTGAAGTTCTTGATATTTTTACGTGTACCTCAATTTCCAAACTTTGTTTATGTCTACCTTTTCTATGTGTTGAACTTTATTGAAATGCACAAGTATCTACTTTTTATTTTGAGGGATTCAAACTCTTGATTTCCTATCTTCAGCTGGCATAAGTTTGAAGATAAAGCTCTTGGTTATTTTGATGGCTCAGGGGCACTTTCGAGCTTGAACTCCTTTTGGGTATTCATTTTTCTATTTACATTTGGGTTTTCGTATTTATTTTCTTCTTTCATTTTTATCATCATTAAAACTTTAATATCTTTAGTCTAGTTGTCAAAATGGGTTTCTTATGATTTTTATTTTCTCTTAGCATGTATTTAAGATGATACTTTTTATGAGACTTCTTAAGGACCTATACAAAGTAATATCCTTTCCATCGAGATGTCTCATTAAAACTTGGTACTCTTGTATTACCGAAGATGTGGTCTTGAGTTTGAAGTTGTAACATTGACAGTAATTTGTTTTACTTTTTTCCTTGACTCCTAAGATAACATGTATATTTTCTCTATTTTTGGAGTGGTGGTTAATATTTAAAGGTTTGAATTTCCATTGATAAGATTTTTTTTACTTCATTCTTTTTAATATCTTAAATGGTCGTGTGACTCTATAATCCAACTCTCCAAAAATTATTTTCATATAAATATTGAAACATCATTATGAACTCTCCACAAATTCCTCCTTGGAAAGTAAAATTTTGCTTTGATATTTTCCAATAAATCTACATACATCTAGTTTTATGTATTTAGCTTTGCATTTTTTTTGTAATATTCTTAGGAAATCTGAATTATATTTCATTTCATTATTCTAAAAAACATTTTCTCTCCTAGATAGATGTCCCGATGTAAGAATGCTCCACTTCTAACACTCCTGTAGTTTTTATTTTTATAATAACTTTATATATCTATTTAATGCATGACTGCTTTACCATCTTACTATTGATTTGGTGGCTTTTGTTCAATTTTTTTGACCTTAAGATAATTTCATATATGCTAATTGAAATAACAAGACTTTTCATTTGATTGCTCCATTTCTTTAGAAACTGGGTACTATTAAAATGCTTTTTCAACACATTAAGCTTGAAAGAAATTTTCATTGAATGTAGCTTTTTTCTTATAATTGTTGTTTTTTGTAATCCAATTTCCATGGAAAATATTATTTAAAAACTATTTTCAAATTTTTGTGAACTTAAAACTCATCTTGAAATAATTGAAAGTATTACTTTTGCTCAAAAATTATGGGCAAGCATGGTCATCTTTATGATTTGCTTTTAGGTTCTAAGTGATATGCCATGTATTTGTAATAGAGCTTGGACTTGGATGATATTTTGTGGCCCTCTTAAATTGTTTCTTTAGAAATTTTACTTATTATGCATTATGTAGATGTTGTGTTTTCTAAACATAAAGTTTCCTTTGTTTGAGGTCACTTGAAATTTATTTGATGTATTTGAAAATATGGGCATGATTGTTTTTATTTAGCTACATCTTTAGTTTGGATATACATCCCAATGTAAAGGATTACTAGAAACTCATTTTTTTATTTTCCATCTTTAGATAATTTATTTGATTAACAACCCTCATTTCCATTTGAAAGCTATAATGGTTTCATTATTTACTTTATTCTTGAAAATTTAAAGCATGCAAGTTCTTTAAGTTGATTTATGTTGTATTTCATTACGCCCCTTTATAGATAAGTTATTTAAAAACTACACTCGTGGTTATTTATTCCTTTGATAGTTGATCGTAAAAATGTTTTACAATATATGGTCTTATTAAAACATGCAGCACTCTACAATTCTTTTAAATATGATTGAAATTGAATGAGAGCATGTGCTCAAATGATCAATTAAAATTGGTGCACTTTGATTGGAATCATTACTATAAATAAATTTCTCTTTATGATTCAAAATTTTTTGATGCACTTGTATTCATGTTACTTATTCTAGAAAGGTATGTAGATTGATTTGTAATTTTAATTTGATTTTTCAATCTTGTGTCAAGACAATGAGGCTCTTAGATACCCTTTGGTGTTTTTATTTGATTCTAAAACTAAATCCCTCATCCATCTTCATCATAAATTTAAAATTTGGAATAATAAATTGATCCTTTTTAATTCATTATCTTCTCGATCTTGATTCTTATTGTATGCTTTGTGAGATACTCTTACTTTTTATTCTCCTTTCTATCTTGTTTTTGATAAGTGACATCAATGTTTATCCTTCCCAAGAGTTCTTTTCCATTTGATTTAAACAACTTGTTTGTTTATAATCTTTCTTGATGAAATTTGGAAAAGACTACCTAGAAATGTGAATTTGGTCCTTTCTTTCTCAGTTATATTTGATTAAGCTGTAACACTTCTTTTCTTTGAGATGGTCATTGTATCCTTCATCTATTGAATTATGGCTTGTTGTTGGAAGTTGAATCTTGTAACTATTATCTTTGACCATACCATGCATTAACTACTTTTTACATTACTATTTGATTTATCTATAGCTTTCAAGCATGTATTAGTTTGAAATAACATGATGGAAAGATGTAAAATGTCCATTTTACATGGCGAAGCCCTATCAAAATTTTCTTAGATTTCCTTTTCCATTATGTTTCAGCTGTAATCTTGTCTCATTCAGTTAACTTCAGCCTTTAGTTTGAACTGAAATAAATGTACTTTTCTGATTCAGTTACATATAATATGACTTCTTTCTTCTCTCCTGTATCTACACATTTAAATAAACTGGTTAGAAAACATTAGGATTTTTGTCCTCTCTTTCATTCCATAGTTTTCCTCTTTCTTCTCTCTCCTTCCTTCTAAGTGAATAAGTCATGTATCTTGCTAAAGAATAATGGTTTTTTATTATTTCTACCTTTGAACCTTATGTAACTTATACATCTTGATGTTAAGAGATGCACTTGCACTAATTTGGATAGTATAGGAATATGGGTCAACCATGAGCTCAATATTGCCAATTTTTCTTTTCTTGTTTTAAGGTACAATGCCATTTTCCAAGCAGCGAGGATGAAGATGGAGTAGAGTTGGAGCTAGAAATGCATCAACTAAAATGAAAGAAACCCAAGGTAATGATGGGTTCTTTCATGCTACTTTAATTTATTTTTCATGCATATGTACCTCTTACTTTAGTAGTTGTAATTTACTTTTGAGTTACATCCCATGAATTTTGTGGGAACATTTGAAATTCCTTATGAATAAAAAATTGAATTCTAAAACTGAGTTTTTATTTCTTTCTACATTCACCTTTGTATATGGTTTGTATGATGAATTAAAAAACTCAATAACATAATTGAATGTATTTAATCCGAGAGGAAAGAAATTTAAAATACCTATAACTTTTAGCAATGAACTTTGAGTGTTGCATTCTGAAATAATGATTGTTGTTCAAAAACTTAACACTTCATCTATTCTATATTTTTAGTCTTCATTAAGATTACACATCCGTCCTTTAGGGATTTGTGTTTTTTTGTGAAGATGATCATGAAATTGTAGACTATGTGATTTGTTACTTTTTGTAATAGCACACATAGCTGCATATTTCATGTAATCATTAATTAATCGAACATAAATGATATTGAACTGAAATAATATCCTATAGCTTAGGTTCACTTCACCAATGCCATCCATCATAACAAATTTTTCAATTTGCCCATTTTTGGAAAAGTGTAAAAATTGTCTATAGTCCAACTATAGAAAGTACAAGCATGCTAAAAGGGATCAGTAGATTGTTATTCAAATCAAAAATGGAAATAAATCATCATGTTTTCAAATTATAGTGATCACATTCCATTGAAATGATGAGTACAAACATTGATACATGATCACTTTAAGTACAAATCTACAGATCATATTTGCTAAGTATTGGACCATCATTAAGAAAGAAAAATCAGGTAGTTACACACATATTCTGTCAACACTGATATCATGAAATAAATCTTCAGCAAGAGATACCTTCTCTAATGATGATATCAAACGAAGCTAATAGTGGAAGTTTGAAATTTTTTATGACAACAATGGAAAAAGTACACCCCTATGAACAAATAAAGGAAAAATTCTAAAATATAGATACAAATTCAGATCGAAGAAGAATCTACTTAACAAATCAAAGATCAAATTAAGCTACATCCACATGTGTACAATAATAGAGAACTTCATTAATAGGTTGATGTCATCAAACTATAGTAGTAAACAATTTCATAAGTATGGTAAATACCCAAAAGTTAAGAATAAGCCATCTACAGAGCGATATTTGTGTAACATTCATTCATACACAAGACAATTACAGTCACCAAGGGTTTAAGACAATTCAAGAGCAAACACAGTTCATAGTACAAACAATCTTTATATATAATATTTAAATTCTTTGATTCATGAAGTTTTGAAACATTATTCAATGTAAATCAAAACAAGCCTGTCTTGCAAAGTTACAAATGAAGGTACAAGTCTATTGAATAACTTGGATGCATCATCAAGTAATTTCTAGATTGAAAAGGAAGCTATGATCAAATAAATAAAGGATCTCTCATTACAAACCATTCAGGCTCAAAAGAGGCCACTCTAGAATCAAAATTCCATAAAAGCATTTTTAGTGAGAAACAATTTTGAAAATTTATCATGAACTTCAATATTACATAGTTATCCACGAAGGTCTAGCAAAATATGTATGGAAGTAAATATAGTTTCAAAATTTAATGCATAGAATATGTAAATCCATAGATATGAATACACATCCATACCCAGGTGGCATTTTTGAACAACGAGTAGGTGATTTCAAGACTATGTTTAAACACTTAAAAGAAACTACTCCAAGAAAATATGAGCAATTAAGAATAACCCAACAAAAATAATGGAAGCTCATTTTCAAACAACAAGGTCCCTGATTCGAGCCATAGTTAACTTGGTTTTAAGTCAGGACCCTTTGGTAGTAAAGTATAGTAGTTAGCAAAATCCACATACCTCAATTCATAATGGGAGAACAAAAGTAACAACAAAACATAAAGAATAAGTCAACAACATTGGCTATAAAGGGATATGAGTTGAACCAGAGAAAATAAGAATTGTACTGGTGTTGTGCAAAGAAGATTCATTATCGGAGATATGAACCCATTAATAATAGTGAGTGAGACACGTTTTGAAATAACATAGAATGAAAAGAAAGGAAAACCTAAGAATCATACAAACCTAGATGGTGTCGTGGGTTGAAAAGGCTTGAAGAACTTATTTTCCATCAAAATAGTGTTTCAAAATAGTCATACAAAAGGATAGATATAAGGTAAGACATTCATGGAATCGTGATACGAGACCTTCCCATTCTCACACTCAAATATAAACCGGAATAATGAGCGTATTTGGGTATCAAAAGATATATGTAGCCAACTCGAGTAAAATAATTGATGGGTGTCATTATTCCCCCATTTAATCAACTTCTTGTTGATGTCATATCAAAACAGGGTTGTGTCTAAAGCTATATGCAACAAGAGTAATCTTATTGATCTAGTAGTTCACTATAGTTAATTTTTTATTTTCTGGGAGATCTTTTCAATGTATTGAGAAATTCTTGGTAAAACCTTATTTAAAGCATACTATGAAAACATGCTAAAAATAAACACACTATGCATAATGGAAACAAACACACTTACTTCTTAAAGTAAACACACTTGCTTTTGGAAATAAACACACTCAATCTATAATGCTTGAAAATGATTTTAGGAAATATAAGAATCTATCTAAACACCTGCAAGAACAAGTATACAACAGAGTTTAACTGGAAGAATTAAAACAATACGAATTAACAAATCTAAGCTATTTCTTTGAAGAAATATGAATACCAAATAAATGAATATCCTAGTCCTTAGGGGAGTGGGCCCTTGCTCCTCCTCGAATCAATATTTAACAACTCATAATTACCTTATACATGAATGGCTATTTTATTGATAAAACATTCAAGTATTACAAAACGTCTTTGGATCGAGTACTTAGTCTATATTTCTCTTCTATGTTCTATCTCTATTTCATGTCATATTCTATTGTTATTTATATCTACTACAGGTTTTCTTTTATATACATTTTACAATCATGGTTGTCTCAATGATTATGATGAAATAAAATCGTGCCCAGAATAGATGTTGCGTCGGACTATGAGTGATCTGAATGTTGTAAGATAACTATCCCTGGATCTACATTCAGAAATCTTATCATCCTTTCCTTATTCACAGGTTTGTTGATGCAAAATATCCAGACATGGTTAGGATAGATAAACTTCCATTGGTTCTAGAACTTTAGATAAGTTCCGAGCTATAGAAAATTGTTAAGGATAAAAACCATGAGAGTTTCGGAGCTATACCTAGGAGTTACGGAAGTAAGTCTGAAAATTCGGAACTAAATCTTTGGAGTTACGGAACTAGATGATGACTATGTGATAGAGTTCAGAACTAGCTTGGAAGTTCTCGGGATCTAATTTGTTTGGGAACAAATGCTACCAAAAACATATTAAACGCTACATACTTCATTTCCTTGGTGATTAGACTGCTTTTTATTACACAACTGAATTTCAAAGACACACTTCGTGAAGAATTTTAGAGCTTTTAAACATTATAATCACAATCAATAAAAATATAGACAATTACATCTTAACTCATATCAGATCAACTAAAAGTCACAAAATGCAATCAAACTTAATAAAAAAGAGAGTAAGATGAAATCATATATTATACATTAATCACACATATTCTGTCCTCATCATTTATCACAAACTTACTTGCTTGTAAGTCCCTTTACAAAATTCATTCTTCAAAAGTGGGTTTATATGTTCTACACTCCATTCGATTGCTCGAGATCAAATTGCTGAAGCTGGATTTTCCAATGCTTAAACTTATATTTCTTGACTCAGCTCCTACTTCTATTTTCCTCTCCCACTCTTTAAATTAAGTAGGATCTTGAGGTTTTCTATTTTTCCAAGGAGACATGGGGGTGAGAAGTAGAGGGGGCCTTGTTCGCATTCTCATCCATATTTTTACGTAGGTTTCATTGACTTGTGGAATTATTGTGCATAACGATTTTCCCTTTCTAAACTCTGGATCAGATTTGTGGGGATATTACTTCCATTCTTCTCAAGGAAACAGTAAGGAGTTCCCACCTCTTTGAGAATCCTTCATAAATATCTTCAAACTTTTCTTCCTCATAGGAGGTGAAGGCATCAATACTCTTTTGTAGAATGGAAAGATAATGTTTCTTGAATATCTCATCAAAGGCATGAGTTCTAAAATGTATGAGGAAGGCGGAAGGTTTACCATAGTGATCTCTCATACGAGATACCTATTGAGCTAGCTTTCAATAAAAAATTAGATTCCCTTTCCTTCCATGTAATTTGGTTTTGTAGAACAAAGACAAATACATTAAGTTAGCTCTTCCTATATACAAATTGATCAAAATCATGTGTTTTTCTCTAGCATAAAATTACAAAGATAAAATTCACACATAATATTTTTCTACTCGGGACTTGATATAGAGTAAGTTTCCATGAATTCAGATTCATCTTTTAATTCATGTTTAAGTCCACATGCAATCCTTGACAGACTTTGAGAAAATGCACTTGCTCTTAAAAACACACTATATGCAAGAGAGGGCCTCCTACGGGAAAGCAATTTTCACTCATAATATAGACCATATGAATTTTTCCAAGACATTTATATTTATTTCCTTCCTCGTTAAAATTTTTTTCTTCCCATTATTTTCTTGCCTTCTTTTCTTCTTCCATCTTGGTCTTCAATTCTTCTTTTGATGTTTTGGTTTCTCTGAGTTCCCTGCAAGTGTCATTACATAGTTGTTTGAGTGGCAAATAGGTTAACTCATTAGTGCGCAGACCTGTGGACACAAAATTCTAATTTCGGAAGTCTAACATTCTTCCTCTTTTTCTATTAGTTGTTTCTTGATTGATGATAATTCTCACCTTTGTCTTAGATTATGAGTCAAAAAAAAAGAAATAAAGATATTTCTCACCTTTTCCTGGATTTCTCTAGGTTTATGATGAATTATCTTACTAATTCGTCATTATAACTGAAAAATTCTTCTCAAAGATAGATGCCACTTCTTCATCCATGAGCAGCTGGGAATCATCCTCTGGTTCTTATTTATTTTTAATCCCCATATCATCTCGAGTTATTTTTCCTTTTATTTTGTGTAAATTGGTTGAATGCCTTCCTTCGCTTTAGTTGTGGAACTAATGATTTTTGCTGCAGAACCTCTATTCTTAGATGCGAAACATATGTTATTTTCTACGGAACACAAGCTTAATTTGTTGCTTCTCCCTCAAGATATCTCTGTAACTTATTTCACTTGATTTTGCAATAATTATTACTAATGATAACCATGCTACAACTTATTCTATCCAAATAATCTTCATGATTACACACTTGTAATTATAATGTATAAATAGATGACTCATCATACCAACTTTTAAATTAAGTCAAATCACACATGCACGCAAACATTTAATTTAACCCTAAATAAGTTAAAAGATATAATTACCATCCTTGATGATAAAATCCTTTTCTTTGTGATGACTCGTCATTCCTACAAGTGGAATAAAAAATGGTTAGATAAGATAGCTAAAATTAAAAAGAATTCCCTTTTATTTGAACTAGCCAAAGGAAGAGGTCAACCACCATTTCTAGTTTTCAATTGAGAGAATTTCTTTTTTTTTTCTTTTTTTAAAAATTATTTTTATATATTTATTTATTTGGGGAAGAAAATACCATTTACTAGTTTTCATCTTCTTCCCTTTATTTCGGATCTACCATTTGGTTATTTGATAATTTTGGAAGAATCGGGTTCTTCCATATGATCAAATTCTTTGTCTACTTTAATCTTCCTCAAGAATTCATCATTAGTGGGAGGCTTCCTATAGAGTTTCAACCTACATCCATTGACCAAGAGTGTTTTTCTCACTGCCATCAATGGGAAGTAATTGAATAAAACCATTATCAAATATCTGCTCAATCGATAGGGTCCCAACCATCCGGTTCTCAATTTTCCCTTGAATTATTTGTACTTAGAATCAAAACAGCAATGCTCAAGTATCCTACTTTGAATTTCTTTCTCTTGATATGTGTCTCACGCCATTGCTTCCTTTTCTCTTGAATTATCTCTATCTCTTGAAGTGCTTCGATCCTTAATTCATCAAACTCATTGAGTTGAAGGATTCTTTCTTTTCGATTGCATCCAACTCAATTCCCACCTTAACTATTGTCCTTAATGTCTAAAGTTCAAACTCATTAGGAAATAAGGGCATTTTCCCATAGACTAACTCATGTGGTGAAAACCTTGTTGTAGTTTTCCAAGTTGTATTATAAGCCTAGATAGCTTCGGGTAGTCTCTTTACCCAATCGTTTCTCCAAGTTTCAACTATTTTGCTAAGGATGTTCTCAAATTCTCGTTTTTAATTCAGTTTTCCATTTGATTGTGGGTGGTAAGGATATGACTTCCTATGTTTGATTTGGTAATACCTTGTGAAAGCTTGGATCATATTAGACATGAATTGTGGTCCCTGATCTAAAACTATGCTCCTCGGTGCTCCAAACTTTACCATAATTCTTTCCAAAAAATCAACAAGCTGCTTCCTCGGTGGCATTTTTCAATGCCCGCACTTCTACCCATTTTGTCACATAGTTAGTACACACAAGAATATATTCCTTCCCTTGTGAAGGAGGATTAAAGGGACCAATAAAATCCAATCCCCATCTCTCAAATGGTTCAATCATAACTTAAGGTTAAAGAGGCATTTCATTGGTGAAAGTTTGTTGTCCCATCCTTTGACAAGGATCACACCACTTGATATATATCTCCACATCCATGTACATATATGGCAAATAATAACTAGTGTCAAGTATCTTATGAGCTGTTCTTTTTACTGAATAGTGTCCTCCACTTAGTTCATCATGACATACTCTGAGGATGTCAAATATTTCATCCTCTCTTACACACACTGCAAGACAAAATCAGGACCACATTTAAATAACATTCCATTTAACCATTTGAATTATGCACTGGTTTTAATTAACTTCTTTATTTGTTTCTTAGTGAAAGAAGGAGGGAACTTCCCTATTGCAAGATAATTTTCCATATCAGCAAACCATGGTGTACTTACTTGAGATTATGAATAGTTGTTCATCTAGAAAGTTATCCTTGACTGGATCTTGCTCCCCTGTAGTGGTTAGTCTTGACAAAAATCAGCTACCACATTATATTTACCAAGATTGTCTACAATGGTAATATCAAATTCTTGCAAAAGTAATAACCATATAATTATTCTTCCTCCAACCACTCGTTTTTTCATTAAATACTTAATTGCTAAATGATCTTTGTGTACAAATATCTTGTACCCTATAATGTAATGTGTGAATTTATTGATTGCGTATATATCACACTGCAATAAATTATTTTTAGTGGTGGTGTAATTATTTTCAAAGTGGGATTAAGATTCTTGCTAAGATAATAAATGTCATACATTTTTCCTTCTTCATCTTTCTGTCCCAAAACTGCACCAATGGAATAATTTGAGGAATATGTTTGGATATGAAATGGCTTTTCCCAATTAGGTCCTCTTAATATTGGGGCACTAATTAATTTTTCTTTAATTTCTTCAAAAGCATGATGGCACTTTTCATCCCAAATAAATTCACAGTCCTTGGTTAGGAAATTAAACATGTGGCCAAGAATATTATTGAAATATTTTATAAAGATCCTATAGTACCCAACATGCCCTATAAATGATTTGATATCTATGGGGGTATGAGGAATAGGTAAATCTGAAATGATCCTAAATATATTTTGATCCACCTAAATTCCTCTTTCGAAATATGGTGTCCTAATACAATCCCATCATCCACCATCATCAAACACTTTTCATCACTAAGAGATAGGTTGTGTTGTTCACATCTTGTTAACACTCTATCCAGATTTCTCAAAGCATATTTAAATGTATCTCCGTGTATAGTAAAGTCATCCATATATACCTCAACACAAACATTTTTAGATCAGCAAAGATTGCAAGTACATCTCTTTGAAAAGTTTAAGGAGAATTGCATAAACCAAATGGTAACACCATACGGGAAAAGGTTCCCATGGAAATATTAATGTAGTTTTGTCCTTATCTTCAACAAAAAATCTGATCGATTGTACCCACTAAAGCTATCCAAGAAAGAAAAGTATTGTTTACACGAAAGGTTATCTAAGACTTGATCTATGAATGGTAACGGAAAATAATCTGTCATTGTGGATTTTTCAGGTTCCCGTAGTCAACACATATCTCTAATTTCCATTCTTTTTGGGAACAATTACAACCTGGAGATACCACCGAGTATCGAGATAGGGTAGATAAAACCTATTGGTAATATTTTTTCAATTTCTTGTTTGACTATATCCCTTAAGGAAAGGTTATTCCTTCTTTGAGGCTGCCTAACTGGTTTAACGTTTTAAGTATAGATGTGATGAGTGCAGATAATTGGGTGAATTCCCTTCATGTCTTTTTAATCCCAAGCAAAATATTTAGTATGATTTTTTAGAACATCAAAAAAATTAGCTTCTTCATCATCCTTCAACTATTTGTTATTGTTCAAAGTTTTACGGTTGAATTTCAACATGCTTGGTTCTAATATGCGATGAAATTATTTGTTGGAAGGTTTTCATTAAATTATTTAATGGACATGCATGTGATAACAACATATGGTATGTAGCAACATCTCCAAAAGTTCCTTGAGATAGAATACTCGAAAAAGTATAGTAATGAGAATTATGATACTTATCTCTTTGCAGGCCAAACTCTTCATCTTGCTATTTTTCATAAATTCTTCACCACTCCTTGATGTATTTGAAAATGAAGCTACTAATTCATCCTCTCCCCATGAGAAATATCGTTCCTCCATAATGAAATTATTTTCAATAAAAGAGAAGCTGCATTGTTGTCGTGGTTCCGAACTAAATGTGGTGGTTACGGAACTATAAATGAGGTTCCAAAACTATAGTTGCACATTGTGGAACTAAGTTTATAGGTTCCAAAACTATTTCTGATTGCTTCTAGGATAATTGGTGCTCATCCAATGGTGGACTAATCATCTCTTCTACTTCTCTTACATGATCCTACAATGTGATCATAGCCAAAGAAGACAAATTTTGCTTATTAGTTTTAGGAGAATCAACCCACAATTGTTCATGATTGTCAGTAAAAGGTCGTATAAAGTAGGATATAAGGAAATTTGTTTAGAGTTCTTACCATTTGATATTTTCATATCACATGACCTACAATCAATTAAAGCAACAACTATAGCTAACCATGGTCTACCCAAAATAATGGGATAACCCAATGTTTTACCTTTGGAATGCAAGTATAAGGAAGTTAACTTGATATTCCCATGACTCCACCATAACCACCACATCTTCAATAATTCCTTCTAGTTTTGGTACAGATCTGGTCCACCATATGTAATATGGTATTAGTAGGTTATATACCCGTTAATGGTAATTTATTCGAGTATCAGCTGTCATTATATTAATAGCCACTCCTAAATCTACCAAAACATTATGTATATCCTTATTTCCTATAGAGAAAGAAATAATAGGACTTCCAGGATCTCCGTATTTGGGAAGTAAAAGTTTTCTTGCTAATAAATCAACAAGTTTCCCATATACTTTGATAGTCTTGGGGTCTTGTTTCTTCCTTCCAAGATTTTTCAAACATAACATTTTGATTAATTTGTTAAATTTTGGAATTTTTGTAATTACTTTATAAATGATGGTATTTCAATATTCAATTTCCTTAATTCTTGTACCATCCTTGATTTATAGAGCTTCTTCAAATATATCTAGAAATGGAGTCTCGAGAGTGTTGCTATATCGGCTCCTTTTCTTTTCTTTCTATATCCTCTTTTCGAACAACATAACTAGGGATTTCATTTTCTTGTCATTTCGGTGATTATAAGGGTGGGTTTCTAATGATTTTTTCAGATCTAGTCTGAATATCCTTACAATCCATAGCATGTAAATCAACTGATTTTTCTTTTTCTATTCTATAAAGATGAGGTTTTTGTTTGTTTCTTGGATTTTATATCTTGGCTATGATGGTATTTGCGTTTAGACTACATTATCAATTTGTGAATTTTTGTAGGGGATCCCATGATGACTGTTGATTTTGATTTGGATATGTTCTTCCTTGAGCATAATTACTAGGGTTCCATCTAGGTTGTGACAAATCATAAGGATTTCCTTGACCAATCCATGGTTGTTGATGTCCCCTGAGCATACCAAGCTTGATTTCCCCAATCTTGAGGTAACTAAGTTGGTTGAGGTACTTAAGGTGGTTGTCCTCAATTTTTGGTCTTGTTGAGTAGCCCATGGCATCTTCCATGGATTAGGAACTGATCTTGGCATAAACTACCCCCAGGTAGGTTGTTTCTAAACAAAATTTAATTCTTCTATTATAGATGAGGCAATGGTTTGTTTAAGTTGATTCTTAATAACTAAAAGTAAAGAACAAACATCAATATCATGTTCTTTTAATTCAAAGATAAGAAACATTTCTATTTTATCCAAAGGATAGTCTCTTAGTGCATGCTTCTTCCTACATCTAGGACAATACATAGCCAATGGTTCAGTTTTGGCATTTGCTTTAGCTTTTAATCCATCCATAGTAGAGGTTAATTGCACTAAAATGTCTATTTTAAAGTTTTCAAACTCATCCATTATTTTATTCATATCTAGATTCAAAATTTTCACTTGATTTTACTTTTCTAGTTCCACCTCTCATTCGGAATAACATCTACAAATATTCTTAATTTCATTCATTCTTAACTGATCACTATCTCCAGCTCTTATCAAGTTAAGGGATACCCTAGATTTTTCATCCAAACCTTTAAGAAAAATGGTTTTACTTAAATCCTCTTGAAGTACAAATCCACATCTTTTCCTCACAAAAAGATTTTTTCTAAATAGTCATCTATATTTTCATATTCCTCCTACTTGATTTTGAAGAATTATTCCTTCCTATTTCTCCCTCTACAATAATCCTAGAATTTGTCTAGGAAGGAACTCTCCATTCGTGCCCAAGTGTTAATAAAATTGGATGGTAATCTCCCATGAACCACCTCATTGCTGCATCCTTCAGAGTAGATGGAAACAACTTAATTTTTTGATTATCTATTTTATAATCATAGGTCGACATAGTACCTTGAACTCAAATATAAATTGGTTAGGATCTTGGATGGCATCCCTCTAAATGTGGGTAAATGTGCGGGTGAGATATTTTTCATTGATGTATCATCATCTCCCAATTGGATTGGATAAGCAAAGGTCCTATCATGTACTCTATCACTTCTCGTGCCATTTTAAAACTATTTTCTTAATTTTCCTCCCAATCAATGTGGTAAGTGGCACACCTTAGGGAAGGTAAAAAATCGGGAGTAGGAAGTTGACTACTCAATTCAGAATCAAAACTCACCCTAAATGGATCTTGAGTAATAAGTCTTTTCCTAAAAGTTCCACTTCCTTCGGTGGTGATCTAAGAATTGGAAAGGTGGATATTTTGTTTCTTGTATGACAGGGGATGATGGTGCCTCTAATTCTTGATCAATTTCCTTACTTTGACTAGAGGATGTTATGAATTCTTGTGAAGATGTTTTTGGGAGGAATCTACCCTATGAGTCTCTTAGTCTACTCATATATTTTATGATATAGTACGAAATATCCTTCAAATACTAGATGTATGATTTTTTTCTCTTGCTAAAACTTAATTAGAAAGTTCCAACTAGTTTTCCCCAAAAATGGTGCCAAAAATGATGGGTATCATTATTTCTTTCATTTTATCAACTTCTTGTTGATGTCAAATCAAACCAAGGGTGTGTCTAAAGATATATGCAACAAGAGTAATCTTATCAATCTAGTAGTTGAATATAGTTATTTTTGTATTTTTGGGGGATCTTTTCAATGTCTCAAGGACTTCTTAGTAAAACCTTATTTAAATCATACTATGAAAAATTGCTGAAAATAAACACACTTTGTGTAGAATGGAAATAAACACACTCAATTTAGAATTCTTGAAAATGATTGCAAGAAATATAAAAATCTATCTAAACACTACGGGAAAAAGTATACAACGGAGTTTAACTGGAAGAATTAAAATAGTACATAATTAATAGATCTAAGCTATTTCTTGAAGAAATATAACTACCAAATAAGCAAATATCCGGTCCTTGGGGGAGTGGGCCATTTCTCCTCCTCGAATCAAGATTTAACAACTCAGAATTCTCTCAAACAAGAATGTCTATTTTATTGATAAAACATTTGGTATGACAAAATGTACTTGATCCGAGTCATTAGTCTATATTTCTCTTCTCTGTTTCTATCCCTATTTCATATCATATTCTATTATTATTTCTATCTACTATAGGTATGCTTGTATATAAATTTTACAATCATAGTTATCTCAACGATTATGATGAAATCAATTTTCCCAGAATAGACATTGAGTTGGATTATGGCTGATCAGGGCCAATTTGTAAGATAGCTATCCCTAGATCTATGTTAAGAAATATTCTCATCCTTTCCTGATCGAAAGGGTCGTTGATGAAAAATATCCGGATGTGGTTAGGATAGATAAAATTCCATCAGTTCCAAAACTTCAGAGAAGTTCCAGAACCATAGGAAATCGTTAAGGATCAAAACCATGAGAGTTCCGGAGCTATACCAGGAGTTCCGGAACTAAGTCTAAAAATTCCAGAACTAAATATTGGAGTTCCAAAACTAAGTCCGAAAGTTCCGGAACTAGATGATGACTATGTGATGGAGTTCGAGAACTAGCTTGGAAGTTAAGAACCGAGCTTTGTGGGAACAAATGCTACCAAAAACATCTTGAACACTACCTACTTCATTTCCTTGATCTAGTTAGACCGCTTTATTACAAAACTAAATTTCAAACACACACTTTGTCAGAATTTTGAGCTTTTAAACATTAGAATCATAATCAATCAAAAGACAGAAAATTACATCCAAACTCATATCGGATAAACTAAAAGTCACAAAATGCAATCAAACTTAATTAAAAGGAGAGTAAGATTATATCATATATTATACATTAATCTCGCATATTCTAGCCTCATCAACAATAGTTCCATTCTTATGAATACAACTATCACACACAGAAGCAAGGAGAAACCATGAAACTTACCTCCCGACTTTGTAAGGTCGTGAATGGAAGAATGCCCAGATTAGTAGTTACCCATGAACCAAGAAGTTTGAACCAATTTTGGAAAAATAACAAATGCCAAACCCACAAAATGATGAGTGAAATTTTTAGGGGGCACTAGGTAATAAAAAAGGGAAAGTTCAGAGGTTTTTACAAATAATACAGAGTAAATATCCTAGAAAAACCTATATTTTCCTGGGAAAGGCAAAAAAATCTTTAAAACATAGAGATTGATGGCACAAGAATGGCATCCCTCATCAGATTTGTAGATATATTACAATAAATTTAAGATTCAAGAGCTCATACATGGTGGCCATAGTGAAAAGGGAAACTATCAGAACAAGGATGAAGCTTAAACTCGAATACCCATGTCACTTATACAACAAATATTATGATTTTTGAATAAAATATAGAATACCCATTTGCCATAAGGAAATTACAAGTTGTGGCATGATTATGCACTTACCACAGAGGTTGAGCATACTCAAAACCCTCAAGGTCGAGCCCCAACAAAATGCAAAAATTCATGCTTAAAACTTTAGGGTGCTTGAATTCATAAGAGAATGAATCCAAATCTTCATGATGGCGTCCATTCACTACCGGTGCCTCTTAGATCCTAGAAGGGATTAAAAATGGCTGAAAATTTAGATATACACTCGTAAAGCTCACCTTAGAGACCATAAAAGGCACTTAATCGAGCTTCGACTTCATCAATGATGGCATATCTAAATTTTCACGGAGTTCATTTAGCTCGAATGGAGCTCAAAATGCACATACAAAATGATTAGGGTTGGAACACTTTGCAACTTAACTCGAGTCCTAAGTTCATCAAATTAAACCATGGTTTGAAAGTACAATACATGGCATTAGTTGGATGTATTTTTAACACACATTATACTAACACACATGCGTTACGCCCTAGGTTCACTCTCATCACTTTTTCTTTGTACATTTTCATCTATAATTTCCACACTCCTCCATATTTTTGTGATTCCATGTTTTTTCTATTCCTTCGGCACACTTTTATAACAATATTAAGGAACATTAGGTATGCAACTCTATCTACTTTATATTCTTGAGATTTATTCTCACCAACATAAATTGGGGAAAAATGTAGTCACAAAATCATGTACTCTAGAAATTTATTTATCTCGGTCTCATACTTACTATTTATAAGGCTTCTTGAGTGAAAAAAGTATTAATTGACCCCCTGTCCATTTGGCCATCTTGTTTATTTTATTTTATAATTTGCCACCTATTGCACCCATACGCCCAACCATTTTCTCACATTCCAAGTTATTTTATTTTTGACAAGGGCACCTAGTTTTAGTCTTGGGGTGCCCATGGGTGCTCTATTCCCATGTGGGGACATCTGATGCTTTTAGAACTTTCACACTACTTTTTGGGCCTCTTCAACCCATTTTTCATCTTTATCTTTCTTTTAGTCGGCCTTTTTGGGGTAAATTACAAAATTAGAGAAAGAGAACCTATAAATATAAATTTATGAGACTATAATGAAGGACCGACCATCAATTACTACTATCACTCCATCTAGATTTACATCCATATATTGCAAATGCATCCACATAGCTCCATCATTAAGGCACAAGATAGGATATCTACATCATACTTCATATGGGGAGGGATTTTATTCTATTACATTTTGAACATTTAGCTATTGTTCGCTATTTCACTGAGTGTGACTAGCAAAAGAGAACCAAGGAAAAAAAAGGCACACACACACTACAAATACATCCAGTCCAAAATATAGTGTAACACTCGGTTAGTAAGACCACTCGTGTGGCAACTAAGGTTAGTTTGACCCATTCATTTGCATATTTCCTTTTTAGGGTTTTGTACTTCCTTTTGGTCTTTTTTTAGGTTGTTTCTTACCCTTGGAATATTTTGAGCATTCGGCGCAATACGGGAAAATTAATGCAACAAGAAGCGAATGATAACAATCATCTATATGACTTGTGACGACCAATTCTGGACCTTTTTTATAAAATAAGGTACCTATTTTTCTTACCAGAGTGCCCCAAGGTGCCCTAGTCCTCTCCCAGTTCTCACGTCTAGCCACATCACAGAGATATGTCATCTATGGGACCCCAAAGACAGCTTGCCCCTATTTTCTAGTTTAGAAATTTTTCAATTGACACTATCTTTCAAATGTTCGATATAAACTGAGTTCTTTCCTATTAAATATTTATATACTACCTAGATTAGTTAATTTTAGTTAATCGGGTTTTTAGGCTAGCTATGCATTCTTTTTCTAATAATAGATTATGACTAGATATTTTTTTCCTAATAGTCTCACTAATATTTCAAGTCATTGGTTTCATGATTTTCCTAGTCAATGTATTGGTAATTATCTCTATATGGAATATATAATTTTATCAATTTTATTTATAATAATGGTCCTAAAGTTATATTTGAGTGTTTACCTTTTTTCATGATTACGTTTTATATTTCAAATTTTGTATGCATCATTTACTTTTAACCAATTTATCTATAAATGTAATATATCATTTTTCGTTGCTTAATTCAACCTTTGAAAGAAATTTTACTACTTTATGCATGTGAATAATTTAATATCCTTTCCTTTAAATTTATATCTTTAGAAAATAAATTTCTTAATGATTATACTATTATAAGTGATTCTATTTCTTCTACTCCTACCAAAACTAACACTTCTTCTTTTCTACATTTACACAACCTTAACAATCACCACCTCCTCCTATACATACTCATGCACACCCTCCACCATTAATTAGGCCACCACCTACTAAGTGTGAGCCATTATAATTTTCTCATTCTACTAGGCCGGATAATGTTTTACACACCTTGCTTAATGAGATGTTATTTTTTTTACCTTCCAATACATATCATCCTACTCAAATTTTATGGCACAATCATAACCATTCATTCTATAATTTGCATAGGATCAATGGTCATTGTGATAATGATTTATGTGATATTCGTGATCATCTTCAATTTTTTGAGGATAGAGGTATCATTACTTAGTGTACATGCCATACTTGATAGATTCCATTATTCCATATTGTAAGATAATTTATGCATCGAACATAGGGGAAGGTAATAAATTAAGATTAATAATAAATTTAAAGTATTTTTTTATTACAATCAAGGCATACTCCAAATAATATATAGGGGAGGGAAAAAAATGATTGGACGATCACCATACTGTCCATATAATCAAAAATATGATGGTGCACGTGGTGAGAAATGCAAAAAGGGAGTTGAATATTTTGTTTTCATTATAATTGATGTCAATTTACGTTTGTTTCATTGATACCCATTTAACTAAGGAGGACATGAGTGTGTCGTAGAAAACATGGACATGATGAATATGATTGTCAAGCATTTTGATGCTCAAACCTTTGTGATGGCCTCATGTGTTTCTACAAGGTGGTGCGAGGCTTCCATCATTGATAACTTTTGGCAAGTGATTTGCACAAAATAATGGTCTACAACATGGATTTCCATAAAATGTCTACAAAAAAAATGGTGAATGTTATGGGAGGATTCATGTGTCTCTATCACAAGTGGTTGGCTACTCTCCCATAAGAATAATATTGTTTGGAATGCATCCCAAGTTAAGATTTCACCATTGCACTGACATGACTAATACGCACGAGGTTGAGACGACTACGAGAAGAAAATATATTAGATACTATTTATATAGGATCAATCTGCTCTGACGAATACATGCGGGAGATGCAATTTTTGATTCCCACCATTAAATTTCCAATATTGCATTCATCCTTACATATAACCTATCAAATAAAATTCTTTTCATTAGTAAGAACTTGTGCTATGAAACAAAAAAATAACAAACTTTATTGACGAATAAAATCAACCTTTCACTATTATTTCCAATCACTTTAAGGCCACTCCTCTTTTCTAGTACCTTAAAGAACCAGTTACACTCATCTTAATAACGCAAATGAGTTTGAGATGATAAATTGTAGCTCAAATAAATATACAATATTTGGGTAGGAACATTGAAATCCATAGTGTTGGACATGCATGTATTTAGTTCCCACCATTCTATTTCAAGAATTCCATTATCATCTTTGCCTTATCCATAAAATTAAAAACTATCCACTTGTAACCATCGATGCTAAAAGAAATACATGCCCTAAAAAATGATGTCAATGCTTTATCTAATCTTTGCAATCATATATTCTAAAAATATTAACCATCACCTCTTTGTTACATCCTAGGAATTAACATATGGGTTTCAACATTCCATTTAAACTTATTTCATGTTATTTGTTTTCTTTTTCATGTTGTATCCACAATTAATTATTTCCCACTGTTCATTTGCAACTTTCCCTTCGGTTCCTCATCAAGTATCTTATAAAATTAAATGTCATAGAATAAAAAATATAGGGTTTTCAACCTCAATCAACCTATATTTTCTACTTCTCATTAATATGTCCAATAAATGTGTAACCTTTATTAGTTTTAGTTTTTTGTACAATAGTTGTTTCTTGTATTTTCTTGAGTTCGCAACTATAAAGGGGCCTAGAAAGTGCACATATATTAGATATTCTCTGTGTACAAACAATTTGCACTAATGAATAGGTATTGGAGATGCATGTTTTGATTCCCAATATTGAATTTACAACATTCCATCCATGTTTATGTCTAACCTATCAAATTGAATGCTTTCGGTTGTAAGACATGGTGATATGAAATAAAAATAAATAAAAAGCTTTATTGACAAATACAATCCACCTTTCACTATTATATCCAATCACCAAAGCCTCTCCTCTTTTTGGTCCCTTAAATAAAAATTTCATGCATCCGAGTGATGGAAGTGATTTTGAGATGATAAAATGGAGCACAAATAAATATACAATATTTTTGTAGGAACATTGTAATCCGTAGTGTGGGACATGCATGTATTTAGTTCCCACCTTTCTATTCTGGTAATTACATTATCATCTTTTCCTTATCATTAAAATTAAAAACTATCCACTTGTAACCATCGAGGATAAAAATAAAATACATGCCCTCACACATGATGTCAAATGTTTATCTAATCTTCACCATCATCTCTTCTGCAAATATTAATCATCACCTCTTTATTGCATGCTAGGAATGAACATATGGGTTTCAACATTCCATTTAAACTTTTTTAATGTTATTTCTTTTATTTTTCATGTCACATCAACAATTAATTACTTCCCACTTATTCATGTCTAACTTTCCATTCATGTCCTTGTCAAGTATCTTAAAAAAAATTTGATGTCATAGAAAAAAAAACATGTAGAGTTTTCAACCTCAGATGACTTATATTTTATACTTTTCAATCATGTGGCCAATTAATGTGTAACCTCTATTATTGTTGATTTTTTTACATTATTTTTTTCCTATATTTTCTCGAGCAAACAAGCTGTAAAGGGGGCTGCAAATTTCTACAAACAAAAAAATCATCTTCAGATTTTTGACCAAAAGATTTCTAGAATTCCCCGATTATTATTTTTAGCCCTTTAAGCTCACATAAATATTCCAAGAGAAATTTTTGTGCACCTTCAAACACCTATTGCTTCAGACATGTTCCTCTCTCTTTGTTTATCTCCATCCGATTTGACTCCTTCCATAGATCCCCTTATGTGTTGCGATCGTAAATTTCACGCACGATTGCTAGTATAGAAAAATTTAAATAAACATATTGAGTAACGTTAGAATATTAAAAGTTTAAATTTTTTCTTATTGATATTTTAAAAGATATATAATTTTAATTTAATAATTTTTGTAATTTATTATTTAACTAACACCCAACTAAATTAGTTTATATAGTTTGTACTATGTATTAATGGAGGTTATGGGAAAATTGAAACAAGTTCTAAGTATTTGAAAAATCAATAGGACATTTGGTTTCATTAATCGAAGACAAGAATTTATTTTGTATATATGTATGTATGTTTTTGTGTATGTATGTATGTATAAATGTATATATGTATGTATGTATGTATGTATGCATGCATGCATGCATTAACTTATGTATGTAGAAACACACACACGTGCATGCGCGTGCACACACACACACAAGAAGAGGGAGAGAGAGAGAGAGAGAGAGAGAGAGAGAGAGAGAGAGAGATTAATGGGAATTTGTATTTATCTAATTTTATTTTTGTAATCTATAAAAAAATATAAATTTCCTCTATAAAAATTTACAAAATAAAAAATGCTCTATATTTATGTGTGAACAATTAATCTTGAACAATATGAAGGTTTTACAAAGTTATGATTGTGAGAATTATTTGTCTATATAAAATTTTAGATGCATAACATAAAATTTTTAAAATGATTTATATTCTTAATCTTATAAATAAATCCTAAAATTAAATAATAAATATAACACTATAATTCTAATTGTAGAAACTAAAATATTCACTTATTATTATTACATTACACCTTAGTATGTCATTCTATACATGATTTCTAAGAATAAAAACTAGGAATAGGTGACACCTATTTTTTCCTTTTTCTGATTTGAAAGGTTTTTATCATGTCTTTTATATGGAATTATCATTTTTGGTCGAATCATAGAGGTCCATGTTCCTATTTTTCATTATGTTCATGTTTATTTGTTGGATGATACTACTTCCCGAAAAGACAATATTACCAAGATGTTAATGTCTTTTTGGGTCCTTCTAGGTAATTTTTATTTGTATTTTGGGTATTTTATTGTCTTCTTTTGATGACATAGGTAATCTTTCGAGGTGTCAATATGTGTTTAATTTCAAACAAATATCGCATGTATATACACAAACTAATAACTATTATAAGTGGAAATTGGGGCTATCACTTTTATATCTACCAAATAGAGAATAACAAAACTAGAGACTTCATTTTTTAATGCATTACACATTACATAGGGGAGCCTATTATTAATTCCATGAAACACATTATTTTTATTAGGAAAAGGTAGTTATACCTCACTATTATTTGTTCCATTAGGAGTAGCACATCCCAGGTGAAAGGAAATTTTTTTAATCACATATTACAATAACTACATGGAGTTTGTAATGTAGTGTAGTGCTTAGAAACATTATCACATTAGGGTGAGTTTGTCGAATTCATTCTAACTACCTCATATGCATTTCATGTTCACTCTAATGTGTGCTTGAGTCTTGTGCATGTAGCTAAGGTTTATTATATAGGTGCGGGTGTAACAGAGAAGAAGTGAAGTGAACCTACTGTGATATAAAACAAAAAGCGTTAAATGAAGTTACAGGAAAAAGAATCAAAACCATATTTGTTCCACTAACACCAGCTTCCATAACATGGATGATAGTAACCATGTGGCCTTTTCCTCACCTAGGTTGTTCTGTTTCTATGATCATCAAATTCTAATTTTGAAATAGGTCTTACACATCCTATAATTCACCTTTCATTATCTTTCATCATCTCATAACCTATTCATACCTATGGTGGTAAGTTGAGTCATTATGCAAACCCTATTTATCACTCTTGCTTGTACTTTTCATGTTAGATCTTGGTTATCACTGGTATATTGATTTGATTTTTGTCCTTTGATATAATATTTGAATTTATTTAAATCATTTGGTGAACCTATTTACTAATAGATCCAAAGATTTCTCTAGGATCCTTTATTTTTTTATATTCCTCGTGCCTACTAAAAGATGTTTTAAAAGCTGTTAATCCAATACTAGTTCTACCAAGTATCACTCAATTCATATGACTAGTATTCAACCTTATTTTAAAAATGTTGATGAATAATGTACCCTCTATCACAAGTCTCATATTATCCCTACTTAGAATCTGGTAATACCTCATGAGTATACTATACTTTATAACCCTAGCCCGATGTTATATTATTACATTTGTATGTAAAGGTGCTAGTGTTTGTGATTCTTATAGTGATTATGTTTCTACTAATGCAAGATGTGTTGAGGATCTAGTGAATGTTTTGAATGAATAAGGAATTTCTAATGATGTTTCTCTTTCTCTTAAGTCTCTTGATTTGATCAATTCTATTTTTTATGGCCATCTTTGCTCCTACTCTCACTTCTTCTTCCTCCCTTCTAATTACATATGTACAAATATTTTGGGCTAATCAGGTTGACTATTTCAGATCATTACTCATCTTGTCAACCTTCTCCTTATCCATTGACCATTGTTCCTAAATAGACATATTTTTGTTCTTCTCTTGCATGCATAGCTCCTCTTATTGCTTATGCTTATTTTTTTGTTGTTCTATTACTTCTAATGACGTGTTACCATTTAATTTTATTCATGATGTATGTGTTACTACTCCTGACGTTCTAAATATAATGTACTAAATGATGATGATAAAGAAAATAGGTATGTTATTTTTCCTCCTCCTTTGGTTCATCATATTGATAAATGTGTACAAAACTCTCATCCTATTGATGAAATGCACATTCTCACTTTTAGATATCCCCTTGGTTATCCAAAATTTTATTTCTAGTATATTCTTTGTCACCATGTGTAGGTAGAATGGAAAACTCCAACCCCTTAATGATCCCTTCAATGTACATGGTGTTCCTTTTGAAGAAGTTCATTCTGTCATGCATGTTGTCCGATATTTGCAAAATAAGATACACACTCTTACTCTTTAATGTAGGGCCTACTATTTAAGGGGTGATGATAATTACCTTCATGGAAACCCTAATCCAAAGAATATTTATAATTTAGTTTTTCTTAAGGATTTTTTCTGCTCATTTTTCACTTATTTATTGGATGGGTATTCCTTATATTTTAGGTTTTTAGGCTAGCTATCGATTATTTTTCTAATGATATATTGTTCTTGAATATTTTTTCCTAATAGTCTTACTTGATTTTTATTCTCATTGGTTTCATGATTTTCCTAGTGGATGTATTAGTAATTATATTGATATGGAAGATACATTTCTTAGAAAATTTATTTTGAAAAATGGTCCTAAAGTTACATTTTAGTGTGTACCTTCTTTTCATTAATGAAATAATAAACCAATTCATGATTACATTTTACAATTAAAATTTTCTATGCATCATTCACTGTTTAACCTATTTATCTATAAATGTAATATATCTTTTTCATTGATTAATTTCACCTTTGAAAGAAAAGTTACTATATGATACATGTGAATAATTTAATATCGTTTCCATTATATTTATACGTTTAGAAAATAAATTTCTTAGTGATCATACTTTTGTAAATGATTCTATTTCTTCTACTTCTACCAAAACAAAAATTCTTATTTTCTACCTATTACACAACCTTAAAAATCACTATCTCCTCCTATACATACTCATGAAAGCACTTCACCATTTGTTAGGCATCCACATACTAACTGTGATCCATTATAATTTTCACATTCTAGTAGGCCGAGTTGATGTTTTACGCACCTTTCTTGATGAGAGGTATATTTTTTTTACCTTCCAATGCACATCATCCTACTCAATGGTTATGGCACAATCATAACTAGTCATTTTATAATTTTTATAGGATCAATGCTCATTATGCAAATGATTTATGTTCTCTTCATGATCATCTTCAACTTCTTGAGGATAGAGGTATCATTTCATAGTGTGAAGGACATACTAATAGATTCCATTCTTCCATATTGATATTCCACACACTATCTTTTATGACTTTGAATACCTCTCGTCCTCATCTAGTCATCTTATCTCCTCCTCTCTATCCATCATACATTACCTCATAAATAAATACATTCCCACTTGATTTCGACGTTGATCTTGTGTCCTTTCCTCCTCTAATATCACTTGTAATTATGTTTCCTCAAGCATAACTTCTGCATATCGTCCCTGAGCCCTACATATCTCTAAAAGATACTCGTGTGATGCCACCTACTTTGAATTCTTCCCATGCTCATGGTAACTCTGTCATAATCTCATCTCACTTCAAATTAAACTAAAAATATGTAAACGATAATATGGCCACTGGATTGAACAAATAGTTGTGCTCACCGATCAATAATTGATCACAAATAAGCACCACCAAAAATTGTATGATATTTATTAGTATCTAATAATCACAAATACCAATATTAACACATATTAAATAATGAATAATGCAAATCAATTCTACTTACACTTTGTGCAACCGACGTTGCCATGACATCATCCGCAAGGGCATATGTTTACACTCTTACATCCTCTCCATCTCCTATGAGTCCCTTGGGATGACATTTAGTTAGATCTATAGCTAGTGTATAGAAAAACACATATATGTTCTCAACTCAACACTCTATATAAGGCAGGTTACACTATGTATAATCGATTCTACTCCTTAGTATCTCTACGTCCCTATCCTTGGTATATGGTAATGTTAACTAAGTCCCAGTGGGCCCTGACCTAGATTCTTATCTCATCACTACCATGTATCAATTTATTCCATACATATGGCTCTAGTGGCACATCCTATTCAATTCCAAACTTTCTAGATACTCTCTCATATAGAAATAATTTTGTAACCCCAGAACATGTCCTCTAACCACATGGTGTGTCAATGGAACCATAGATCTATTGTATCATCCACACACCTGCATAGTCAATATAATATCTCTAAGTAATAGATTTGGGCCAAATCATATCCAACATCAACCTATATGTCACTCTATCAAACCATCAATTCCTCGGGTTGACACATCGCGATACAAAGATCTCATCCCAACCCGATCGACCCTCGTCCAACTAAATAGTTGCACTATAACAAAATTCTCATATGCTTACAGATGCACAATAACAAAGTAATTACTATACCAACACAATGCTCCTCCTATGTGAAATGATATAAATCCCTATTTATGTGTGTGCCAACACACACCAAATCCATGCATCCACGTTTCATGGTCCTAGATACTCTAGAAAATTACATGCATCGTATATAAAATTGAAATCTCGCCTCTATCCACTACCACATTAGATACAAGTATCACAAGAATAAACATCCATAATTATGGAGCACCCTATATGAAAATTTCATCTAGCATAATTGATGACTCTGCATGGACCTATAACCCTTCCAAATAATGTCTCGCATCTATCTACTACCTTCATTTATCTCTTGGGCCCATTACATGTATCCTCTCTCAAAATAGCAATTGACGTATCTCGTATGCATACTCCAATATCATCGTCATCTCATTAGTGAGTAAAAATATTGTGTAAGTATATATGTACAATATCTCACACATTGTTGTCTTCAAATACATATTATAGGATATATTTCTCAATCTATCAATGTGTCGCAAAGATATGAAAAAATCTGAAATATTCCACTCATCCTCTAAGCCCAATGTATGAAATTTGAAATAGTTTATAACTCAAAAAAACTCCCTTGACTATATGTCTCTCTACACAAAACATAAAATAGAGAAAACATATCATTAATAATGAAAATACAACAAAAAATTAGTATACAAGACACTAAAACAACCTAGACAAAACCAACCAACTCTCTCTAGACATTATTAGCATCCAAAACTATGATGTTAGTTCCCCAATCTATACAATACTATCTAAAGGATAAAACCATCTCATCTGAAACCGTTTTGGACATAAATACCTACACCACTAAAAATATTAAAAATACAAAAATTGACTCAAAATATCTAAATCAGTCTAATATTATATGCAACATATGTAGCTTACAAGCTGATCCATAGTATGTCTAGAAATTACCTCTATTACCTTCTTGAACCTACTCAGGATGGTTTGTTATACATGTGACATTTGTATAACTTTAGCAATAAAAATCACAATTCTCAAATCCACAAATGAATTTTCTTCTGAATTTTTCACCTTACTATTTATCCTATAACCTCCTTACAAAAGGTTACTATAGGTCACATACTATCTTTGATTACAAAAAGAATATCATTACGCTTTCTTCCATGTCTTGAGAATTGTTTATCCTCTTTTTAGTGTTGTCAATGACATTGGATTTGAATTTTCATTATATAATGTACTAAATTCTCCACGGCATTCCTCCATAGGCTTGGTTATGTGAAATTAACATATTACACTCCTTACTATATTATTCCTATATTGACTATGAATTCATCTCTAATGAATTTTATCTATTTTTATTCGTCTCATGGATCAATGATTAATCACTCCCCACTTTTCTTAAATTGGGGAAATAATTTGGGGTATCCTATTACCTATCTTTTAAAATCATAAAAATTTATCCAAATACGATACGTAATAATCGTAAATTCCATGAAAAATCAAATCGAATATTAAAATCCCATAAAGGTTATTTTTCAAAATGCAAATCCCAAATTGTAATCCAAGTGTCAATGAATCCACATTTTCATAATTTATCCCTCAAAGGACATAACTGGGGTAACTCAATACTTAAAAGTAATTTCTATTACAATAAAATTCAATCAAGTACTATTTTCCAAATCAATACTAGCAGATTAAAATTCTATTTCAATTACTAATTTTTCCTCCCAAACTACCTAACTTAGGATCTAATCCAATATATCAAGCACCGTTGTTCCACTTCACCAATCACTTGCAATCTTACATCATAAATTGGGGGAATGAGACATAATTTCCTTTCCAAAAACATATTACAGGGGTTTTTAGTACCTAGTAGGAAAGTTATAAAATGTGTTCATATTTTCCCTTGTAGCGGTAGAATATAGTTTAAGGAAATTTCATGGTGTAAATAAAAATTAACTACTCTCTTAATACTCTTTCTCTATCACTAGGATGCTAAATTTATTAGTTTAAAGATAATATGCTCGTTTTCTTAGAAGATACATTTTTTCACAAAATGATCACTCTTGATCCATCCTTGAAGTTTCAAGTTTCATATTTTCTTATATTCCCTTAGCAAGTTCATATCCAATATATCCTCTCTGTGAAAAATAATGCACCTTGCATGGATCATAATTTTGATCTATTATTCACCACACTATGTTTCTTATTATCGGTACATTCCAGCTCTACAACTACTTTGACCCACTTTGGGTACGCTCTTATTATATCCTTTATACTAATTTAATCTCATCTAAATAACATAAGGGGAAAAATGTACTCACTAAAATATAAACTATTTACTATTACATTAAACTTCATACATGATATCTAAGAATGGAAACTACGCACGTCTAAGACATTTTGGTACTTTTCTTAGTTTGATAAGTTCTTCTTCTATATTTTATCTAGCCTTTTCATATTTCTTGTTGATTCATAGGGAACTATGTTCCTATCTTTCATTCTATTTCTATTTTTCTCTTGCAAGATAGTAGGACATAGGTGTTAATTTCCTTTTGGGTGTTTCTGTCATCTTCACCTTGTTTTCTTTTTATTCATTTTTATTTAGCTTTGGGGTCTTTTATTTTCTTCTTTTCATGACCTAGGTTAGATTAAGTGTCATGTCGACACTAAAATTTTCATCCATAATTTCTATTTCATTAATGTATGTATTAGGAATAGGATGTTGTTAAGTATTATTATTAGTGGTGTCCGATAGAAGTTAACATTTCGTTGGTACGTTGTTGCCAATAATGTACAATATGGTAACAGTCAAAGTACAATAGGAATGTTGTGGTAAAAATTAAATATTTTTCATAAGTGGTATGGTAATGTTAAAATGTCACAGTTAGGGTAAGTAGAGAAGTACAATCTACATGATTAGGAATCGAAAAATTATATTTGTAATAAAGACAATGAGTGATGTCCTAAATATTTTGTGTATTTTATTTTTTAAAAGTCTAAAAGGTGGAACCCATGTGAAATGACAAGGTTTATCTTATCTTTAAAAATAAGCCTACATGTAAAGATAAGACTTAAGGTATGGAATAAGATTCATCATAGTAGATTTCTTATCCTAGCTTAGAGATATGGTGGATAAGCCTGAAATTTCTATAAATAGAGAGGCCACCCTCCTCATTTAACATAAAAGGAAGTAGTGAGAAATATTGTATGAGAAATTGTCAAGGAAGACATTATTTAGAAGGTGTGTTAAAGAAGCCATTAAGAGGTGTAATTGTGAAGTTTCTCCCATAGTTATTATTGGAAGGCAAGTGGAGTTGGTAACACTTGAAGTACTTCATTGGTGAGATTGTAACAATTTCGTGTTCATAATATAATTTACATGTATATTTCATATTTTTCATCATTCCTTTGTATGATAGTCTATGGTATTCTTGTGTTATGTCTCATTATTGTGTTTCTATATTACAATCACCAAACTAAAAGTTGTGCATTAGTAAACAATCATAGCATGAGGAGTTCCCAGTGGAGAATTATCATAGTGTTCGATTGGTGATGACATTTTGGTTCCATTTTTGGGACCATTCCTCATTGGTGGATTTTCTTGAGAGATATTCCAACTTTTTCAGAAATCATTTTAAGGGTAATCTTGTTTTTTTTGTGCATAGTAGTTACCATGGTAAAGTCATTTTTTACCATGCATAGTATTTACCACAATAAAGTAACTTTCTAGCGTGAATAGTATTTACCACATCAAAGTCACTTTTTACCGTGAATAGCATTTACCACAGTAACTTCATTTTTTATCGTGAATAGTATTTACCACAATAAGTCAAGTTTTACAATAGTAAATCTAAGTTTACCATGGTTATTTCTATTTTAATGTACAAAGGTGTAAAGTAAATTTTTATTATAGTGATTCCAATTATTTGTGCACATAAATCTTGTTGATTATACTTGTGGGTTGGTATGTCACTGTGACTACTTTTGAAAATGGGAAAGATTCTTATTTTTTCATCCCAATCTAATGAATATGCTCCCTCTTTCATTCAAGAATTAAAACAACCTTGCATTTGTAATTGCCTCATTAGAAGAGAATAATGGATTGAATATTTTCATACCTTTTTAGATGGTTCAATCCTTAGGTGGTTTAAAACACTAGGTGATAATGTGAAAAAATGATGGGATTTATTAAGCGAAAGTTTAATTGAAGAATTTGGTGAACAATAGAAATATGCGAGATCTCATGATCGAGATCACAAATAGCCTAAGGAGAGAAGGATAAGATAAGAGATTATCATGATCATGGTGTAGATTTAAGGAGAAATCTCAATTCCATATCCGAAAGGAAGGATTATCATATGGGTTGATGAATAACGTAGATAATCTCCTTTCTAAGCACTTAATTCTTGGGATGAATCCAGATATTAGACAATGAGTGAAGTATGACCGCCCAACAACCCTCAAACAAGCAAAGGATATTTCTAGAAGGAAAAAGAAAGCATGGAAGAGGATCCCAAAGAAGTTGTTATCAAGGTGGAGCCTACACCAACACCTTTGGTCCAGACACCACAACCACTTTTGGTGAGAAAAAATATTCCCTCTAGTACCTCCACTGAGTATGAATATCTCCTTAGGAAGATGGGTTAGTTAACTATTAATCTTCTTCAAGGAAAGGAATTTAGTTCCCAAAATTCCCGGGAGATAGGGGTCCAAAAATAAATATATTTGAAGTTGTATGTTCTGCTTGTCATAAGAAGGAACATTATAAGTATAGTTTTTTGGATAGAGCTTCCTCGTCTAGTTGAAGAGATAATGATAAAGGAAAAACACCTATGAATTCTTTTGATTTATTAGATAGGAGTATAAATAATGAAGTAGATGTTCTTGTGACATAAAGAAAGAAAGAAAAAGATAACCAAGATGGAAATGATCATAAGAATATGAAAGGAGAAACTAGTAAGAAACATAAGAGAAGAAATTTGGGTGTGTAGGATTTTTGATTTTGTAGGTGCAAGGACCATACTCCATCCTAGAAGATCTGTCAAAAAGGCTTAACAAAATTACCTATGGGAAACTTCTTTCTATGTCTTTTCAAAAGATGCGGGAGAGCTGTGATGTGGACTCAATGCTCAAAGAAGGAAGGAGGTTGAGGTCCCTATTTTAGAAGCAGAGGCAGATCCTTGCGCTACACAAGCTGAGGTATTATGTAATGGTATTTCAATTCATGATGTCTTAGTAGATGGAGGTATTGTATTTAATGTATTGAATGAGTATGCAAAGAATATATTGGGTTTAAAATTGATCTCCCCTCAACACTTATGTTAAGGTCATTAAATAAGGTAAAAATTAAACCGAGAAGGTGTAGTTTCATATGTGGAAATATTTGTTATGGGTGTTGTATGTGTCGTAGATTTTTAGGTGATGAAGAATTGTACCATTGCATGCCCAATGTTGTTGGGAAGGCCATGACTAAGGATAATTCATGCAATAAACTACTAGAATGTAGGATTCATGACACTTGGACGTGGTAGAGAGAGGGTGAAGATAAACATGATCCCTTAACATCATAAGGTAGAATTTGTGGATTGAAGTGATGAATCTAATGATTGTACATCCTCTTATTACTCTAGTACCAGTGAAGTGGACACAAAAGATGAATAAAGTGAGGTTCATGTTTGAGTCATGGATATCCTTCCGGTCCACACCGACTCATTAACCTATAAAATTATCTCGAAAAAGAAATTGATTATCATCTCCAAAAAATAAATATTGGTGATGTTGTGATGAAGAGTGAGAAGAAATCCCACCTCCATCTCTTTCAAAGTCATGCACTTATTCACTTTTGATCATAGAGAAATTTTTCAAGTAAGTTGGGTGAAACTATTGAGCTAGTAGATGATGATAAGCCCATAAATAAAATGTCATATAGAATGAATCCTAATTTTTCCAAGACTGAAAAGAAGAAATAGATAAGTGGATTAATGTAGGATTCATATTTACTATGGAGAATTCATAATGGGTTTCTCCCATTATGATATTAATAAAAAAGAATGGGAATATATGAATTTGTGTTGATTATGGGAAGCTCAATAAGGCAATAGAGAAGGATAATTACCCTCTTCCATTCTCATATCAGATCTTGGATGAAGTAGCTAGCCAGAGTGTTTTAGTTTTGTAGATAGCTATAGTGGGTACAACCAAGTTCATATAGTGGAGAAAGATCAGTTGAAGACTATGTTCACAATTACGTATATGCCTAATGAATAGGGTGTTTGAATCGTACATTGGAAGTTTCATCGGACTATTCATCGATGATTTTTATCTATGGAAATAAAATGGACCCCTACTGCACAAGATGGAGGTTGAAGATGAAGCAAAAACCTCACTAAACCTTAAAAAGTGTATCTTTGGATGTTTTAAAGGCATCTTGTTAGGGCATGTTGTATCCATAGATGGTATTAGTATCTTGATCCGATAAAGTTTCAAAACCAAAGAGTTTCCATTTCCTATGAATAGAAGTAAGTTGTGATAATTTTTTAGGACATGTGGGTCACTATAAAAATTCATCAAGAATTTATCAAAGATTGTAAAACCAATAACTCAGTTCTTGAAAAAGGAAGTTACTTAAGAACCAAGAAAGAAGGTGCACGAAGCTTTTGAACAACTAAAGGATGCTTTGGTATCTTCACCTATTTTAAAGAATCTAGAGTGAAGAAAACCATTCAAAGTGTGTATACTAATGCTTCGGATGCATTACTAGGGAGTACTTTGAATGAAAAGGACAAAAATGGTAATGATCATCTAGTTTGCTTTGGGAGAAGACAAATGAGAAGTGTTGAGGTAAACTATACTTTAACTGAAAAAGAGGCTCTAGCTATCATTTATGTTGTAAAGAAGTTTAGAAATAACTTGCTAGGGAAGAAATTTAAATTTTTAATAGATCATCGAGGCTTTAAAATATATACTAAATAATCCTAACCCATCAAGAAGGGTAGAAAGATGGATAATTTCTCTACAAGAATTTGAATTTTATATTATAGGTAGGCCAGGGAAAGAAGGATGTTAATAAAGATGCACTCTCTTTAGCCTATGATGGTTTAGGTTCATCTTGTGATGATGATGATTTTCCGGATGCAACATTGTTTTACTTTGACACAATCCCTAGTGAATACATATATATTTGGAATTATCTTTATGATTTCAAGTTTCTTGAGGGTGCCAATGCAAAAAATAAGAGGAATATTACTCAAGCCAGCCATCCATATTCTATTTTGCATGGAGTACTATTTCGATAGGGCTTGATGGACAATACAAAAGGAAATTGGACATGATCAAGGGAAGGAGCTAATAGAAGAATTCCACAATGGTACATGTGGAGGACACTTCTCTAGAAAAATTACAACAAGAAGGATCTTGGATGTAGGTTATCACTTGCCCACTCTTTTTAGAGATTTTTATAATTATTGTAAGACATGTGATATTTTTCAAACACATGGGAACTGTAAAACTTCATCAGCCCCATTATGCCCTATTCTTCCACTTGATCCCTGTGAAAATTGGGGAATAGATATTATAGCTCCACTTCCAACTACCCCATGCCAAAATAAGTATATTGTAGTTGCCATAGATTATTTAACCAAGTGGATTGAAGCTAGGCCCTTGAAAACAACTTCCATGGATGAAATGACAAGGTTCATGTATGAACGCATTGTCACAAGATTTAGTTATCCATTAGAAATTGTAACAGATCAAGGAAGCCACTTCATTAATCAGGTGGTAGAATCCCTAGTCAACAAGTTTTCTATTAAGTACATGAAGGAAAAAACTTACAAGCCAAGCACAAATAGATAGGTGGAGTGAACAAATTATGGATTGTGTCAAATCCTAGAAAAAGATGCAACTTTTCAGGTACATAAGTGGGATAAAAGGATTCATGTAGCATTGTGGGCATATAGGGAAACATTAAATTCAACAACAGGATACTCCACATTTCAATTTTTTTATGGCATTGATCCAGTTCTTCCTATTGAGTTTGATATTCCCCTTGTAAGAGTTATGAAAAATAAAAGGGTGGATGAAAGTGATTAAGAAAAATATCTTCATTTAAGAGGAAATGATGAAAACAACAAAGGATAAAAGTTATAATAAAAATATGAAGCATACGGAGTACTTTAATCAAAATATCCTCTGGTCTCCATTTATATTAAATGACTTGATTCTACTATACGATTCTAGATACAAAAAGAGAAGGAAAAGAAAATTTCCTCCAAAATGGATGAGACCCTACAAAATAGTAGTTGTGCATGAGAATGGTACATATCGACTAGAAGAATAAGATTTTACTCCCATTACAAAATGGGTCAACCACGATAAGTTAAAGATTTTCCAGAACCAACTTTAGAATATCCATAATAGTCTACTTCGAGGATGGAGTAGAACCTAGGGTTGGGGAAGATGTCGATTTGTAAAATTTTATTTCAAAATTTCTAATTCATTAATGTATGTATTAGGAATAGAATATTGTTAAGTATAATTAGTAGTGGTTTCCGATAGAAGATAACAATTCTTCCATTATGGCACCACCAATAATGTACAAGACGGTAATAGTTAAAGTACAATAGGAATGTTCGGTAAAAGTAAATATTTTTCATAACTAGTCCGGTAATGTTAACATGTAAAAGTTAGGGTAAGTACATAAGTAGGGTCCAAATGATTAGGAATTATAAATATTATATTTCTAATAAGAACAAGGAGTGATGTCATAAATATTTTGTGTATTTTATTTGTAAAAAGTATAAAAACGTGGAACCCATGTGAAATGATAAGGTTTATTTTATCCTAAAAGATAAGCCTACATGTAAAGATAAGAGCTAAGGTATGGAATATGATTCATTAGACTAGATTTATTATCCTATCTTAGAGATATGGTGGATAAGCATGAAAGTTCTATAAATAGAGAGTCCAGCCCCTCATTTAGAATAGAAGGAAGTACTGAGTGATCTTGTATGAGAAAGTTTGTGAAGGAAGCTATCATTTAAAAGGTTCATTAAAGAATAAATTAAGAGGTGTAATTGTGAAGTTTCTCCCATAGTTATTGTTGGAAGGCAAGTGGATTTGGTAACACTTAAAGTTCTTCATGTGTAATATTGTAACAATTTCATGTTGATAATATAATTTAAACGTATATTTCAGATTTTTCATCATTCCTTTGTATCATAGTCTATGGTATTCTTGTGTTATGTATGTTATTGTGTTTCAAGATAACTAGCACCAAAATGAAAGTTGTGCATTAGTAAATAATCATAGCACGAGGAGTTCCCGGTGGAGAATTATCATAGTGTCGGATTGGTGATGACAGTCGCTATGTGCTAAAATTCAAACAAATAACTCATATATATAAAGTAATACAAATACTAATGGGTGTAGACACTAAATCATGAACTTTGGGTATCTATCTAGTCCTAATCACATACTACTATTCATATGATTTATTAAAAGAAAATTATTTATTAACCCATTTCTTTACCCTTATTTGCTAGCTTTTTGTTCTCCTTCTTTGTATTAAATTCCTACTAGTCCAATCCATCTTTTAATACTTTGGCAAACCCATCGTGGACAAGAACACTAAGCCGAGGATGCTAGAGGTAGGAACCCTCATCCCTTCTGAGTGCACCCGACATATGTGTACTTTGATCACATCTTTTGTGTCCTTTCTATCCATTTGGGAATATTATATTTCTGGGGTTATTTATGAAATTAAAGTAAAGGAATCATATAAATATAAACTTATGTGACCATAACAAAAGACAAAGCGCTAAGCATTACCTATCAGAATGTAAGTTTGCATTCCAACAGCATTATCAAGAGCATTTAAGCATCCATTCTAGCTCCACATGTAAGGGAAAAAGGAATTCTACTTCTATGTACACTTCATAGGAGGGGAATTTCATTATTTCATGTACACATCTATTTTATATTTCTTACATCTAGCTACTTTCTCGCATTATCAAGTTCAACATGTAAAAGAGTGACATAGGTAATGATTCCACACACACATAAAACTACATTGGGAATTAGATGTCATGCAACAATCAATCATAAGATCACTTGTTTGATAGATGAGCATAGTGTTACCCCTCATTTGAATTATTTTCTTTTTGGGAATTAATGCGCTTTAGGGTATTGCAGGTCATTTCTTCATTGTAGTTTACAAGCAACATCTCGCATACTTAGTGTGACATACTAGAGACAAGAAGCAAAGGACAATGAATATCTTATGAACCTAAAAACTAGTTTCCATAGCTTATGAGCAAACCCGAGTTGCCCAAAACAAGTCTCTCATACCCCAAGCACCCATAACCCTTCATAGTTTCCACTTCGATGCTCCTGTAGTTTTCTAAGTCTAATTGAGACACCTTTCTTCTTTGTTCTACCCGTTTTCCAACTCAGCTCAATGTTGAAATCACATCTAAATCATCTAATTGTTTCCTCTTTTAATTTGTAACTAAGGTTTTATATTATCTAGCTTACTTTTCTTATGTCAATTTTGTACTTAATTTTGTATACTCAACATTTTTACATATAAAGTATTAGGAATTTAATTATTTAATATGTGAATAGTTGACATAGATGTGCCTTGTGTTGTGATGATCATAATATATGTGAATTCAAATTTTTTTAAACATTGGATGGATTTAATGTGTGTGTGTAGTGTACAACAATGTAAAAGTTATATAAAAACACACATGGAGACCAGGAGACCAACAAGCGAAAGATATTAGGCCAAGACCCCTTGACCACCTTGACCAAACTATTGTGGGTCAAGAAGAGGTGGCTTAGGCCCTTTGTTTCTTATGGTTGTTTAAAAAAATATTTACTACCCCTTTTTTTAAATTTCACCCTTATATTTTTTATAATTGAAATTTTTTTAATTTTCCCTCTTTCAAGGGTTGTTGGGACATGTTTCATGACCCTTTTGGTAAGTTAAAACAAATTTAATGATTCCCTAAACCCAATGAAATAATGGAGGGGAGGATTTTGACTTTGAGTGGATTTTTGGGTAACCTTAAATAAGCCCTTACCCTAACCTATCATAGGTGGAGTATTTTTGAAGAATTAATTATGATTTTTAACTTTTTTGTGTCTTGTTTTCCATTTATTTGATTGTAATTGCATTTACTTGTTGGAATTTATTTTGGAGATGTACTCTTGATTTGGGAAGTGATGGATTTTTGACAAATTTTGTAATATATTTAATTTTACCTTAGAGAATGGTATGTACTTTGGCTGAGTTAGAATGAGTGCATTTAGTTAGCATCCATGTGGAGCCAACTCAACCACTCCGCTTGAATACTCTATAAACAATCCCCATGCATTTGAAAAGAAGTTAGCAAGTCACACTTATTTGTTTATACTTTGGACAATTGTTTTTATTGTGAAGCTTGGGAGAGTGGATAGAAGCATGGAACAAGTAGAGATATTAGCTACGACATAGGTACTTTATCCAAATAGTATTTCAATATTGATGTTATTATTATTTATTTTTCTTCTTGTTGTTGGTGTTTTAATTTCACTAAAATTTCATTGGCGGATTTATTCCTCCATTTCTATGATGCATTTTATGTTTATTTTGGAATTTCTTGGGAAGGATAGGAACCTATAGCATTTGGTTTTGGAGGGAGGATGGTGAGTTTGTTTTAGTTGAAGTAAAAGGAACTATGTTAATGCTATGATTTTACTTTTTATTTTTGAGTTATTGGAGGCAATTGGGGTAGATAGGAAATAGGACTTTGGTAGAGGTGACTTTGGTGATATAAGGTGTAGTGGAGTTATAAGGAGGGTTGAAAATATGGAGGAATAAGGCCTAATTCACTACCCATTTTAGATTGATAAGCATAATAATCCTCATTTCTCGCTCTCCCCTTGGTTTTATTTTCAAGCTATTTTCTCTTGCTTTTTGATGTGTTTGGATGTATCTCTATGTGTTGTATTTTTCTTTCGAGTCTTTTGGAGAAATAAAAATATTAAGTTTCTTAAGGATGTTTTTAGATCATTTATGGTTTGTTTTACGGGGCTTGGGGCCATTTCAAGACATATCCCATTCTCCAATGGATATGGTTAGGTGGAGAGCATCGCTTGACTCGCTCGTGTGTTCTTAATAGCTTAAAGATGCCTAAATGCTCCATTATTATAGTTCTCTTTGTACTTCCTATTGGAAAAGTTTGTTCGATTTTGTATTTACAAAGTAACTTGTTGTATCCACTATCTCATAAGCTTTAACGGATTGTATTTTGGGAAAAATGCTTTGCAAACAAGGATTCAGTTTTGAAATAGTTTTGTAAACTTTAAAAATTTAATAGTAGTACTTATATATTATTTTAAAGTGAAAATTAGTATTTAATCTATCAATGCAATAAAAATTTTAAATCAACAATTAAAAAATTTATTATGTTAAATGCATGTTACATTATTTCCTAATTTTGATATGTAATGGTGCAAATAGGATATGTCTTGAGATATCATTTTTCTCGCTCTTAAATTGTTTTACAACTTGCATATTGGAAAAAAATTTCTAAGAAGTTTATTCTTGTATTCAATTACAATTCAATTTAGTATTGACATAAACTATTGGATATGGAAGCCCAATTTGAAATTATGAAAATAATTTCAAGCTCTCGTATGTATGAATATAAATGTTTATATTAAGTGCAATGCTATCAATTATATTATGATCATATTAAATTAGAATATAACTAATTTAATTAAATAGTTATAAGTTTATCTCTCTCTCTCTCTCTCTCTCTATATATATATATATATATATATATATATATATAGTTTTTGACATGCCCACTCGTAAAGTGATACATGTCATAAATTCCTTAAAGGGTTTATATAATGCCCGCATCCCTTAGACCCTTTTTATCATATTAGAATAGCTAGTGTGGACATGTTATCTATTTAGTCGGACATAATGTTAGATGATTAATATTTGATACATTGACATTGAGACATTATTTATATTAGCACATTATGATAGAATCATTCGATAGTTTTGAAGCTTATATATTGTACGGATGGATTGTGAAAACTTTTTGATGTATGAATTGTAGTATTACCATGCTTATATTTATCTTGCATATGATTATTTGATGATTGTGATGATGTTTTAAAATTCATATCTTATAGAATATCTTTAAGAGATGAAATGTTTATACTAACATAATTGTGCTCATATTTTATGTTTTGGGTGTAATTGTCTTTGACAATAATTATTTGTGTTGATATTGATGTACCTTGTGTTGCGATGATAATGATATATATGAATATATGTTTTTGGAATTTTTCAGATGTATTTAATTTGTGTGTAGTGTGCAACAATGTAAAGGATATATAAAATCACACATGCGAACAAGGGACTAATAACCAAAGAATGTTCGGGCCAAGATCATTTTTCCACCTTGAGCATCTTGTTGTAGGTTTATAATAAGTGGCTAATGTCCTTTTGTTTCTTATGGTTGTTTAATATTTTTGTTAATCCTTATGTTGATGACCCCTTTTTGGAATTTCACCCTTATATTTTTATAATTTGAAATTTGTGTAATTTTCCCTCTCCTATGGGTTGATGGGACATGTGTCATGACCCTCTTGGTAGGTGAAAACCAATTTGATGTGTCCATAACCAAAATTAAATATTAGAGGGGTGGATTTTTACTCTAATTCATTTTTTTGGTAACCTTCAATGCACCTAACCAAGTGTACTAATAGCTTTTAATGAGCCCTTATCCGAAACAAATCATAAGGAGGAGTATTTTTGAAGAATTAATTATGAGTTTAGACTTTATTTTGTGTCTTATTTTTCATTGATTTGATTGTACTTGAATTTACTTATTGGAATTGAATTTGGGGATGTGTTACTTTTAATTTTATTTGAAATATTGAAATGATATATTTAATTAAGACGTTTCTTATTTGATTTTATTTTCTGATCTTTATTTTCTTTGGATTTGGGGGATGTAATGTTGATTTGGGAAGTTATGGATTTTTGAATAATTTTGGAAGAAATTTAATTTGACTTTGGAGAATGGGATGTACTTTATGTTAGTTGGAATGAGTGCACTTAGTTAGCATACATGTGGATCTAACTCATCTACTCCCCTTGGAAACTCTATAAATAAGCTCCATGCCTTTGATAAGGGGTTGGCTAGTTATACTCTTGTTGTTCTACATTAGAGAATTATTTTTCTTGTGAAGCTGTGGGGAGTGGATAGAAGCTTGGAAAAAGTAGAGATCCTATTTATGGAATCAAGGTAGGGAATTGATCCCAATAGTATTTCAATATTGTTGTTATTATTCTTGTTTGCTACATCTTGTTGATGGTTTTTAATTTCTTTGAAATTGTACTGGAAAATTTATTACTTCATTTCTATGATGTGATTTATAGTTCTTTTGGAAAGTGTTCAAAAGGATAGGAACCCTTATGATTGGGTGTTGTTGGGGAGGATCGAGAGTTTTTTGGTGGAGGTAAAAGGAACTAGGTTAACGTTATGATTTTAGTTGCTATTTTTGACTTATTTGAGGGATTTGGGATAGATATGAATAAGGAATTTAGTGGATTTAAAAGGGGTGGATTTGAAGGTATAAGGTGTAGTGGAGGTATAAGCAAGGTTGGTATTCTAGAGGACTAAGGCCTAATTCACTACCCATTTTAGAGTGATAAGGAGAAAAATCATCATTTATGCCACTCCCTTTGGTTTGGTTTTAAATCCATTGCCTCTTGCTTGTTATTCTTATTAGATGTATCTTTGTGTGTTCGCTTATTTTTTGTTGTATTTGAGCAAGAAAAAATTTAAGTTAATCAAGGGGGTTTTGGTTCATTCGTGTTTCATTTTTTGGGGCTCTAGGCCATTGTAGGAGAGCTCCCCTTATTCAATGGATATGGTTGGGTGGAAAGCATCACTTGACTCCCCTCGTGTGTTGTGGATTTATTGAAGATGCCTAGAGACTCCATTATTGTAGTCCTATTCCTCCTTTCTATTGTAAAAGTTTGTTTTAGTTTTTATTTGCAATGTAACTTGTTATCTCCACTATCTTCTAGACTTGGAAGGATTTTATTTTAGGAAAAATGTATTTCAAACAATTAGATTCAATTTTAAAAGAGATTTTTACATTTATATAAAATTAATAGAAGTAATATTGTAGTATTTTGAAGTGGAAAGAATTAAATCTACCAATACAATACCCTTGTTAAATAAATAGTTTATTAAGTTTTTATTGTACATGCATGTTAGATCAATTTTATAACTCGTGACATGTACTTGTGCAAATAGAATGTCTCTATTAAATTTTTGACAACTTGCATATTGGAAAAGTTTTGTTATAATTTTTTTCTTGTATTTTATTACCAAAGTTGATAAAGCTGGTTCTCTATTCGATTTGGTTCCCAATCGACTTTGAGCTATCCACTACAGCCCGATTCTCACAACCACCACCAAGATCCATGCAAAGGAAAATAGATTGGATGTGACATGTCATACCAACACCCAACACGTGGCGGCCCTTGTCTACATGCAAAGTTGAGTTTTATATTATTGTTTGTCTAGATTAAAAGTTTATATCCGTGCATTATTAAGTCGATAGGAATTATTTTTTTATCTTCAATATAGTTTGTTTTAGGAATTATTTTTGTTACCTTCCTTGTTAGTACCTACCATAGGTTTGTTACTTAGTTTTGGGCTCCTTAAATAAGTAGAGTCATGTTAGTCATTTTTCAATATTATCCGGTCTATGTGTCTTTTCATCATTTGTTTATGGGTTAGGTTGTTTTTGGTCTCCATTATAAAGTTTCTTTCGGTTAGGTTGTTTTTGGTCTCCATTATAAAGTTTCTTTGTTATCTAATTGTGTTGTCTCATAATATTATTTTATAAAGTCTTCTTACTCTTTTCGTCATTGTTTATAATGGGTCGAGTCTTATTAAGTCAAAATTTTGTTATTTCAAATAATCAATGTTTGTTTCAGTCTTAGATTTTGTAGGTTATAGTGTCATTTTCAAAAGAGTTAAAAGTTGTTAAGTCATTTTGTAAAGAGTCGAAGTCGGCAATTGTAAAAAAAAAAAAAATTGCCTCACGGACGCATTTTCGGTGTTACCCGACGTCCTGGAAAACAAAATAAAGTGTTTCACATTGCGGGAGGGAAGAAAAGAATAATCAATGTGGAAACAAATGTGCTTCATGTTCACATCTTGTTGAGTTAGCAACATGCACATTGGAGGATGGAGGCAACGGAGGTAGGAGGACAATCAGCGTCCTCGAGTTCGTCACTACCTCAGAGGCCGCAAACTGCTTTAGTGACATCTTTGTGTCTTGTGTGATGAATAAGAACAGATGAGCATCCCTGTTCCTGTGTGCAGTGCAGTGCTTGTGTGTCCCCCATGATGATAATGATTTGTACCATTGATACTATTGCAGGAAGTGTTCTTGATCAGACTGATTTGATGGTTGATGTGAATTGGTTGAACGGTCCCAATTCATGTATTCATCTAATAGGTTGAACGGTCCCTGGATGATGTAGTTCCCACAGTCAGTGTTGAGGATCGAGACCATGTGCAAGCTACGGAGCGGCATGCTGCTTGGTTGAAGATGGTGTTTTCCCCATGTTCGCACTAAGGGGGGGAATGTTAGGATATCAATATTTTAGTGCTCCACATTTGTATGTGTGTGAATAATAATTACATTGGTAATTATTATTATAGTGAATATTAGTAAGTTAGTTAGTCATATATATTGTTAGAATAACAATATATTATGAATGATTATTTGTTATACCCGTAGCTATTATCGGGTTTATTGTTCTACTCACTTCCTATTTCCTAGGAAGTTGTTTACCTACCTTTATGGCTATATAATAGCCACTTGTATCTGAATATCATATAGAAAATATAATATTGTTTTGTATTACATCCACTGTGCAATTCTGTACCAAATTTAATAATATTATGATGATATTAATTTATAATATAAATTAATTAATTAATTAGTTGTAAGTGAATCTATATATATTATAAAGGCATGAATAAAAATATAGTTTCCAATCAAATTTTTTTATTTAGATAGAGTAAATAAAATACCATTTTCCTTTTTATCAATATTTATAATGTTATTTCATATAGCTTAAATGTTATTTAAATTTTTATAAAAATAAATGATATATATACATATACTTTTATCATATATAAATATATATATTAAGTCTATTTTACAAATTAGGAGATCAATTCATTTTAAAAATAAATAAATATATATATATATATATATTTCAAAAAACAATAAATAAATTTGAGGTGGTAAGGTTAGGCCCGATCCACCCCACCTAAAATATATTATAATATAAAATAAATCCTAGAAAAAAATTATATATATATAATACTAGTAACACATAACTTAAAAATAATAATTCGGGAGGCCACGAACATGTGGGCCACGATTCCCATTGGATAGCCATTGGATGACACACCCCTACCCACTTACATTTTGAGTGGGACAACTTCCCCACGTCCGTCTTCCTAGAAAATCTCACATCCACACAGCCATTTGATCCTTTCCACAAACTCCCTTCACTTCCTCCTTTGTCTATCGCCACCTCAACCTACAGATATGGTGCAAACAAAACCAAAAAAATACAACAAAAAAAGATAGAAAATAGTTTCCTCTCACATATAATCATACATGCTTTAGATATAGATAATATCTAGATCAATCTATTTGTATATAGAAAAATTAAGAGATATTAGGGTCACAAATTTATCTCAATGAGTGGGGATAATTAAAACCATAATGGTACTGATTTAGGAAGGCTATAATAGAGATATCCTTTTATCATAGTTCCCCATAAAGTTCTATTTATTTAATTGTGAACTATCCGATCATTTCTAAATTTATAATGCGATCTTGGTTTACGGCGTGGTTAACACCTTGAGATAACAAATAGAGTGTTTGTAATATTATGCAAGGAAAATTGAAATGTCTAAAAGGAATTAAAGGATGTGTCGGTTCTTCATGTTCTGCTTTGGCTTTTGGAAAAGCACTTAACCCGGTTAGTTGGTTCTTCTGACATGGGTCTATTTTCCCGACTCAAATTTTAATTTTTGTTCAATACATAGAGAAAGTGAAAGTAGGAATGATATTTTTGAAGATCTATGATTCATATATTATCTTTTCAACCATAACATTATCACTCTAAGGATTATATTTTTCTACATGAAAATCCGTCATCACTAATGTATGAATTAACTCATAGGAGGTATTGTTATTTTCTTATAATAAAAATCAATTAAGAATTTGAAATAATATATTACATATTGTTGTCCTCTCAAAATTTCCCCTCTTTCAAAAGTCAAAAATTGAAAAATTTGAGTTAACACCTTTCTATGATGTTCTAGTGAAGAGAAAAGTTGAGGAGTTAAGAAAATTTCACATTTTTTGAGTCATTTGAGTGATTTGCGGGTCTGTCGGACATTTTTGTCCCATGTGTCCCAAGTTCTGATGGGCTCTTTGTTCCCGATCACCCGCTTTCCCCAAAAATATGTTCAATTGCGGGCCGTCGAAACTTTTTGTTCCAACTGTTCTAAGTTCACTTGGGCTCTCTTCCTTGATCGCCCGCATCAGCCGCATCGGGTCGTTCGCACACTTCGGTCCTACTTGTCCCAAAATTGTTTGTGTATTTTTTCCCCGGATCGGCCGCATTGATCGCATCGCGCTTTCACGTCCCTCATGTCCCAAATGTACCAAAGGCCATCCAGGCTAATTTTTTCCGCTCTTCCCGATGCTTTCTTTTGAGTTGGTGCATATGAATTTAATGCGCATTTATAACCTTCTCTCTCCTAAAATGACTATTTAATGGGAATCCCTTCTACGCATTTTACACATTGCTTACACGCTGTCACTTGCTCATATCCTTACAATTAAAATCGTCTTCTCGTGCCCCCATTTCCCTTCCATTCTTATCGTGGCTTCTTCTTTATGAAGGTTATTATTTCCAAATACTTTCAGTATGAAGATCAAGTTTCAAGGCAAAGAGAAGGTTTCTCCGCTCGAGTCTTCCATTCCCAATATTGAAGACAATGAGGTTCGACACCTAGATTTTGGTGATTTCTGGACTGGCTGACTGACCCAAATCCCTCCCCCATGGAGCAAATGATTAATCACAGTGGTGTTGCCTTGCTATGGGTTTCCCTATCTAGGTATAGTGTGCTAACACTATACTCACCTACGGATCTCATTTCAACCCCGACATGAGTGAATTAACAAATGTGCACGGGGAGCTAATCACTAAACATGATGCTGCCGCTATTTCCACTACCCTACGGATCCCTGAAATGGAAAATTCTATGGTAATCTCTCAAACTCAAGCACAATCTCTCTTTGATCAAGACAAGTGAGAAATACAAATCCAGGGTAGCAAATTCATGGTTGAAGAACCCTAAAAAAGGGGCATCTCGGCTCTCCAAAGCTCTGTTTAGGGATGATTTCAATGAAGAGCTATCTGATTTCATCATCCTGTTGGCTCGTGTCATGGGATTACCCTCTACTAGTGAGTTTCACTTTTGGATGTGCCCGCTCATCAACATCGTCTGTGAAGGTACCCAGAACATCAATTGGGAAGAGATCATTTATATGAATTTGACAGAGTAGTTGTCCAATGTACAACAAACTAAGAAGTTCTACATGACTTCTTATCTTATGTATACCCTAGCAGCATCCAGACAATGGTTTGGTTTCACATACATTGAGGCTCAGAAGGGTGATCCCATCTATGCTTACTACCCTCAGTTCACCCTTGACACCAGCAATCACAACTTTAGGAGGGTGAATGATGCTTTCACCATGTACATTATGAGGCTTCTGGAAAGTGATACTGCTAGGAGATTTTCTGATGAAGCCATGAACCTGATAGAAAAGTATGGAGCTTACTTCATTCAATTCAAAAGGTTTTCGTATATCAGGTTAGCTGGTTATGAGAGCACTCCTCTCAAGCTCCCTATATTTTGTAATGATAAGATGGCTCTGATTGAGGTATGTAGACAATTGGATAAGTTGCATAGGACCTGCAGGGACAAGAAAATCACTGGGCTGCATTTCCCCATATCTTTGGGTAACTATACATGCAAAACAACTTTGGATGCCCAGAACATAGAAAGAGCCCTTGCCCCATCACTATCCACTTCTTCAGGCCCAAAACCTATTTTGATTTGAAGAAATTCATTGAGCTGAATCTCAGAATCAACTATCATCACAGAGAAGATACTAAGGACTACTGGGCTGATTGCACAGATGATTTTGAGGCAAGACAAAGGCATTATGGTAGATTCTCCTTCAAGTAATACAAGAGCTCAACCTATATCAGATTCTTGAAGGGCTTCAAGATGACAACATAGACCTATTGTCCTATGAATATGATATTGTGATCAAGCATACTCCCTTAGAGGATCTAGATTGGTTCAAAAGGGAGAAAGATGATTTAGCTGAGATCCTAGCCCCTGTCTGGTAAGAACCAAGATCTGGTTTTGACAGAAGGGTTCAAGAGATAAGGAATAATTCTGGAGATTCTTCCTCTAAAGACACTTAAACACCAAGGAAGGAGTCACATACACCCAGGTCAAAGGTACCTACATAGAATCCTCCTCCTTCATCAAGTAAAGAACCTACATCCTCCACCCCTTCCTCATCCACTCAGGTATATCAGAAGAAGGTGAAGGAAGTAAAAAAGGATCCTATTGAGGAAGACCCCTTGCTAAAACATTTAGAATTACCTTCTGGGCTAGAGAACATCATTTTTCTCAGTGAAAGTGAGGATAGTGAAGTGTCAGTTCTTGCAGGAGTTTCAAAAGCCACAATGGATAAGGAGTAGGAAATTCATAACACTGAGCCTCCAAGTACCATGGATTCCTCTGTCCAAGAAGCCTCATCTACTCCACTCACATCTCTACTAGAGGCAACAAAGTGGTAAATACTTTAAGTGCCATGAGTTCTCTTACTCTTGGTTCTCTTGCTCCTCCTTCTTCTTCCTCCTCTTTTGCATGGGTGTAGCCTTTTGTTGACAGTAGGAACAGGAAGTCTTCTTCTCATTCGATAGGGCCTAATTTTCATTTTGTGGCTGCCTTGTCGAGGCAATACTCCTTTTATCCTACAAGGAGAGCTAGAACCACTTCAAGGATAGTGATATATGGCCAAGGAAAACAATTACTTGAGGTATCCAAGCCTAAGGTTGATAAGGAAGAACAAGATTTGTAAGCCTCTGATCTGGAAATTTCTAGGATCTCAATGGGAGAGTCTACCCTTGAAAGTGAAATACATAACCTTCAGAGAAACAAAGTGACCAGGGTTATTGGAAGAGTAGAAAAAGGCAAGCAGACTATAGAGCAGCTGGAAGAGCAGGCTCAAGTGCTTTCTGGTTTCATCAAGTCATTGTTGTCTAAGGATAAAGTTTTGGATCCTACCCCACTGACTGCCCTTCCACCACCTATGATCCTTAGTCAAGATGAGGTCCAGAGCATTAAAGACATACACAGGTATTCCATCTATGGGAGAGCTATGGAAGCCATGGTAGATGATATGGTCATTGTAGGTTTGAATTTCATTAGAGAAGCCTTCAAACTCAATGAGAAGGTAACTAATCTGCAATAAAATCTCTCCTCTGCAATTGGAAATATAGATAAAGAACTTAAACTTTGGAGTAGCTGCATAGTAGACCTACACTTGATCAGACAGGTGATGAAAATTCACCGATGCAAGTAAATTTTTGATGATGCCAAGGATAATTTGTCAAGGTCATGGGTTTTCAGCGAAGAGTGGAAAATAAAAGTGCTAGAGGAGGCTCTAGGAGAATTGAGGAACAGTTGGTAGAAGGGAGAAGCCTTCAAGGCATGTGTTGTATCTACTTTCAAGGATATCCATTGTCACCTTCATGATGAAACTTCAGGTGTTCCTTTCTCCCTTTAGGAAATTAAAACTCAATTCAGAGCATTTGTTAAGGAAAACTTGTTCAAGGAGGACTCAATGACCAAAGAGAAGATAAAGGAAATCTGCTCCCTCTAATATTCCATTGAGGAAGCTAATAAAGAATATCATACGCACACCGAGTTTGATAAGGAGATGGAGAAATGCCTAGGATCTTGGACCCAAGCTACTGCCAACACATCGGTCCCATGAGGTAGAGACATAGCAGAAGCATTGAAGAAGTTTAGACAATGGATCCTTAAGTCGGTGGGCCCTCCCCAATCATAAGCATTCGTATTCCCTCTTAGCTTATCCTTTCCTTCTTTTTCTCAATTCACGCTTATTGTAATTAGTTGATGGATTTGTGTCAAGCATCCCATTAACTAAACATCTTAGTTAAAAGAAGTAGTTACCAATTGTAACTAATTTGTAAAGTTATATAATGGGCTCTCTACACCATTTTGAGGGGTGGAACTTGGTTTATTTTTGAAAGTGTAAGGAGTAACAAAGCAATCAATACAAAAGATATTTCTTTCCATGTCTATCTAGTCTTGTTCTTTCATTACTATCCATTGAATACTTTTGAATCATTTGTTTGTATTATTTCAAGAAGCTTTGTATTCTTGTAGATGTTATTTCTAGAACTTTGTGTCTTTGCAATAGCATCTTATTGATTCAAATGCAAATGGTTTGTTCCAAATAATTTTATTCTAGCATGCATAAGGAATTATTTTGTTATCTATAATTTTTGAGAATACCTTTCTGCTCATTTCCACTACTTCATTCCTCCGTGCTTTTGTATTGATGATCCATTCTATTTTAAAACATTTTCATGATATCCAAGTTCCACATTAAAACTATGCACTTTGTACATATGTAAATAAGCTTGTTCTCTAAATGAGGGAACCTCTCCCATTAAAGAGGAGGGACTTTCTGTCTCCGATTGTTGTTCTCTTTGAAGTCCTTTCAATGACCAATATTTTTTGGCGACTCCACTGGGGATTCATTTTTCTTAACATATTCCAGTTCTATAAACAATTTCTTGATGATCCTTTGATCTGGCAACTCTACATTTGACTCGCAGAAGGAGGGCCCTTGGTATTGAATATTCTCGGTTTCAACTTACGGAGCAGCAAGGATTTCCTTTTCCTTCAACGGGAAGAATAAAAGAGCTCGTTCAATAAGCACTCCTCCTGTTGAAGATAGAACCCCTATAGGTGTTATCCCTCCATGCAACTCAACCCTAATCTCTACACTCTAATTCTTACTAGTGTTATGGTTCCCCTTCAAGCCGTCTTTCCAAGGATGGCAGCAACATTACCTTGGGGCCATCATGTTGGGCCTCTCGCCCTTCCTCAGCCGTTGCATGAGTTATCCATAGATAATAGGAAGAACTTCCCCAAGTTTAGAGGTGATGGTAAGGTACATCCTGATGAACATAGTGCAACCTTCATAGTTGTATGTGGAGTTCTTGGAGTTGAACATGAAGATTTCTCGGTGAGGCTTTTTGTAGAGACTTTACAAGATAATGCAACAAGTTGGTTCTGTCACCTTCGAGCTGGGGCCATTACCAGTTGGACCATGATGAGAACAAGATTTGAGAATTGTTTCAAACTTGTAGAGGATGTACATGCTTTGTTGGCCCATATTTCTCAAATAAAGAAGGAATCTCAAGAACCCATGAGGGAATTTGTGGCTAGATTTAACAAGTTGATTAACAAAATCCCACTAGACACTCAACATGTAGATAAAATTCAAAAATGTTTCTTCCTGAATGCTCAGTTTCCTGAAGTTAGCTACGCATTGAGAAGAGCCAATCTCGCAACATTGGCCGAGGATCAAACTCTTTTTGTTAGCGTTGAAGATGATTTGATTATGTCTAGGGAGCTTGAAAAGAGACCCATCTAAATCTAGGTCTTCTTCTTCCCCCTCTTCCACTCTCGGGCCTAATACTGATCCATAAGTACAAAAGCTTGGAAATGACCTCATTTCCATCAAGAAATAATTGGTTCAGCATGCACCCTATGTGGATGTTCTAAGGAGGAACTATCAGGCTATAAATTGTTTTCCTACTTCTCAGACAAGGATAGCACTTGAGGGGCCACCTATCAAGGTCCCTGTTAACGTAACCTGTGAGGTTGAAGAGCCTGAATATTAAGAGGTTAATGAAGACTGTGAAGAACTTGAAGAAGAAGTTGATGGAGAGATTGAGGAACTTGAGGGATCTTGAGTTAATTTCTTCACTACTGAAGGTGTTGATGAAGAAGATGATTATGATGAGGTAGTAGCAGACATGAATAGTGAATCATATGCTGTCATGACTCGAGAGAAGACAAGTAAAAGGGAGAAAGTGATGCAGCCCGCTAAAAGATCCAAGGAGCATCCCACGACTATCCCTGTTATTGCAAAAAGAGGATCTCCTATCCCCACCACGTCCACACAGAAGGTGAGTTCTACCAATTCTACTTTTCCTAATTCTTCCACTAAATTTTCTTCTTCTATAACTCCCAAACCTGATAAACCTAAGATTTCTAGTGATGATAGCCCGTCCACCTCTGGATCTTTCGATATCATTGATCACCTTAAAAAGACAAAGGTTCAAATTTCAGAGGTTGAGTATTATCAAACCCATCCCAAAGATTTTTCCAAATGGTTCACTTTGTCAATTCTCAATCCAAATCTTCCTCTAAAGGCCTTTTACCTACTCCATCCTCCGCACTTTGTGACCAAATCTGGTAGCTGCAGTCACCTCACCTAATGACAAGATCAAACCGTTTTATGTGACCCTTTTTATAGCGGGCCATAAACTCAACAATTGCGTCATAGATTCGGGAGCATCGAGATAATTTGATGTCTTCCAAAGTAGCCCATGCTTTGGTTCTAACTCTCACATGCACTTATAGGTCTTGTTATTCCATGGAGAGTAAGGATGTGCCCCTAGTTGGAAGAATTAAAGATGCACAAGTAGCTTTCGCTACTTTACCTGAGAAAAAGGTCTTGGCTACTATCCTAGTAGCAGATATCCCTCCTTCATATGGTATGTTGTTAAGCAGGAACTTCTATAAGGATGTAGGAGGAGAAATTCAAATGGATTGGTCACATGCCCTCATACCAGTTAATGGAAAAATGAAGAAGCTATTGCCGAAAAGCAATCTGAGTATATTGTACAAAAGACAGATGATCCCAAAGCACAAATAATTTATGAGGATATTGGGCATGGTAATTATATGATTATGTCTCCAGAGGAAACTCAACTTCCCAAAGGAGTACTTCATGATCCTAATGGGGTTTGGAATTTAGAATTTGATGGAAGTTGTTCCTCGGTTGGTTCTAGAGTTGGCGTAGTATTGGTGTCTCCTGAGGGAAAAGTTCATCCTTTCTCATTCAAACTACAATTTGAAAATACCAATAATACAACAGAGTATGAATCTCTCATTCTTGGGATTAATATGGCAAAATAAAAAGGTGTGAAGAATCTTCTAGCTTGCATGGAGACGCATAACTAGTTGCTAAACAAGTCAGGAACCTTTTTCAAGTAATGAATAGAAGGTTAAAGCATTACAGGAATCAAATTTGGGATTCCATTGAATTTCTTGATGCCTTCTACATTGAAAAAGTGCCTAGGAAAAGAACACCAGGTCCGATTCACTAGTTATCTCAAGAACATTGCTTTGATACCTCATCCTGACTTCTCTCAAGATAGGCTTACCATTGAGATGATCCATAGGCCCAAGCAGTGTGCACGCTGATAACGCAAGTAACTTGCAAGTTTTCAATGATGATCAGCATTTTCTTTCTTTTTTAGAGCTCAGGGATAACTTTGAACAATTGTACTTTGAAGGTAGTGACAATTTTCCTCGTGAGAGTGTGTCTCCCCACGAAGAGGATGTCAAAGAGGAAATAGATCAAGATGGGTGTATCAAACTCAAAGGTAACAAGATTCCAAAAGGTATGGTGAGTTTAGAAGAATTTTTTGATAAACACAATAGGTATGTTAAATCTAAAGTTTCTACTGGATCACAAAAATATGCTGAGTATGAAAAAACTAATATTGGGAGTTTTGTTGACCCCAAGTTTGTGAACGTTGGAAAATGTTGTACACCAGAAGAAAAGAAGAGGGTAATCAACCTTTTAAATAAGTATAAGGATGTTCTTGCATATTCATATGAGGATCTAAAATCCTTCCAACCAAAGGAGATGCAACATTTCATCCCTCTCAAACCTAGGATTAAACCTTTCAAGCAAAAGCAAAGGCAATACAATCCTAAGATAGCCAAAACTATTTTTAGGAAATACAAAAGTTGTTGAAAGCCAAAATCATTTTTCCCATTCACCATTTGACATGGATTTCCAACATTGTGCCTGTCAAGAAGAAAAATGGTGAGATTTGGATCTGTGTTGACTTTAGAAATCTGAATCAAGCTTCTTTGAAGGACAAATATCCTCTGCCCATGATGGATCAAGTCTTGCAAGCTATTACGGGGTCTGAAATGTTGTCCATGCTTGATGGCTTCTCAGGGTATAATCAAGTAGAAGTCAATACCATGGATCAACACAAGACAACCTTCACTACCCCTTGGGGTACTTTTGCCTACAAAAGGATGCCTTTTGGCCTCATTAATGCCGGTGCCACTTTCCAAAGAGCTATGGACTTGGCTTTTGGAAATTTGAAAGGGAAATGTATTGTTGTATATCTAGATGACCTAACTGTGTTTTCCAAAACTAGAGCAGATCATTTTCAGCATCTGGAAATAGTCCTCTTGAAGTGTAGAGAGCATGGGATCTCTTTGAATCCTAAGAAATATGTCTTTTGTGTTACAAAGGGAAAATTGTTAGGGCATGTTGTCTCTAGAGATGGCATCAAAATTGATCCTAAACGAGTTCAAGACATTCAACAGATTCCTCTTCTAACCAACAAGAAGGGAGTGCATTCTTTCTTCGGTAAGATCAACTTTCTGAGAAGATTCATCCCTGATTTTACAGAGCTAACCTTGAATATCTCCCAAATGATGAAAGGAAAACAAACATTTGGCTGGTCTTTTGAAGGAAAAGAAGCCTTTGAAGGTATTAAAAAGGCTATTGCTAGAACTCCTATCCTAGCATGTTCAGATTTTAGCAGAGAGATTTTATTATCTATTGTTATGCCACGAGATAACACCTTTGGTTGTTGTTTTGACTTAGAAAGATTCTAATGATCATGAACTTGTGATTGCATTCATGAGCTACATTCTGAAAAATCATGAGTTGAAATACATAATGATGGAGAAACACGCTTTTGTAGTGGTTAAAGATGTCAAGAAGTTTTGTTTTTACATTCTTAATTCTCACTCCATAGTACTTGTGCGACACAACTATCATGTCTATTTCTCACACAAGAGTTTGGATCCAAGAGAGGAGGCTGGGTGGCAAAGGTTAAATAATATGATATTAACATCAGACCAACCAAACTAGTGTGGAAAATGCTTGTGTGAAATCATTGCTAAAGGATCGGCCATGAGTTACCTAAGGATGAAATTGATATTCAAACTATTATGTTTCTCAGCTCAATTGATGAATGGTATGTTGATATTGCACATTTCCTCACCTATGGAGAGTGTCCCTCTCATTTTACTGCCAAGGAGAAAATAACTATTAAGTTAAGATCAGCCCAATATGTATTGTGGGAGAATGCATTGTCCAAGTGTGGGATGGATTGAAAATTTCTAAAATGCATGGATAAGGAACAATGAAGGAAGCTTCTTTCGGCTTTCCATGATCAAGCATGTGGAGGAAATTACTCATCTGTCACTACTCACAAGATTCTTCGTGTAGGATATTATTGACCTACCTTGTTCAAAGATGCATCAAAGTGGGTTGAGAAATGTGAATCTTGTCAAACCTTTGTGGGTAGACCCAAGTTGGCTGCCTTACCCCTTAAACCAGTTATGATTGAAGAACCCTTTCAACAATGGGGTTTATATTTTATTGGAACACTTAATCCATCTTCAAGTGCCGAGACATACCCATGTCTTGTTATGTTATAGATTATTTTACTAAGTGGGTAGAAGCCATCCCAAGAAAGAGTACTATCAAGTAGTATGCAATTTTATCAAAGAGAAAAATTTGATGAGATTCGGTGTGCCAAACAAGATTGTGACTGATAATGCTTCAAATTTTGTTATGGATATGGCATCTCCTGGCTCACTCTTGATTATTATTCCTAAGGGAATGGGCAAGCAAAATCAACAAATAAAAATCTGGTGGCTATAGTGAAGAAATTGGCTAATGAGTCACGGAGAGCGGCACAAGAAACATTATGATGTTATTTAGGTAGACATGATTACACCTAAAAGGGCTATTGGGATGTCCCCTTTTTAGGTGGTATATGACGTGGAAGCTCAATTACCAGTAAAAGTGGGGCTACCAACCTTGTATTTAATGAAAGCTATTGAAGACACCCATTTCAATGATTCTTTAGATAAAGGATCATGTATCTTCATAAATTGAATGAAGACAAATTATAGGTTTGATAGAATATCTTCTCACCAATGAAGGTAAAAGCCTTGTTTGTCAAGAAGACCAGGTCCAGGATTTTACATTTGGGGACATCATTTTTGTGGGATAAAATAAATGAACCTCGTGGCAGCCATGGCAAGTTTGATTCTCTTTAGCTCGGACCTTTCAAGATCAGGCACTTTGCTGGTGAGAATTATTTCTACCTTGATTACATGGATGGTTCTTCTCTCCCACTTCCTTATAGTGGGTAGTACCTGAAATTGTTTAATTCCTAGGTGGATGGGAGGTCTTTTGTATATTGTGTATAGTGTGTGTTTTTCCTTCCCTTTCTTTTTGGTGTGTTTTCTTTCTTTGTTTGGGGTGTTGTTTTCTGTATTGGTTTGCTTTTGACTGTGGCCCAATGGATAAGGCACTGGTCTTCTTCCCCTAGTTTTTTGAGATTTCTTGCCTTGTCTCATTCTTTGAATCCAGCCAAGTCATCCCCAAAAGAGCCAGCTATTGTCCTCTCAAAATTTCCCCTCTTTCGAAAGTCAAAAAATTGAAAAAATTTGAGTTAACACCTTTCTATGATATTCTAGTGAAGAGAAAAGTTGAGGAGTTAAGAAAATTTCACATTTTTGAGTCATTTGAGTGATTTTTGAGTCTGTCAGACATTTTTGTCCCATGTGTCCCAAGTTTTGATGGGCTCTCTATTCCTCAATCACCCGCTTTCCCAAAAATCTATTCAATTGCGGGCTTGATGGAACTTTTTGTTCCAACTATTCTAAGTTCACCTTGGTTCTTTGTTCCCGATCGCCTACATCGTCCACATCAGGTCCTTCTCATACTTGGTCTACTTGTCCCAAAAGTGTTTTTGCATTTTTTCCCGCATCAGCTGCATCGGTTGTATCGCGATTTCACATCCCTCATGTCCCAAATGTACCAAAGGCCATCTCGGCTAATTTTTTCCACTCTTCCTGATGCTTGCCTTTTGAGTCGGTGCATATGAATTTAATGCGCATTTATAACCTTATCTCTCCTAAAATGGCTATTTAGTGGGACTCCCTTCTATGCATTTTGCACATTGCTTGGTCACTTCCATTTGCTCATATCCTTGTAATTAAAACCATCTGCTCATGCCCCCATTTCCCTTGCATTCTTATCGTGGATTCTTGCTGTGAAGGTTATTTTTCCAAACACTGTCAGTATGAAGATCAAGTTTCAAGGCCAAGAGTAGGTTCTCTGCTCGAGTCTTCCATTCCTGATATCAAAGACAGTGCGGTTCGACACCTGGATTTCGGTGATTTCTAGACTAGGTTGACTGACCCAAATCCCTCCCTCATGGAGCAAATGATTAATCACGGTGGTGTTGTTGCACTCGCTATGGGTTTCCCTATCTAGGTATAGTGTGCTAACACTATACTCACCTACGAGATCTCACTTCAACCCCGACATGAGTGAATTAACAAATGTGCATGGGGAGCTAATCGCTAAACTTGATGCTACCGCCATTTCCACTACCCTACGGATCCCGAAATGGAAAATTCTATGGTAATCTCTCAAACTCAAGCACAAGCTCTCTTTGATCAAGACAGTGAGAAATACAAATCCAGGGTAGCAAATTCATGGTTGAAGAACCCTAAAAAAGGGGCATCTCGGCTCTCCAAAGCTCTATTTAGGGATGATTTCAACGAAGAGTTATCTGATTTCATCATCCTGTTGGCTCGTGTCATGGGATTACCCTCTACTAGTGAGTTTCACTTTTGGATGTGCCCGCTCATCAACATAAATCGTGTAGGTACCACAGAACATCAATTGGGAAGAAATCATTTATATGAATTTGTGAGTAGTTGTCGATGTACAACAAACTAAGAAGTTCTACATGAATTCTTATCTTATGTATACCCTAGCAAACATCAAGAAAATGGTTTGGTTAATGATAGCGACCTTGCATTGATGTGGGTTTCCTTATCTCAGTACATTTTGCTGACACTGTACTCACCTATGGAGCTCACTTCAACCCCGACACGAGTGAATTATAAATTTTCACGGGAGCTAATCACTAAACTTGTTCTTTGTCGCCATTTCCGCTACCCTACGAATCCCCAAAATGGACAATTCGTGGTAATCTCTCAAACTCAAGCACAAGCTCTCTTCGATCAAGACAGTGAGAAATACAAATCTAGGCTAGCAAAGTTGTGGTTGAAGAACCCTAAAAAAGGGGCATCTCACTCACCAAAGCTCTGTTTAGGGATGATTTCAATGAAGAGTTATTCGATTTCATCATCATGTTGGCTCGTGTCATTGGCTTACCCCTCTGCAGTGAGTTTCGATTTTGGATGTGCCCACTCATCAACATCATCTATGAAGGTACCCTGAACATCAATTGCGAAGAAATCATTTGTATGAATTTTACAGAGCAATTGTGCAATGTACAACAAACTAAGAAGTTCTACATGACTTCTTATCTTATGTATACCTTTGCAGCATCCAGACAATGGTTTTGTTTCACATACATTAAGGATCGAAGGAGATCCCATCTATGCTTACTTTGCCCTCAGTTCACCCTTAACACTAGCAATCACAACTTCAAGAGGGTGAATGATGCTTTCACAATGTACATTGTGAGGCTTCTGGAAAGTGATACTACTAGGATATTTTCTGATGAAGCCATGAACCTGATAGAAAAGTATGGAGCTTACTTCATTCAATTCAGAAGGTTTTCCTATATTAGGTTATCCGGTTATGAGAGCACTCCTCTCAATCTCCCTATATTTTATAATGATAAGATGGCTTTGATTGAGGTATGCAGACAATTGGATAAGTTGTATAGGACCTGCATGGACAAAAAAATCACTGGGGTGCATTTCCCCATATCTTTGGGTAACTATACATGTAAAATAGCTTTGGATGCCTAGAACATAGAAAGATCCCTTTCCCCCATCACTATCAAATTCTTTAGGCCCAGAACCTGTTTTGATTTGAGGAAATTCATTGAGTGAATCTTGGAATCAACTACCATCACAGAGCAAATACTAAGGACTACTGTATTTATTTCACAGATGATTTTGAGGCAAGACAGAGGCATTATGGCAGATTCTCCCTTCAGCTAATACAAGAGCTCAACCTATATCAAATTCCTGAAGGGCTTCAAGATGACAACAGAGACCTATTATCCTATGAATATGATACTGTGATCAAGCATACTCCCTTGGAGGATCTAGACTGGTTCAAAAGGGAGAAAGATGATTTAGCTGAGATCCTAGCCCTTGTCCTAGTAAGAACCAAGATTTGGTTTGACAGAAGGGTTTGAGAGCTAAGGAAGAATTCTGGAGAGTCTTCCTCTAAAGACACTTCAACACCGAGGAAGGAGTCACATACACCCAACTTGGAGGTACCTACATAGACTCCTCCTCCTTCATCAAGTAAAGAACCTGCATCCTCCACCCCTTCCTCATCCACTCAGGTATATCAGAAGAAGGTGAAGGAAGACCCCTTGATAAAACATTTAGAATTACCTTCGGGCAAGAGAACATCATTGTTCTCAGTGAAAGTGAGTCTAGTGAAGTTCCGGTTCTCGGAGGAGTTTCAGAATTTGGAATGGATAAGGAGCAGGAAATTCATAACACTGAGTCTCCAAGTACCATGGATTCCTCTGTCCAAGAAGCCTCATCTACTCCACTCACATCTCTACTAGAGGAAACAATGGTAAATACTTTAAGTGCCATGATTTCTCTTACTCTTGGTTCTCTTGCTCCTCCTCCTTCTTCTTCCTCCTCTTTTGCATGGGTGCAACCTTTTGTTGATAGTAGGAAGAGGAAGTCTTCTTCTCGATTGACAGGGCCTAATTTTGATGTTGTGGCTGCCTTGTTGGGCACTACTCCTTCTGCTCCTGCAAAGAGAGCTAGAACCACTTCAAGGATAGTGACAGATGCCCAAGGCCAACAATTCCTTGAGGTAGCCAAGCCTAAGGTTGATAAGGCAGAACAAGATTTGCAAGCCTCTGATCTGGAACTTTCTAGGATCTCAATGGGAGAGTCTACCCCTGAAAGTGAAATACATAACCTTTAGGAAATAGTGACCAGGGTTATTGGAAGAGTAGAAAAAGGCAAGCAGACTATAGAGCAACCTAAAGAGCAAGTTCAAGTGCTTTCTGGTTTCATCAAGTCATTATTTTCTAAGGATAAAGTTCTGGATCCTACACCATTGGCTGCCCTTCCACCACTTGCGATCCTTAGTCAAGATGAGGTTAAGAGCATTAAAGATATACATAGGTATTCCATCTATGGTAGAACTATGGAAGCAATGGTAGATGATATGGTCATTGCAGGTTTGAATTTCATTGGAGAAGCCTTCAAACTCAATGAGAAGGTAACTAATCTGTAACAAAATCTCTCCTCTACAATTGGAAATATAGATAAAGAACTTAAACTTTGGAGAAGTTGCATAGTAGACCTATGCCTGATGGGACAAACTGATGAAAATTTATTGATGGCAAGTAAATTTTTTGATGATGCCAAAGATAATTTGTCAAGGTCATGGGTTTTCAGCGTAGAGTGGAAAATAAAAGTGCTGGAGGAGGCTCTAGGAGAATTGAGGAATAGTTGGTAGAAGGGAGAAGCCTTCAAGGCATGTGTTGTATCCACTTTCAAGGATATCCATTGTCACCTTCACGATGAAACTTCAGGTGTTCCTTTCTCCCTTCAGAAATTAAAACTCAATTCAGAGCATTTGTTAAGGAAAACTTATTCAAGGAGGACTCGATGACCAAAGAGAAGATAAAGGAAATTTTCTCTCTCCAATCTGCCATTGAGGAAGCTAATAAATAATATCATATGCACACCAATTTTGATAAGGAGATGGAGAAATGCCTGGGATCTTGGACCCAAGCTACTGCCAACACATCGGTCCCACGAGGTAGAGACATAGCAGAAGCATTGAAGAAGTTTAGACAATGGATCCTTAAGTCGGTGGGCCCTCCCCAATCATAAGCATTCGTATTCCCTCCTAGCTTCTCCTTTCCTTCTTTTTCTCAATTCAATCTTATTGTAATTAGTTGATGGATTTGTGTCAAGCATCCCCTTAACTAAACATTTTAGTTAAAAGAAGTAGTTACCAATTGTAACTAATTTGTAAAGTTATATAATGGGCTCTCTACACCATTTTGAGGGGCTGGAACTTGGTTTATTTTTGAAAGTGTAAGGAGTAACAAAGCAATCAATACAAAAGAGCTTTCTTTCCTTGTCTATCTAGTCTTGTTCTTTCATTACTATTCACTTGATACTTTTGAATCATTTGTCTGTATTATTTCAAGAAGCTTTGTATTCTTGTAGATGTTATTTCTAGAACTTTGTGTCTTTGCAATAGCATCTTATTGATTCAAATGCAAATGGTTTTGTTCCAAATAATTTTATTCTTGGCATGCATAAGGAATTATTTTGTTATCTATAATTCTTGAGAATGCCTTTCTGCTCATTTCCACTACTTCATTCCTCTATGCTTTTGTATTGATGATCCATTCTATTTTAAAACATTTTCATGATATCCAAGTTCCACATTAAAACTATGCACTGTACATATGTAAATAAGCTTGGTCTCTAAATGAGGGAACCTCTCCCATTAAAGAGGAGGGACTTTCTGTCTCCTGATTGTTGTTCTCTTTGAAGTCCTTTTTATGACCAACACATATAAAAATATAATAATCCTAAAACATTTTTAATGTCAGCTTAATGAAAGGTTTATATAAGCATTTGTAATAATGGTCGCATTTATAATACGATATATTAAGTTTCATATTTAATATATAATACAATATACTAATTGAGTAATTATACTATGTACTATGAAGAAGGAATGTATACAACTCATAATATTTTATTTTGTTGTATGTATTATTAATCCTTTGAATATATGACCTAAGATATTCAAGGTTATATATATATATATATATATATATATATATATATATATATATATATATATATATATATATATATATATATATATATATATATATATATATATATATGTTATAGAATATCATGTGTAGTATTTATTATAAGGAATAAAATATAATATAGTACTATCCTAAAGTTGAATTAGTGTAATTTAATATAATATATGCATTTCATTACAATAGAGGGTTATTAGATGGTATTTGGTGTTATCATAAAATATTATTATTTTTATATATATTATAACATTGCTTGATGTTATAAGGTTGTAATTTTTCTAATGATGGTAATGATATAATAATATGACATATATTCTAATGTTTAAGCCATCATATTTTAATAAACTATTTTGTTTTAAGGTATGTTATAATTTAATAAATGATCTAGTGCACAATATATATTATATATAATCAGTTATCATATATAATATATAATTTGTACCATATGTAAGGTGTTAAGTGATGTTATATTATGTATAGTATAACACCTAACAAACTCTATTGTATAATAATTTTTATAATATGATATTGAAAAATTATAATATTTGTAGGTATAATATTTATATTGATATAATAACGAATAATATCTATACAATATTGCTATCATATTTAATATATTCATTGGTATATTGGTTATAACTTCTCTGATAATAAAGAATTAGTAAGTTATTATTATGTTTATAAAATAGTATTGTATTCTTATTAATGCCTAGAAGGTTGTTATTAAAATTTCATAATATACCATTGAAATAATGTTGTTATGATATCATTATGACTTAATGATTATAATGTCATCATCAAAACTACTACAATGTTATCATCGATTAATAGTATAACATTTTGGCGTAGATTACTATGTTAAAACCAATAACTCATTATAATATAAAATGAAGCATTACAAGACCAATGCAAGTACAATCTCTTTGGAAACATGGTAAAATTGGAGCGATATTGAGAATATTATCACTTCCCTATGTAAATAAGAAATGTATCACTTGTGAAAGATAAGATTAAGCATCGTAATGCGAAAAAAATTTATCTAGTTTTTAGTGGGATTGTTTGTGGTGTGTCTATTTTTTAAAAAATTAGGTGCGATAGAGAAGAACTAAATTTGTAAAACACCTATATTATAAATTTAGTTCTTCTCTATCACACCTATATTTGTAATACAAATAGTCAAGTCGGGATAAAATTTCCACTCAAAAGCTGGGTAAATTTTTTTTTGTGTTACGATGCTTGAGTAGATCGTTAATGAGTCATACGTTTCATCTTTACACAAGGACATGTTTATATAATTTGTATCATTAAATTTTTATCATGTCTTGGAGAATCTTTGTACCCCATGTTGGTACCGTAATGATTCATTTTATACCATAATGAGCTATAGCAGTTTTTAGAAAAATAAGATATGAAAAATCTTATAGTATTAAGTGATGATAACATTGTAGTACTTTCAAAGATAAAATTATAATCATTAAGTCATAATGATATCATTACTGACATTATAACAATGGTATATTATGAAATTTTAATAACAACCTTACAAGAATTAATAAGAATACAATACTATTTTATAACCGTTATATTAACTTACTAATATTTCATTATTGTAGGCGTTATAATGAATATAGTAAATAATATATTAAATATGATAGCAATATTGTATAGATATCATGCATTATTATATCATTATAAATATTATACCTCCATATATTATAACTATTTAAATATTATATTATATAATTTATTATGCAATACAATTTTCTAGATATTATCTTATATTTAATATAAAATCACTTAACATCTTGCATATCGTGCAAATTATATATTATATATGATACCCAGATTTGAGATAATAGAGATTATGTGTACTTGATCATTTATTAAATTGTACCATACATTTAAAGGAAATATTTTATTAAAATATGATGGCTTAAACATTACAATATGCCATATTATTATATCATTGACATCATTTTAATATTATATTTTATTTTATTCATTCTAATATATATTGTACATGGTATTTTATAACTTACACACACACAAACATTTATATGCCATTTATTATTTGATAAATGTTACATATTATATATAATAATAATATCATATATGCTTTACCACACACACAAACATAGACATAGATACATATATACATTTATATGCACTGTTGTCACCCTCAAAATTCCCCTCATTTTCAAGTCAAGTTTCAAAAAATTTGAGTTTGTGCCTATTATCCCAATTTTGCCCTCGAAAAAATTGATCAAACAAGACCCCGCACACAATAAAACCGGAAGGGGCGGTTCTATCATGTGGTGACATTCCAAATCCAACAATGAAGGGGCACGGTTGGCAGAGGAGATCGAGTGCACGGGAAAAGATTGAATAAAAGTCTCGAAGTTTTTGTTCTTCACGTGCGAGATGATCAACCAAGTATAAAAGGACCGCGGAAGGTACCACGTGTCTCTTCAGTACACTTTTGGTATGTTGCACAAATGCGAGAGAACCCAAGCATGCATGAGGCCCTCTACATGATTAAAGTACAAAATGATAAAGCTAGTCATTGAATCAACTAAGTATAAAAGCGGGCGGAAGTCTTCATGCGTACCAATGGTGCACCTCAAATTCCATGTTCAATGCAAGATTGTAAGTGAGCACGGAAGTCTCGGCGTGTCTCATCAAAGCCAAAACCTCAAAGCGCGCAGACAAAGAGATACCCTCAAAGGAGTGCCATCTCTCCACATGGTGAGCCTCAAAAATGTTAAACCGACCATTAAAATGTCTAAGGCCGATAGAAGCGGCACCATGTGTCTCATCAGCACACCTTCAAGGGTCAAAGCCAAAGGTGGTTCCCTAAACATGTGCCATCTCTCCATGTGCCTCATCAGTACAAATTTAAAGGCACGTCCCGAAAAGAAAGACCACGGAGTAGCGCCATCCCTCCACATGTCTAGGTTCCAACAGAAGTCAAATGGGAAGCAGGCTTGAATCAGCTAAGTATAAAATAAGCTGGTGGAAGTCTCCATGTGTCTTAACGGTGCACCTTCAAGGGTCGAAGAAAGATCCGATCTCCTAAATGAGTGTTGGCTTTCCACATGTCCCAAGTCCAAAAAGGAGCAGAGCAGTTTGTTGAATCAGCTAAGTATAGAAGGGTTTGTAAAAGCCTCAGCGTGTCACTCGACACAACTTTGAAGGAAAAATCTGAAGGTAGGTCCTAAATGTACACTGAGCCTCCACATTTCCAAGGTCAGACATATGGCCCCATCAAACAAAAGGGAGTCTGATACTTTTGAAATGTAAATAGAATCGAGAGAAATCAATACAAAATAATTTACCCCTTTCTCTCTATCTTCATCTATTGTCTCTTCTTGCTTGCCTAAAATTTGTGGATCATTTATTTTCTGCAATAAGAAACTTTGTGTTCTTATTAATATGATTTCTAGAACTTTTTGTCTATAGAATTATATCTTATGTCGTTAATGTGAATTTTTTTTTGTATCACTCTTTCTCAAGTACGTATAGGGTTATACTCTACTATCTATATTTCTGAAAGTATTGTTATATTGTTATTTCCTTTCTTGAGTTCTTCCATTCATTTGTATTGATAGGCTATTTTGGTAAAAACGCATTTCAAGATGTCGGAAGTCCAACCTTAAGATGAAAGTTGTACATTTGTATATAAGTTTTACTGCTTGCTTTCAATGAGGGAACCTCTCCCATAATAAGGAGGGACTTGTTGTCCCCTAACTGTGGTTTTGTTAAAGTACCATTTTAAAACCCAACAGTTTTTGGTGACTCATTAGGACAATTCTCTGAATATTTTTCCAATGATTTTGGTAATTCCACTAGGGATTTTTTTTTAATTGTATCCCTTTTAAAGAACAACTACAAGATCATTTATGATCTAGCGAATCTATTGTATACACATGGGAAGAAAGATCTTGGGGTTGAAGATTCTCATTTCCAACTACTCGAGAAATAAAACATCTACCTTCTTCCAAAGTAAGAAGGAATAGAGGAACTCATTCTACAAGCACACCTCTTGTTAAAGATAGAAATTCTAACAATAGCATTCCTCAAGAACAACTCATTCCTAATCTTCGTCTTTATGATACTTGTTGGTGTTTCACTTCCCCTTGAGAAAATCTTCCACGAGATGGAAACACCTCTGCCTTGGGGAAATAGATTTTTCCCTTTCTCTTCCTCGGTCATTGAATGAGTTACCTAGCATTAGTAATAAAGGTTTTCCTCAATTCCGAGGTGATCGAAAAGTACATCTAGATGAACACATTGCAGCCTTCATTGTTGCATGTGGGATTCTTGGGGTTGAACATGAAGATGTTTCTATTAGGTTATTTCTGGAAACATTTTAGGATAATGTTGTTGATTGGTTCTATCATCTTCCTGTTGGGTCGATTACTAATTTGACTAACTTGAAAACTTAGTTTGAGAAATGTTTCAAACTAGTTGAACATGTTCATGCTCTATTAGCTCAAATCTCTCATATCAAGAAGGAACAATTCGAGCCCATGAGAGAATTTATGGAAAAATTCAGCAAGCTTATTAATAAAATTCCACAAAACACTCGTCCTATAGATCAAATCCAAAAGTTCTTCTTCCTCAATGCTCAGTTACTTGAAGTAAGCTATGCACTAAGGATAGCTAACCTTGCAAATCTAGATGTTGATTAGCGTTTGGCTATCATTGTTGAGGATGATTTAAGCATGTTTGCTAAAGGGAAAAGAGAACCCTCCAAATATAAAGCATCCTCCTCCTCCTCTCCTAGAGCCAATTTAGATCAATTAGTGTAGAAGTTGGTAAATGATCTCATTACCATCAAAAATCAATTGGCTCAACATACTCCTTATCAAGATATTCAAAGAAGGATTTTTAGCCTAGGAACCCATTACCTCGTTCTTAGAATAAATTGGCTATTCAAGGCCCATCTATCAAGGTTCTAGTCAATGAAACTTGTGAACTTCAAGAACCTAATGATGAGGAGTTAAATGAAGACTTTGAAGACCTAGAAAAATAGGTTGATCAATAACTAGAAGAGATTGGTGGATCTCAAGTTCATTTCCTCACCACTAAAGGTGTGGATGATTAAGATTAATATGATCAAAGATTGTGAGATATGAATAGTGAGTCATATGTTGTTATGACTCGGGAGAAAATGAGAAGAAGAGAAAAAGTGGTGCATCCCGCTAAGAAATCCAAGGAGTTTCCTATAACTATTGCAGTGGTTGCAAGAAGACGAGATCCTATTCCCACTTCCTCCACGTAAAAGGTGAGTAATGTTAATCCTTCTCCTTCTAGCTCTATTTCTACAACTTCTTGTTAATCAATTCTTAAATTTGATAAATAAAAAGTTTCTCCTATTCCTAGTAGTGATGCCCCATCCACCTCTGAGTCTTTTGATATCATTGAACACCTCTAAAAGACCAAAATCTAAATTTTAGAGGCAAGGTTTTACCAAACCCATCCAAAATCATTTCTAAAATGGTAAACTTTGTCAATTCCAAATAAAAAGCCTCATCTAATACATCTAAATGTCTCTTTCCCACTCCCTCTTCCTCACCTCAACCAAGCCTTGTGGCTGCAATCCTTTCCCCTGATGAGAAAAATGAACCATTCTATGTGACTCTCCTCATACCTGGCCATAAAATTAGTAATTTTGTTATAGACTTAGGAGCTTTAGCTAATGTAATGCCTAAAAAAGTAGCTCATTCTTTGGGCACGACTCTAACAAGTACCTTTGGTTCCTACTATTCTATGGAGAGTAGAGAAGTACCTCTGGTTGGGAGAATTAGAGATGAAAAAGTACCCTTCCTTACTTTTAAAGAGAAAATGAACAAAGCCACTATTTTAGTATCGATATTCCCCCTATGGAATTTTTTTGAGTAGAAATTTCGTAAGGAGGTAGGAGGAGAAATTCGAGATGGACTACTAAGTCGCATGCTTTGATCTCGAGTCAATGAAAAAATAAAAAGTTGTTACACAGAGAAGAAAACCGAGTATATTGTGCAAAAGGCTAATGATCCAAAAGCACAAATACTCTATGAAGATATAGGGCATGGTAACTACATGATCATGTCAAAAGATGAGGAAAAACTTCCTAACGGAGTAATTCATGATCCCAATGGAATTTGGACTCTGGAGTTTGATGGAAGGTGTTCTTGACTAGATCGAAGCGGCACAATGTTGATCTCTTTGGAAGGGAAGATTCATCCATTCTTGTTCAAGCTTTATTATGAAAATGTAATCAATATTACCGAGTATAAGGCTCTCATCCTTGTGTTGATCATGGTGAAAGAAATGGGAGTGAAACATCTTTGTGCTTGTTGTAATGTAGAGTTGATTGTGAAATAGGTCAAAGATCCTTACTAAGTCAAGGATAGGAGATTGAAACATTTTAGAAATCTTATACGGGATTTTAACGAATTTCTTATGCTTTCTCCATTGAAGTTGTGCCAAGAGAAAATAATACAAGAGCTGATTCTCTAGCTATCTCGGGATCTCTGTTTATTCCTCACAAAGATTTCCATCAAAATAAATTCTTGTTGAAATGACTCATATGCCTAGTGTGCCGAGATAATGTAAGCAATCGCGGGTTTTCAATGATGATCAACACCTGCTCTCTTTTTTCAGCTTAAAGATAACTTCAATCAGTTATATTTTGGAGGAAGTGAAACTATGCCTAGGGATTATGTTCCCTCTAATGAAGAAGATATCAAAGAATAAATGGACAAATTTCTCTCTCTCCTATGATTGGATAATTTCAATACCAAGAGATGAAGATCACTATGGGCCATTCTCTTGTTGTTTTAAGTTCTCTCATAGATAAAAAAGTTCTTGTACTGAAGAAAAATAAATTAATGAGATCACTAGTTCCCCTATTATATTTATGGATAATATGAGCACGAGATGAGCCCTTTTTCAGTCCTTCGAAACAAATATAAAATGGAGGACCATGCCTAGAATCTTTTCTTCAAAACTATGACAGTCATGTCTTAGCTCACCCTTCAAAATGCAAACAAAATTAAGATGATGATGTTATTGGTCAATTTTTACTTAGTCTGACATTATTTCAGTTTCTTGCGAATCTCAAAGACAAATCAGTAATGCAGCTTGTACCTAAGAGTCGTGATCTTCTAGAATCAGGTGCTGATTTTTCAAAAGCAGCAAGTATGTTTTTTAGAGACATTGTAGAAATTACACATAATGTTAAATCATCTAGTACCTTTTCCAAATTCCCCTTGAAGATGGTTACAAGGAAAATTAAATGGAATGGTATGATTCTCATGAGATGTACCATGATGATAATTGCAATCTTCATTCATATGCTAGCATCATTCCATCAAAGCGGGGAGTTGACACTATAAGGATTGGATTTTCTCATGAATCTAGTTGTCAAAGTTTAGACATGTGCGAAATCGGTAGTATGGAAATCAAGGGTCATAAAAGTTTTGTATGGCACTATTGAACAAGGGAACCTCTCCCATAAAGAGGAGGGACTTCTTGTCCCATGAATGTGGTTTCGTTAAAGTACCATTTTTAAACCCATGAGTTTTTGGCAACTCCACTAGGGAAATTCTCGAGAATTTTGCGAAAAAAATTTGCAACTCCGATGGGGATTTTATTTCAAACATATCCCTTTTAAAGAACAACTTCAAGATCATTGTTGATCTGGCGAGTCTACTATATACACATGGGAAGAAAGCTCTTGGGGTTGAAGATTCTCAATTCCAACTTCTGGAGCAACAAAACTTCTCTCTTCTTCCAACTAGAAGGAACAAAGGAACTCGTTCTCTACAAGCTTACCTCCTGTTAAAGACAGAAATTCCAAGAATAACATTCCTTAAGAACAACTCATTCCTAATCTTTGTGCTCTGATACTTGGTGGTGTTTTAGTTCCCCTTTAGACAATCTTCCCACAGATGGCAACACCTCTACCTTGGGGGAAATAGATTTGGCCCCTTGCTCTTCCTCAGCCATTGAATGAGTTACCCAGGAGTAGTAGGAAAGGTTTTCCTAAATTCTAAGGTGATGGGAAAGTACACCTAGATGAACACATTGCATCCTTCATTGTTGCATGTTGGATTCTTGGGGTTGAACATGTAGATGTTTCTTTCAAGATATTTGTGGAAACATTGGAGGATAATTATGTTGATTGGTTTTATTATCTTCATGCTAGGTCGATTACTAATTGGACCACCTTGAAAACTTAGTTTAAGTGATGTTTCAATCCATTTGAAGATGTTCATGCTCTATTATCTCAAATCTCTCATATCAAGAAGGAACCATTCAAGCCCATGAGATAATTTAAGGAAAAATTCAACAAGCTCATTTATAAAATTCCCAGAACACTCATACTATAGATCAAATCAAAAATGCTTCTTCCTCAATGCTTAGTTACTTGAAGTAAGCTATGCACTAAGGAGAGCTAACATTGCAATTCTAAATGTTGATTAGCATTTGGATATCAGTGATGAGGATGATTTAATCATGTTTAGTAAATTGAAAAGAAAGCGCTCCAAGTCTAAAGCATCCTTCTCTTCCTCTCCTGGAGCCAATCCAAATCAGTTAGTGTAGAAGTTGGAAAATGATCTCATTTCCATCAAAAGTAATTGGCCCAACATACTCCTTATCAAGATATTCCAAGAATGAATTTTTAGCCTAGGAACCAGTTACCTCCATCTCAGAATAAGTTGGCTATTTAAGGCCCACCTATCAAGGTTACAGTCAAAGGAACTTATGACCCTCAAGAACTTGATGACAAGGAGTTTAATGAAGACTTTGAAGACCCGAGAAGAAGAGGTTCATGAAGAACTAGAAGAGATTGGTGGATCTCAAGTTCATTTCCTCACCACCGAAGGTATGGATGATGAAGATTAATATAATGAAAGAGTGGCATATATAAATAATGAGTTATACGTTGTTATGACTCAGAGAAAATGAGAAGAAGAGAAAAATTGGTGCAACCTACTAAGAAATCAAAGAAGTTTACTAAACTATTGCAGTGGTTGTAAGAAGAGGAGCTCCTATTCCCATTGCATACATGAAAAAGGTGAGTAATGTTAATCCTCCTCCTTTTACCTCTATTTCTAAAACTTCTTGTCCATAAATTCCTAAATATGATAAATAAAAAGTTTCTCCTAATCCTAGTAGTGATGCCTCATCCACCTTCAGGTCTTTTGATATCATTAATCACCTCAAAAAGACCAAAATCCAAATTTCAGAGGCATATTTTTACCAAACCCATCCAAATGCCATTTTAAAATGGTAACCTTTGTCAATTCCAAATCCAAAGCCTCATCCAATACTTCTAAAGGTTTGTTTCCCACTCCCTCTTCCTCACCTCAACCAACACTTGTGGCTACAAATCACTTCCCTAATGAGAAAATTGAACCATTCTATGTGACTCTCCTCATAGGTGGCCATAAACTCAGTAATTATGTTATAGACTCAGAAGCATCAACCAATGTAATGCCTGCAAAATTAGCTCATGCTTTGGGCTGACTCTAACATGTACCTTTGGTTCATGCTATTGCATGGAGAGTAGAGAAGTACATCTGGTTGGGAGAATTAAAGATGCACAAGTAGCCTTTCTTTGCTTTTTCGGAGAAAAGGGTCAAAGCCATTATTTTAGTAGCTAATATTCCCCCTCCTATGGTATGTTGTTGAGAAAAAAATATTAAGGAGGTAGGAGGTGAAATTCAGATGGACTGGTCGCATGCTTTGATCCTGTCAATGAAAAAAATAAAAAGTTATTCAAGAGAATTAAAGTGAGTATATTGTGCAAAAGACCGATAATCCAAAAGAACAAATACTCTATGAAGATATAGGGTATGGTAACTACATGATCATGTTAGAAGATGATGAAAAACTTCTAAAGGTAGTAAATCATGGTCCCAATGGCATTTGGACTCTGGAGTTTTCTAGAAGTTGTTCTACACTGGATCTAAAGCTGGCGTGGTGTTGATCTCTCTGGAAGAAGATTCATTCATTCTTGTTCGACCTTTATTCTGAAAATGCAAACAATACAAATGAATATAAGGCTCTCATCCTTGGGTTGAACATGATGAAAGAAATGGGAGTGAAATATCTTCGTGCTTGTGGTAATGTAGGGTTTATTGTGAAATAGGTCACAGATCCTTACCACATCAAGGATATGAGATTGAAACATTTTAGAAATCTTATCCTGGGATTCCATTGAGTTTCTTTCTACTTTATCCATTGAAGTTGTGCCAAGATAAAATAATACAAGAGTTGATTCTCTAACTATCTCAGGATCTTTGTTGATTCCTCACCCTGATTTCCCTCAAGAGAAATTTACTATTGAAATAACTCATCGGCTTAGTATGCAAGATAATGCAAGTAACTAATAGGTTTTTAATGATGATCAACACTTCCTCTCTTTCTAGGGGCTTAAAGATAACTTCAATCAGTTATATTTTGAAGGAAGTGAAAATATGCCTAGGGAGTATGTTCCCCTAGTGAAGAAGATATGGAAAATTTTCCTCTCTCTCCTATGATTGGATAATTTTAATACAATGAGATGAAGATCACTGTGGGACATTCTCTTATTGTTTTAAGTTCTCTCAAAGATAAAAATGTTCTTCTACTGAAAAAAATAAATTAATGAGATCACTAGTTACCATTTTATATTTATGGATAAAATGAGCACACATTAGCCCTTTTGCAGTCCTTCAAAATAAATAGAAAATGGATGACCATGCCTAGAATATTTTCTTTGGAACTATGACAGATTATGTCTCATCTCACCCTTCGAGAATGCAAAAAAAGGAGGAGGATGATGTTATTGATCAATTTTTACTTAGTCTGCAATCATTTCATTTTCCTTCTAATCACGAAGACAAATTAGTAATGCATCTTGAACCTAAGATTCATGATCTTCTATAATCGGTGTTGATTTTTCAAAAGCAAACTAGTATGTTTTTTAAAGACATGGTAGAAATTACACATAATTTTGAATCATCCAAGTACCTTTTTGCAAATTCCCTTGTAGAATGTAACAAGGATAATTAAATTGAAGGGTATGGTTCTCATGAGTTGTGCCATGATGATAATTGCAATCTTCACTCATATGATAGCATCATTCCATCAAGTAGGGAGTTGACACTATAAGGATTCGATTTTCCCATGAATCAAGTTGTTAGAGTTCAGTGATGTGTAGAAATCAATAGTGTGGCAGTCAAGGGTTGTACAAGTTTTTGTATTGCTCTATTCAATAAGGAATCTGTTGTAAATATCTCCCAGGGTAGATATAAACAAGCGAGAAAAATATGGAAATCAAAGGAACTCAAAGCCCGATGTAAGTTCACGCCAAGGCACAGGTTAAGGGTGCACAAAAAAGTATGTCGACATGAAAATGGATGCACCAAGGTGCAGGTTAAGGCTGCATAGTAAAGGATTTCAACATGAAAATGGATGCGCCAAGGTGCAGGTAGAAAAGTGTCAACACAAAAAAGTTCACGCCAAGGCGCACGTAAAGGGCGCACGACACAGAGTGTCAACAGACCAAAGGTCATGTGCACACATAAAGGGCACATGACACAGAGTGTCAACATGCCAAAGGTCATGCCTTGGCACACATAAAGGGCACATGACACAGAGTGTCAACATGCCAAAATTCGCGCCTTGGCGCACGTAAAAGGCGCATGACACAGAGTGTCGACATGGCAAAAATCGTGCCTTGGCACACGTAAAGGGTGTATGACACAGAGTTTCGACATGGAAAAATTCACACCTTGGTCCATGTAAAGGTATGTCAATATAAGGATGGATGCACCAAGGCGCACCTTCAGGAGGCACAACATTTTGAGCGCTGACAGGAAGCAGACTCACCCGGATATTCGACGGCCATAACTTTTCACGGGGAGCTCGGATTCACGCAAGGTTAGACTTTTGGAAATCTTACGAAGTCCTCTCTCAAACTACGACTAGATTTATTTAATTGGGTGAGAAAAAATTATTAAAAATGCGAAATACAGTTTGCCACTTTTTGGGTTTGCTAGGGTTCTCACCTACCACCATAATGAGATGAATTAAATGCAACGTGGAGGTGGTTGGGGTAGATTTGGATTTCCTCTCTCTTCCCTCTCTCATTATTCCTATAAATTTGAAGGAGGGATTCTTTCTAAGGTTGGATATTCTTGTTTTTCCCCTCCCTTCTTCTCTTTGGCAGGTGAATTTGTGGAGTTTCAAACCTCCCATCTAAAACTATAATGCAAATTTTCCTCTTGGCATTTTGTAGTGTATTGTATCAATATTTGGAGAAAATAATGCATGTTTGTGTATTATTATCAACCCTCTCTATGTTCATTTTCATCCTCCGATCTTTCACTATAATTTTGGTTATCTCAGTGCATGATCTTGCATTGCATTTTAATGGTTTGTGTTTATTGGCAAGACAAGTGTTCTTCATTCCTCGGTGCATTACCTTTGTTAGTTTAAGTTTTATTTTCATGCATCTTCATACCCTGTCTCCTTGTGGCAAGTTAGTTTAGGTTTTTGAATAAACCCTCTACATTTTTACGTGTGCATATGAATAGAGGAATAGGAACCGGCCTTCATCCGGATAGCTTTTCGATTTTGAGGTCCCACACTTGGGAAAACTCCATGTTATGTAATCGCACTTTGAAATTCTCAACCCATCGAGTTCAGTAAACATTCAGGGGTGCTATGATTTTCCATCAATAGGAACCTCTCCCATAATGAGGAGGGAATTGTTGTCCCCTGATGTGGTTTGTTAAATTACCATTTTAAAACTGAATAATTTTTGGTGACTCCACTGGGAAATTCTCTGAGAATTTTTCCAAAAGTTTTTAAGCGATTCCATTAGGGATTTTATTTCAAACATATCCCTTTTAAATAATAACTTCAAGATCATTTTTGATCTCGATGACTCTCTCAGTATACACGTGGGAAGAAAAATCTTGGGGTTAAATATTCTCATCTAGAACTTCTCGGAGAAAGAAAACTTATCTCTTCTTCCAGCAAGAAGGAACAAAGGATCTCATTCAACAAGCACACCTTCTATTTAAGACTCAAATTCTAAGAATAGCATTTGTCAAGAACAACCCATTCCTAATCTTTGTCCTATGATACTTGCTGGTGTTTTAGTTCCCCTTCGAGAAAATAGTCTCTCGATGGTAGCACCTCTACCTTGCGGACAATGGATTGGGTCCCTTATTCTTCCTCAACCATTCGCATGAGTTACCCAGAGTAATAGGATATGTTTTCCTAAATTCTGAGTTGATGGGAAAGTACACCCATATGAACACATTGCACCCTTCATTGAAGCATGTGGGATTCTTGGGGTTGAACATGAATACATTTCTATCAGGATATTTGTTGAAACATTGCAAGATAACATTGTTTATTGTTTCTATCACCTTCCTTTTGGGTCGATTACTAATTGGACCACCTTAAAAACTAATTTTGAGGATATTTTCAAACCTACTAAATATTTGCATGCTTTATTAGTTCAAATATATCATATCAATAAGGAACCATTTGAGCCCATGAGAGAATTTGTGGCAAAATTTAGAAAGATCATTCATAAAATTCCACAGAACACTCATCCGTAGATCAAATCAAAAATGCTTCTTCCTCAATTCTCAATTACCTAAAGTAAGCTATGCACTAAAGAGAGATAACATTGCAATGTTGGATGTTGATCAATGTTTGGCTATAAGTTGTGAGGATGATTTAATCATGTTTAGTAAATTTAAAATAGAACCCGCCAAGTCTAAAGCATCCTCCTCTTTCTCTCCTAGAGACAATTCAGATCAGTTAGTACATAAGTTTCCAAATGATCTCATTTCCATAAAAAATCAATTGGCTTAACATACTCCTTATGAATAAATTCGAAGAAGGAATTTTTAGCCTAGGAACTCGTTACCTCCTTCTCAGAATAAATTAGCTATTGAAGGCCCACCTATCAAGGTTACAGTCAATGGAACTTGTGACCCTCAAGAACCTGATGATAAGGAGTTTAATGAAGACTTTGAAGACCGAGAAGAAGAGGTTGATGAATAACTAAAAGAGATTGGTGGATCTCAAGTTCATTTCCTCACTAATAAAGGTATGAATGATGAAGATTAATATAATGAAAGAGTGGCATATATGAATAGTGAGTCATATGATGTTATGACTTGGGAGAAACTGAGAAGAAGAGGAAAATTGGTGTAGCCTACTAAGAAATCGAGAAGTTTCTTGAACTACTATAGTGGTTAAGAAGAGGAGATCCTATTCTCACTATCTCCACAAAAAAGGTGAGTAATGTTAATCCTCCTCCTTCTACCTCTATTTCTAAAATTTATTGTCCATCAATTCCTAAAGTTGATAAATAAAAAGTTTCTCCCGATCCTAGTAGTGATGCCCCATCTAGCTTCGGGTCTTTTGATATCATTGATCACCTCAAAAGACATAAATCCAAATTTCAGAGGTAGAGTTCTACAAAACCCATCCAAAAGCCTTTGCTAAAATGGTAACCTTTGTCAATTCCAAATCCAAAGCCTCATCCAATACTTCTAAAGGTTTTTTTCCCACTCCCTCTTCCTCACATCAACGAAGCCTTGTGGCTGCAAAGTCACTTCCCCTAATGAGAAAATTGGACCATTCTATGTGACTCTCCTCATACTTGGCCATAAACTTAGTAATTATGTTATAGACTCAGAGCATCAGCCAATGTAATGGCTAAAAATTAGTTCATGCTTTGGGCTCGACTCTAACAAGTACCTTTGGTACTGCTTATTCTATGGAGAGTAGAGAAGTACTTCGGTTGGGAGAATTAAAGATGCAAAAGTACCCTTCTTTACTTTTCCAAAGAAAAGGGTCGAAACCACTATTTTAGTATTCTATATTACCCTCCTATGGTATGTTCTTTGAGTAGAAATTTCTATATGGAGGTAGGAGGAGAAATTCAGATCTACTTGGTCGCATGCTTTGATCTCAATCAATGAAAAAATAAAAAATATGTTACAGAGAAGTCAAATGACTATATTGTGCAAAAGACTCGATGATATAAAAGCACAAATACTCTATAAAGGTATAGGGCATGGTAACGACATGATCATGTCATAAGATGAGGCAAAACTTCCTAAGGGAGTAATTCATGATCCTAATGGCATTTGGACTCGGAATTTGATGGAATTTTTTTCTTTAGTTAGCTCAAGCTGGCATGGTGTTGATCTCTCTAGAAGGAAGATTCATCCATTCTTGTTCGATCTTTATTCTAAAAATTCAAATAATACAACCGAGTATAAGGCTCTCATCCTTAGGTTGAACTCCGGCGAAATAAAAGGGAGTGAAGAATATTCATGCTTGTGGTAACACATAATTGATTGTGAAATAGGTCGAGATCCTTACCATGTCAAGGATAGGAGATTGAAACATTTTAGAAATCTTATTTGGGATTCTATCGAGTTTCTTTATGCTTTCTCCATTGAAGCCGTGCTAAGAGAAAATAACACTAGAGCTGATTCTCTAGTTGTTTCAAGATCTCTGTTGATTCTTGACCCCATTTCCCTCAAGAGAAATTTACTATTGAAATGACTCATAGGCCTAGTGTGCCAAATAATGCAAGAAATTGGAAGGTTTTCAATGATGATCAACACTTCTCTCTTTGTTGGGGCTTGAAGATAACTTCAATCAGTTATATTTTCAAGGAAGTGAAACTCTACCTAGGGAGTATGTTCCCTCTAATGAAGAAGATATCAAAGAAGAAATGGATGAATTTCCTCTCTCTCCTATGATTGGATAATTTCAATACAATTATATGAAGATAACTTTGGGCCATTCTCTTGTTGTTTTAATTTCTCTCAAATATAATCAAGTGATAAATTAATGAGATCACTAGTTCCCTATTATATTTATGGATAAGATGAGCACACATGAGCCCTTTGTAGTCCTTGAAAGAAATAGAAAATGGAGGACCATGCCTAGAATATTTTCTTCGCAACTATGACAAACATGTCTCAACTCACCATTTATAATGAAAACAAAAGGAATTTGATGATGTTATTGATTAATTTTTAATTAGTTTGAAATCATTTCCATTTTTCTTAATCACGAAGACAAATTCGTAATGCCGCTTATACCTACGAGTCATGATCTTTTATAATCAGGTGCTGATTTATTAAAAAGTAGCATATATGTTTTTCAAAGACATGTTAGAAATTACAAATAATGTTGAATCATCCAATACCTTTTTCCAAATTCCCCTTGAATATGGTTACAAGGAAAATTCAATGGAAGGGTATGTTTCTCATGAGATGTGCCATGATGATAATTGCAATCTTCATTAATATGCTAGCATCATTCTAGAAAATCAAGGATTTAACACTATAAGGATTAGATTTTCTCATGAATCCAATTTTGAGAGTTTAGCAATGTGAAAAAATCAATAGTATGGCAGTTGAGGATCGCATAAGTTTTTGTATGGAACTATTCATCCACAAAAGAGGAGCCTCGGGAAGAAATTCAGTTCTTTATGGAACTAAATAATTTTAGTATGGAGTATCACTATGTGGAGGGTCTTCTTTCCTCAATTTTTATTTTCAAGCCACATAGTGTTCCCATGATATTTTGGTATCTCATCTACTCATTTTTAACTCACAAGTGCCTTATACTTTCACTATGTTGTTTCGAAGAGGTACTTATTTTCTCACCTTATCTCTAGAGTTGTGTAAGTTTCGTGCAATCCTCCTTCTTTCCCCTGCAAATATCCTCTTCTTTCTTTTTATATACTTTCCTCGTTTAGGCTTATTTCCTTTCATGTTCCTCATTGTGTGCTATGTTTTGTTTTTTTCTTTCCCTTTTGGTTTGTTTCTTTTCTCATTTTTGTGTGTTGTCTTTTGTATTGATTTTTCCTTTTAGTCTATTTTTCCAATGGATAAGGAACTAGTCTATTTCCTAGATTTTTTATATGGTTCTTGATCTTTGCTCATTCCTCTATCCCACCAAGTCATCCCCAAAGAGCCGAATTTTTTCACCCTAAAAATCCCCTTATTTTTCAAGTCAAGTTTCAAATTTTTTGAGTTGGTGCCTATTATCCCAATTTCCCCCTAGAAAAATTTATCAAACATGACCCCGCACAAAATAAAATCGAAAGGGGCGGTGTGTCATGTGAGCCCACATTACAAATCCAACAATGAAGGGGTAGGGCACACAGTGGAGGAGATCGAAACACACATGAAAAGATTAAAGAAAGGGATTAAATTTTTGAATTTCACGTGCAAGTCGATCGGCTAAGTATAGAAGGATGTGGAAGGTGTCACGTGTCTCTTCAGCGCACTTATTTTTTATATGGTGGACAAATGTTTGCAAGCCCTCCACGTGGTAAGAGTCTAAAAAGACAAAGACAACCATTGAATCAAATAATTATAAATAGTAGGCGGAAGTCTCCATGCATCCCAACCAAGCACACCTCTAAAGGTTCAAAGCAAGGTCATAAGTGAGTGTGTGGAAGTATCCACGTGTCTCATCGTTATGTGCAACTTAAAAGGCATGACCAAAAGAGAGACCCTCAAATAAGCGCCGACTCTCTCCACATGGTCAAAGCCTCAAAAAGTTAAATCATTCATTGAAAATTCTAAGGCCAGCGGATGGCACCATGTGTCTCATCGGTGCACCTTCAAGGGTTGAAGCCAAAGGTGGTTCCCCAAACATGCACTAGCTCTCCATGTGCCTCATCGGTGTAACTTCAAAATCACGGTGAAAAGAGAGACACCGAATCGAAACCACCTCTCCACATGTCTAGGATCCAATAGAAGTCAAATGGGTAGCAGGCCTGAATCGGATAAGTATAAAAGAACCGATAAGTCTCCACATGTCTCAAATGTGCATATTGAAGGGTCGAAGCCAAAGGCGGTCCCCAAAACGCAGTGTCGGATTTCCATGTGTCCCAAGTCTGAAAATGAAACAGAGTAAGTCGTTGAATTGTCTAAGTATAGAAGGGTTTGCGGAAGCCTCCACGTGTCAGCTCGGCACAAATTCAAAGGAAAAATCTAGAGGTAGGTCCCAAATGTGTGATAAGCCTCCATGTGTCCAGGGTTAGACATATGGTCCCGCAAAACAAAAGGGAATTTGAAACATTTTTAGTGTAAATAGAATTGAGAGAAATCAATACAAAAGTATTTCCTTTCTCGTCTATCTTCATCTATTGTCTCTTCTTACTTTCTTGAAATTTGTGGATCATTTATCTTTTGCAAATTAGAAACTTTATGTTCTTATTGATATGATTTCGGAAATATGTCTATGGAATGATATATTATGTTGTGAATGTGAATGATTTTGTTTTGTATCACTCTTTCTCATTACATATAGCATTATACTCTACTAAAAGTAATGTTACATTCTTCTCTTTCCTTTCTTCAGTTCTTCCACTAGTTTGTATTGATAACCTATTTTGGTAAAAATATTTCAAGATGTGAAGTCCATATTTTTAAGATGAAAGTTATAAATTTTTATATAATATTTTTGCTTTCTTTCAATAAGGGAACCTCTCCCATCAAGAAGAGGGACTTGATTTCACCTAACTGTGGTTTTATTAAAGTAACATTTTAAAACTTAACAATGCCATAGATTATAATGTAGGAAAATTCTAAACAAACTCAATATATGCAAATAATATGAAATCCAAAAAGAAAATAAATTTCCTTCTTCATTATTGAATCATGAATTATAATGTTTCATAACTAAAAAAACAACTCCCAACTCGTGTTTCAAAGAAAATTCAAACTAACTTTGAGTAAATCTAATCTAGGTGGCGGAAATTACAATTTTTAGAAGTTTACTAGAACCTGCTTTTCTTAGTATGTTCACATGCTTATTCCTTCGGACACAAAATTGCCATGCATATTCTACATTCCTAAATTAGAGGAATTTCCAAGTTTACAACTCATAATGCAACTAATAGAGTAAAATTAACTAATGCCATAAAATAGGAAAAAAATTGAACTACAACTTAAATCCTAATTTTTGGCCAAAAGATGGCGGATTTTGGGCCCAATAATGTGTTGAAAATTTCTCCAATTTGGTAGGATGAGTTGAGAACTATTTTTTTCTCATCGAAACATGAAGTTTGATAAAAAATAAACTCAAACAGACACACTGGAGCTCACATTATGATGTTTTCAAATTCCTGCTAATTTTAGCACATTATTCTCCCCTGCTTGAAAAAAATGCAATTGTTGCAAGTTGTATTCTTCAAACTGCTTCCATTTAATTACATCTAATTTCTTAATCTCCCACTGTGACCCAAGTATTGTCCTTTCTTTCTATTCCTTTCCAATGTACCAATATTTTTTTTATTTCCCACGTAGTGTGCCCATTATTTTCTTATCTAGAATTTGATCCACTTCTTCTCTCTTCTTCACTAGAACCTACTACCTCCAATCTACTTATTTAGTCAATAACATCCCCTTCGCACCATCCCCATGAAAAGAATACAAATCAAAAACATTAAACACTAGATAAATATCAAAATTCCCGGTAATTCTACCTTATAAGCATTTATCATTTATTATTTTCATGATTTTATAGGGACTAATCTTCTTGTACTTTAGCTTGGTATAGGCTCCTTTTGGAAACCTTTATTTTCACAGTATACCATAACTAACTCACAAACTATAAATACCTTTCTTCGTTTGTACACATCTACTATTTCGTTATACTTATCATTACTATTTTGCATCTTATTCCACACTTCTTCCTACAATTGTTGTATACGTTCGGTAAATGCTTCTACATCATCTTGACTCTATCATTAACTAGTAGTTGTACTAAATCTAACACCCCATTTGGATTACTCCCATACATACATAGTAAAAATGAATAATTTTGTGTGGATCTATTTATGGAACTATTATATGCAGACTCAACTTGTGGTAATGCTAAGCCCCATTGTTTTAGCTTTTCCCAAACAATGCACCTAAATAGGTCTCCCAAACTCGATTTACCACCTATTTTTTCCCATCAGCCTAAGGATGATAGGCACTATTGTACTATAGTTGAGTTCCCAAATTATTCCATAAATTCCTCCATAAGTGACTTGAGAACCTAATGTACCTATCGAAGTAATGATTTTGAAACTCGTGTAAATGATTAGCTTCTCGAAAAAAAAATTTGTCATATGCTGTCGCATAAGTTATTTTCAGAGGTAATAAAACGAACCATATTAGACAACCTATCAACAACCACAAAAATTGAGTCATTTGCTCAATTTTTTTGGTAATCCCAAAATAAAATCCATACTCGATTTGTCCACGACCCTTTGGGAACAAGAAACGACATATAGAACCTTGTATTTTGTGCATGGCCTTTCAAGACTTGGCATATTTAGCACCTCTCCACATATCTTACCACATGTATTTTTAGCTTTGGCCAATAGTATTTCTCTACTACTAAGGCTATTGTCTTATCTTTAGCAAAATTCCCATCCAATCCTCTACTATGTAACTCTTTCAGTATATCATCCCTCATAGACCCAACTAGAATACATAGTTGGCATCCCTTGAAATGGTAGCCATCCTATAAAATGTACTCATCCTGGACATCTCCTGCATTGTCTGACAATGGAAGAATTAATCTTTCAACACTATCCTCTAAATCGAATCATAAGAATATAAACCCTTTGTTGCTTCAAAACCCACAACCTCATATTCCATAGTGTTAAACAAAGTCACACACCTACTCAATGCATCTACAACTTGATTTTTTAACTGAATTATGTTTTAAAGAAAAAGTATAACCCTACAAAAATGATACCCACTTTGCATTCCTACTATTCAACTTATTTTTGTATTCACATAGTTCAGAGGCTATGTGGTCTATAAATGACACAAACTCCTTAGGCACTAAGTAATTCCTCCAATTCCTTAATGATTTTTCAATTGCATAAAATTCCACATCATAAGTAGAGTAGTTCTTTCTTACCTCATTTAGTTTCTCACTAAATAAATGTAATGGATTTCCACCTTGAATTAGAACACCACCAATACCCACATGTGAGGTGTTGCAATCAACCTCAAACACTTTATCAAAATCTTATAGTGCCAAAATGGGTTCCTCTATCACCTTCTTCTTCAAGAACTAAAAACTATCCTTAGCTTCCTTTGTCCACAAAAACACCCTTCCTTTTTTGCAATATGTTATAGGTGCTACAATACTACTAAATTTTCTGTAAAATGTTGATAGACCATCAAATATTCGTACTCTGTTATACTCCATGGAGTAGGCCATTTAATAATTGCCATCATTTTCTCTGAGTTTATCCGTACCCCATCTACTAAAATAATAAAGCCCAGGAATACCAAACTCTCTTACATAAACATGCATTTCTTCATATTTGATAGAGTTTCTATTTCCTTAACACTTCAAATATCATCCTTAGATGCCTCAAATGTTCTTCTTTAATTTTACTAAAGATCAATATATCATCAAAATAAACCACAAAAACTTACTATTATATTCCCACAAAGATGGTGTTCATCAGTATCATAAAAGTACTAGGTGCATTGGATAACCCAAGATGGCGTCACCAACCACTCATATAATCCATTTCCTTTCTTGAATGTTGTTTTCCACTCGTCTCTTTCTCTTATCCGAATCTAATTGTAACCACTTTAAAGATCAATCTTGGTGAAATTCCTAGATCTAGCAAGCACATCCATCATATCATCAAGGTGAGGTATTAGGAACCTATACTTGATTGTAATTTTATTGATCGCTCTCCTATCTATGCACATTCTCCATGTTCCATCCTTATTTTGTGTTAATAAAGTTGGGGTTTCACACGAATTCATGTTCTCCCTTACGAATCGCTTTCTCGAGAGATGTGTCACTTGCCTACTCAACCCTGTAAGCAATGTCTAGCTCATCCTATAAGCCGCTTGATTTGGGAGTGAAGACCACGAAATCAAATCAATATGGTGTTGAATATCTCTTTTGGATAGTACTCCCTCTAGTAGCTCATCGGGAATAACATAAGAAAATTCTTCTATTAATTCTTCTATTTCTATTGGTATTTGTGCACTTACGAGGTTCATCCTTATTTGTGACTAGTGCATAACAAAAACCGGTTGCTTTTACCTCCTTCACAAACTCCTTTGAAGAAATTATATTTTCAACCTTCCCTCTTCCTTAAGAGGTAGAAAACTATTTTTGTACCATCCTTCTAGAAATTATAAGTATTCTTTCCCCCATCATGAATACCTTTTCTATCAAATTACCACGGTCTTCCTATCAATTTCTAAACAAACACCATATATTGCAAATAATATGAACTCCAAAATAAAATAGATCTCCTTCTTTGTTATTGAATCATGAATTAATTTTTGTTTAAATAATAAAACAACTCTCCCAACACGAGTTTTGAAGAAAACTCAAGCTAACTTTGACAAAATCTACTCTAAGTGGTGGAAATCACTATATTTAGCGATTTACTAAAACTTGCTATTCTTAGTAAGTTTGCATGCTTATTTGTATGGGTACATGAAATTTCCACGTTCTTCTACATTCCTAAATTAGATTAATTTCCAAATTTTCAACTCATAATGCAACTAATAGAATTAAATTCACTAATTCCCTAAAATAGTAAAAACGAACTACAACATAAATCCTAATTTTCGGCCTCAAGATGGAAAATTTCAAGCCAGAAAATGTGTCAAAACTTTCACCAACTTGTAGGGAAGGTTCAGAATTTTGTTCGTCTCATCGAAATATGTGGTTTCAAACAAAAAATGGACTCAAATGGACACTCGAAGCTCAAGTTATGACCTTGTCAAGTTCCCACTTATTTTGGCACATCAAATTATTTTTTATATTTTACATATTATGTATAATAATATTATTAGATATGCTTTAGCTTATGTATGTATGTATGTACATGTATATATATAACCTAAATATATTAGGTTATATTCAAATGCTTAATAATACCTACAATTAAATATATTATTATGAGTCGTATACATTCCTTCTTTAGACTATTTCTTATAAGTAATTAATGCTTATATTGTATTATATGTTATATATGAAACTTAATATATCCTACTATAATACGCCATTATTGCAAATTATTATATAAATATTTCATTCAGGTGTTATTCGAATAATTTTAGGATTATTATACTTTTATATGTAGTTTATTAATTCAAATTCTCGATTCATTTTTATTATAAGAAAATAATAGTTTCTCCTATGATTTAATTCATTCATTATCGACAATGGATTTTCATTTAGAAAAATATATTCTTGAGAGTGATAAGATTTCGGTTGAAGAGATAATCTATGAATTGCATAGCTTTAAAAGAGTTGTCTGTTGTTACTTTCTACCTTTCTACATGTATTAAAAAAGTTGAGTGGGAAAATAGACCCTCACAAACAAACCCACCAACCGGGTTAAACATTCTTCAGAAACCCAAAGTAGAACATGGAGAATTGATACATTCTATACAACATTTCAGACCTATCATTTTTACTTGCTCAATAATACAAGAACACTATTTGAAATCCTGGGGCATTAACCATGCTGCAACACAAGTTATCATTATAAATATAGTAGTGATTGGATACTTCCAACAAATGTACAAGTAGGACCTATACTTTACTTAACAATGGTAACTCAGATCTCTGCACCCTCATAATTAAATAAATTGAACATTACCGACAACTATGCTAAACATATCCCTTATCAATATCCATCCTAAAATTAGTTCAATTATGGATTAAATCAGCCCTAGTCACGGAGATTTATCTATGACCTACTCATATTTCTACATACAAATTGATAGATATGGATATATATTTGGATCTGTATCTGGAGGGGGTTTAATTATTTGTGAGAGGAAACTATTCTCTATAGTTGTTTTTTTTGTATTTTTTTGTTTTTTTTTTTCCCTATGTGTAGGTGGAGGTAATGATGGAGGTGTGGAAAGGGCCTAATGGCCGTGTGCATGTGTGAATCTTCGAGATGGTCGTGCAAGGGAAATGGACGTAGTAGGGGGAAGAGGGATGTGGGAATCCCTCCTATTGACAATCTATGAGGGGTAAGAGGTGGATGAAAATGGTTATCCTTCACTCAAAATACACCTATGGATGGGTGTGTGACCCATCAAAACACATGATACCATGCATGCACATGCCCTAGTGGGTCTCGCGCATCAACGGTCACATCAGTGGTGTGTTGTGTTTTTCAACAAAATGAAATCAAATCATGTTCAAGCAACTAGCAGGTGGTAGTTGGATTGGTGGGGACTATGCACTGTGACTAAGAAGGTCACGGTTTTGATCCTAGTTGCACCTCCCCATGCACGGGGTGAAAAATAGAGTGTGTTTTTCAACCATAAAAAAATACTAAAACCGAATGATATGTGGCACAACATGACATCATGGGTTCGCATGGGTCTTTCATACATGCATCGGTGCATTTTGAGTAAAGGGTAGTTGCATCCTTTGGGTGGAACGGCCAATGGCCATCCACCAAAGTTAGGATAGGATGGAGGGATTGTGGCCCACGTATTTGTGGTCTTCGAATTGAAGTTTTTAAAAAATATTTATTACTATATATATATATATATATATTTACATTATCATAAATTTTAGGTGGGGTGGATTGGTGAGCCTTCCCACCGCAAGTTTATTAATTTTTTTTAATATATATATATATTTATTTATTTATTTATTTTTAAAAATAATTTATCTCCGAATTAGTGAAAATAACTCTTTGTGTTTGTATGTGCACGTGCTTGCCTTTATCATATATTTTTATAACAAATTTAATTTATTTTTAGGTGATCGAAATCAAATTATTTATTGAAAAATGGAAAATACTATTTTACTCTATCTAAATAAAAATACTTTCATTGAAAACTATATTTTTATTCACAATATAAAGTATATTTTTTTTTAATATTGGTAAATAGTATATATTTTTATTCACAATATAAAGTATATATTAACTTATAACTACTTAATTAATTTAGACATATTATAATTGAATATGATCATAATATAACCTACAACATTGCACTTAATATAAACATTTATATTCATACATACTCGTAGTTTGAAATGATTTTCATAACTTCAAATTGGGATTCCATAAGTCAAAGTATATGTTAATACTAAATTTACAAGTAATTAAGTATGGTAACATCGTTATTACACAAATTTTCCAATATGCAAGTTGTAAAAAAATTGAGAGAGAAAAATCATATCTCAAGACACATTCTACTTGTCTTAATACATCTCACAATTAGGAATTTATCCAATATGCATCTATAATAAAATCTCCATAAATTATTAATTTTACAAGGGAATTACATTGCTATATTCAATACTAATTTCCACTTCAAAACACCACAATAATAATTCTATTACCTTTTTTAGCTATACAAAACTCTTTCATAATTGAATCTAATTGTTGGCGGCATATTTTTCCTAAAATACAATCCTTCCAAGCTTAAAAGATAGTGGATACAACTAGTTACATTACAAATACAAAATGGAATGAAACTTTCCAATATCAAGGATGAAGAGGACTATGATAATGGAGTCTCTAGGCATCTTCAATCTATCCACAACACACGAGGGGATCCAAACAACACTCTCCGACCAACCATATACATTGGAGAAGGTGAGGTCTCCTGCAATGGCCTTAAAGACCCAAGAAACAAAGCATGAATGATTCCAAAACCCCTTGAGAAACTTAAATTTTGTCTTTCTCCAATGGACCCAAAAACAAGCACAACAATAAGCAAGAGAAAATGTTTTGACTACGAAACCAAAGTCAGTTAGACAAATGATGATCGGTATCCTTATCACTCCAAAAAAGGGATTGAATTAGGCCTTATTCCTCCTGAATAGAAAACCTCCTTATACCTCCACTACACCTTATGCTGTCAAAAATACCCCTTTTAACTTCACCAAAGGCATATTTCATATCTACCCCAAATCAGTCCAATAAGTCAAAAATAACAATAAAAAATCATAGCATTAACCTAGTTCCTTTTACCTCCACAAAAACCAAATCACCATCCTTCCCAAAAAACCCAATCCTAGGGGATTCTATTGTTTGCAACACACTCCAAAAAACCATAAAACATGTCACGAGAAAAGAGGAAATAAATCCACCAATGAAATTTAAAGGAAATTAAAACACCAACAACAAGAAGGAACAAACACGAATAATAACAATAATATCAAATAGTACTATTGGAATAAATTCCATACCTTGAATCCATAGCTAAGATCTCTACTTTCTTTAAACTTCTATCCACTCCTCCTAGGTTTACAAGCACAATAATTCTCTAAAGTCAAACCAAAAGAGAGTAACTAATCAACCTCTTTATCAAAGGCATGAGGCTTATTTATGGATTTTGCAAGTGAGTGATTGAGTTGGATCCACGTGGATGCTAATTTTTTTCACTCATTACAACTCACCCAAAGTACATACCATTCTCAAAATAAAAATTAAATTTCTTACAAAATTTGTCAAAAATACATCACTTCTCAAATCAAGAGTACATCCCCAAAATCCAAATAAAATAAAGATCAACCTCTTCTCACATCTATCATTTCAATATTTAAAATAAAATTAAAAGTAACACATCCCTAAAAATAAATTCCAACAAATAAATGCATGTAAAATTAAATCAATGACAAATAAGAAACTAAAGAAATTCAAAAATCATAATTGAGTCTTCAAAAATGCTCAACCTATGATAAGTTAGGATAAGGGCCCATTTAAGGTTACTAGTAACTTCATTGAAGGTTAATGAAATTTCAATCAGATTATAAATCTACCCCTCCTTTATTTCATTGGGTTAGGAACTCATTAAGTTGTTTTTCACCTACCTAGAGTGTCATGAAACATGTCCAATCAACCCCCAGGAGATGGAAAATTACAAAAAAATAAAATAAAAAATAAAAGGACGAAATTCAAAAAAATGGGTCATCAACAAAAGGGTTAAGTAAAACAATTTAAACAACCTTAAGAAACAAAGGGTCTTAGCCACTTCTTCTAAACCTACAACTAAGTTACTCATGGTGGCAAAGAGGTCTTGGCCCAAACATCCTTCTCTTGTTGGTCTCTTTGTCCTGTGTGTTTTCTTATATAACTTGTACATCGTTGTACACTACACGGATACAATAAATCAATCCAAAATATTTCCAAAAACATACATTCACATATATCATGATCATCGTAACACAAGGTACATCAATATCAACACCAATAATCATTGTCAACACAATTACACCCAAAGCATGAAATTTGAGCACAATTACATTAGTATAAACATTCCATCATTTAAAATATTCCACAAGATATGAATGTTAGAACATCATCACAATCATCAAATAATCATATGCAAGATCAATATAAGCACAATAATACTACAATTCATGCATCACAAAAGTTTACACAATCCATGCATACAATATATAAGCATCAAAACATCATAATGAGTCTATAATAATGATCTAATATAAATAATGTCTCAATGTCAATGTATCAAATATCATAATCCCCCGACCTTATGTTCCATGGAATATATAACATTTCCATATTAGCTAGTCTAATATCATATAAAAAAGGGTCTAAAGGAAGTCGAATTACACAAACCCTTTAAGGAATTTATGACATATCTTTATTCATATATATTTATTTAGATTATAAGTTAAGGAATTTTCACATAACTCGTATAAAGTGAGATAAAGAGACTTCAAATATAACTACCTTAATATGTCATAATGACATCTATCATGATATAATTTTACGTTCATGTTATTTTGGCTTGTTAAAGATTCTTTGAGGACAAAATTATTATAAGTGGATGCTTTTAAACACTTTTTTTCCTAAATTCTTCTTTCAAGATTCCAAAACTATCCCTTATGCTCTAATTCATAATAGTTTGACAAACCTTGTCTTATTCTTCAACGAGTGAGATCTATCTTTTGGCTAAACGATAACTACATGAAGAATTTTCATCATGAAATAAAGTTACAAAGAAACCTCAAATTATTTGAAAACCCTTAAACCTTCTTCCTTCCTTCTCATTTAGTCTTCACAGGTCATGAAGGCATTTATGAATGCATTAGGAACAAGTACTCTTGACATATTAGTTTTAAAACACGAGGGAGAAATGGGATTAAGAACCAACACCAAGATGGATATTAGGGAATGTCATGTTTACAAAGGTTTTATATCACCTATGAAATCTTTGATATATTCAAAAACCATAGCAAGATGCGTTTTACATAATCATCTTCACAGTCATTGACATACAATCCTAAAGAAACTAAAACACAGTCTTCCATGAACTACACATGCTAAAGAGAGAATATATTCAACGAGTTTCACATCTTGAGAAGATATATTTTAGAGAATTTTGTCAACTACTTTAATAAAAATACATGGTGCTACATATCCTCCTCATGAATCAAGCACTATAATAGGGTATACATTGTCTTACTAAAATAAAGATGCATACTAAAATATTCAACAACTTGGCACTTTTCTTAATCAGGTATAACTCTAGGGACACTTTTCAATAGGCATAGGAGTGAAGTAAAACTCCTCAGGCCTTTCCTTTGTTTGATATCATGCCCATTAAACTAAATTCATTTGATCTTTAAACATTTCTCTATTAGGGTTTCTAGACACAAACCCTAGTCATGTGTTTTGAAGCTTTTCCCATATTGTTCTTCATTTATATGTCAATATGATTGTAGGATTACTTCATCATAGAGTCCTACAAAAATTATCAGTCCTTTTTTGCATTAATTTATTGGACAAAATGATTTTATCCAAAATGTAGTTATCATCTTGACTATTAACAAAAATCAGACCCAATCATAATAAATTGATGTTCTACTAATAAAACCTATTACCATACCATCTAAGATACATTTTTCAACTTACCATACGAGTAAAACTCAATTGAAGTAATATAGTCATGATAATTAGCCACTTATAAGACTATGTGATTTCGTAATCTCAGCCAAATTAAGAGATTCCTGATATTAACACTTCCGGATAATAAATATCCATACATATGACAAAAAAACAACAAATATCTCAAATGAGATAATTATCCTATCTCTACTTGTTTGAAAAGTATGAGTTATGAAATGAATTCCATAAATGTAACTCAGTTGAGGTATTCTTGACTACACCTATATGATAATTAAAGGACAATGAAACTCATAATTAAAAATTATTCAAATGATCATAGCATGGGTTCCATAAAGCTACATTTCACCTATACAAATTTTTCATACCCATATCTCAGCTCAACATCATGCTTATTCGAAAATCCTTTCTCTAAGCACAATGATAGTTTTAGTTTGACTTCCATTTTAACGGTAGGAGAGGAATAAGAATTGGGTTCAAAATTAATGATGAAAGATAATGATTGATACTATTTTAGAACATTTGGTAGACATAAAATACATGATTTAAAACATTTTTTTTCTCCTTCGATCCTTGATGTAGGATTTGTATATACAAGACTTGAAAAACAGTAGAAAATTTGTCTAGTACAGGTTATGCTTCGATAGAAAATATACCACCATAATGACCTATAATGCATCTTCTATAACCTTAGGAGGTTTCCATAACTTGTGCAAGTGAATTGACGAAAAAAATTCATTTTTTCCTATCACTTTAGGAAGGAGGTTTGGAGATAAAATGAACAATGATAGAAAAATCAAAATAATTTTCTTATTACTCTACCTTTTTACCTCATTTATTTTGCAAAATTTTAGTCTTTTAGTGCTCCTCAAAAATTCCTACTATGATTTATCTGAAGGAGGATTGACAGTTTTGTTTGAGGACTAAGAAGATAGCTAATGTTTTATCCCTTATCATTTTACCTGTTTTCGTAAAACTTGAATATCTTCAACACTCTTCTTAAAAATTAATGTTACTTGACCCTGAGATCTATAAAACATCCCTATACCTTATCTATATATTTATTTATCATAAATGTTCCTACACAATCAATACCAATCTCCTTTTCCTATGTTTTCATTCGAAGCTCTTAAGGGTAGTTTTAGTGAAATCTACAATATTTCCTCCAAGAGTTAGATTATTCCTTCTAGATGCTCATAAATTCTCTAAAAGTGTTCATATTCACCTATCATATTTAAATAAGCTTTTCATGTCATGATTTGTGCTCATGCACCTCATTAGGCTCTAAAGGACCTTATCGGGCTCTAAAATTCGGCCTAAATGCACTAGTTTCAATTGTGACTTGCTAAAATTGACTTGATGATCATCCTAAAAGCTCTTTAACATCCTTGAAAAACCATTTATGACATGGGAGACACCTGAGAAAATTACATGAATCTTCTCCATACCTCCGGTGGGCACCTACCTCCACTCACTAAGCTTATAACACCCTAAAACCATCCTGAATGTTCAAGAAGACATCATGAGACCACTCTGTGATAACAAACCACCATTGAGAAGGAACTACCAATAAAAATTCACCCCCCCTTCATGCCCCTAACTCAACCTCATTTCACCAATCATAAATTTTCCATCAATGCCAACTTACATTAATGAAAACACTAATGCAACGGGAGTTAAAATATCCCCTTTGTCATTGATGACAACAAACTCAGAAACCTTGATGAAAAAGAGACACACGAATATCTTCAAAGAATTTTTAAATTTTTTCTAACATAACTCTTTCTATCTTTGACATCTATGACCAAGATTCATATGTTCAAAAATGTAGACAACATGGAAGGATCATTTACAAATCATAACCTTACCTCAAGAATCTCCCCTTAGATTTGACTTACTACCTTGTGAGAAAAGGCATGAAAAGAGTCATATATGTTTTCACCAATAAACTTCAATTCTCCCTCTGATCCTATTTTATTCAACCTTATACTATTCACTTCTTTTCCATGCTTTTATTTTGTCTTCACAACTTGTACCTTAAACAAGTGGAATAGTTCCCCATGTGTAAATGCTTTCATGCTACACACACAGGCTAGTATGTTGATTCTTGAATAATGGCATCCTTTTGACTCGTTAGAGTGCATACTTAAACTCATGGTTCTACAATCTATCTTCATGTTCATATTTCTTGATTGATTTGGAACTTAGATCCCTAAATCAGCATTTCAAAGTCTTTTAGCCCACTTTTGGCATTCCATAGGAGTCTATGTACATCATGGAAAATACTCATGATATTCCCCATGGGATAATTTTCTTTCCCTTTCTCTAAAGCTAGAAAATTTAATTCACTTATATTGCATTTAAGTTATAAGATTTGATCAATTAAATCAAACCAGTCCTTAGGTAATTTCTTACTATTTTCTTTTGTTTTTCCTTGTCAATTCACTGAATGATAAAACTACCTTGCTTCAACTTGAATTATACCATGTTGTCTTAATTATTTTTGGTTTAATAGTCTTTCTATATTTCCAGGACATCTCATATGCACCTATTAGATACTCACAAACATTTCCCTATTTAAATACTCTACTAAAACTTGTAAGTCATTATTTTTACTCCCCACATCCTGCAATACTCAAAGCGCATAAGAGTATCAATATTTTTCCTTACCACAGCATCCTTGGCCTCTAATATCACAAACTTGTGATCATTTAATATTCTTATTTTCCTTATACCAACATAACCCAGCATTTATTCCTTATTCATCATGCCTATCTTTCTTCTTGGTTACCTTGAATATTTAATCAAAGACAAATCTAAGCTCTTTCTCCTACAATAACTAAAATCTTATTGGTTTCCAGATATTAGATTTGATTGGTATTTTAGATCATATTAAATCTCATACACTAATGTAAAGTGTCACTATGATTTCTTAAACTCATCCCATATCATTGCTTTTGAGCTCCTTCAAGATTATACTAGTTACTGAGAACCATGATTAGAGTTATGCCAACCTTCAAGTTGATTTGCAAGATCTTCATGAAATGTTTTCATTACTATAACATTCAAACTTGTTAGGTTGAGGAAGATCATCTTAATTAATTGTAACCATTTCAACATAGACCTTATAAATGAATGATTTTTGCATGATTTCACATGGCTTTGTCTTCATCACGTTTCATTTTTACAATTCTTCTTAGACTTAGAGTATAACAAACTATTCCTTTTGATTTGATGAATTCCATTTAATAACACATCTCTATCTCATGATGAATAATCAAAATTTTTATGATTATGACATTTTATAAGATTTTTCCTAGCAAGATTTTGACAAGCCAACTTTTTCTCCTTTCATGATTCAAGTTTGAAGATAATGATAGATACACACTTGACACTATGTAACATGAATCGATCCCCTTGGAGGACAATGCAACTTTTACACAAGGAAAATACTAGGAATAATAATTTCTTCAAATCTAACTTGTTACTGAAAATTTAACAAACTTTTACCGAAAAGGGATATTTCTCTCATGAATAAATGCTTGAAAAAAATTTGAAGAACATGGAAACACATACTTTTGAGACCATGTGTACACATGATACTTACTTATGAAATATTTCAAGAAAAGGAAATTTTCTCAAGACTTAATCAAATCTATTACAAAATTAGATCTCTCGTCATGACACAATTTGTGAGATAATTAGTATCAACTTGTATAACGACATCATATTAGCATACTAGACACTTTTCAAAAATATTTTACTCCATTGAAGACCTCTCTTACAAGCATACAATCTAAGTAGGATGACTCAACCATGATTCAATCTTGAAAACATAGAGAAAGATAATAAAATCCTTGAAATCTATTTACAATGCTCTCTTTACATGAATACTCATGAAGAACATTCAGAAACCTCAATAAGCACTACTACAAACATTATTTTACATACCTTTCGAATATGACGAAGACTCCAATTAGAAACTAATGATGAAAATTTATCTCAAGAACTTACTTTGGACTATTCACTCAGCATCATCATGGAGAAGAATTATGTTGGTAGTTTTATAGATTAATGAGGAGCATAACTTTATTCAACCAAATGATATATGCCATCTAGAAGCCAAGAGAAGGCACACCACCTTATGAGATCACCTCAAAATACTAAATAGTCATTAAAGCAACATGACAAATCAATTATTTCCTTTCTTATCCTTAAGATCTTGTCAACCTTCTTGTATGTTCTCCTTTGTGTGACTCATCTCCTAATCCCTTACTTTCTGATTGAATTGTTGAAATGCAAACATGATAAACTTCATATACCTACTCTAATACAACTTGAGGTAGATGTTCTTCATCACATGCACTAGACTTGTCTTTCTTTTTCATTGCTTTATCATTACTACCATATTTATAGCTTGTACTAGAATATACCATGACTTTCATTGATTGTTGTGTCTCTTAATCATCTTCACATGTTATTTTCTTGTCATTCTTTGCTTACTCTTGATTTTTCTTCCTTGACCTTGTATATTCATTTTACTTCCTTATTTCCAGAGGTTGTTTTAGGAATAGATGACTTTTACTCATTTCTAGGATTGGTATCTATGTTGGAAACCCTATTAACTTTTTGTTTGAAATTGTGATGCCTATTTTTGTACTTATATTGTTCATTGTATACAATAATGCTTTAAAAATGTCTAAAATCATGACAAATATAGCATATGACACTTCTCTTACCTCTGAATTTGTGTGAAATGTCTTTCTAAATATGACTAGTATCCTTGACATAATGAAATATCCTAGCATATAGTAAAAACTTAGTGAAATTGTAGCATACTACCATGTTCATGCCTTTTGAGTCTACTTCTTTCCAAAATTTACTTGATGGTTATTCTAAGTAGTACTAGAAATATGAACTCTTTCTTGGTGGTTGATGTAAACTATATTATTTTATTTCGCACTTTTGTTATCTCTCCATGGGATTTCATGTATGACCTGTTTTCTACATTCCTTATCGTGTGTCCATAGTTATGATAAAAAAATAATAGCCATTGAAATTCCTTTCATACATGGATGCATTTGGTGGCCTAACTAACTAAGGGCTTATTGTGTTTGTCTTCTGAGTCACCTTCATGGTTGTATGCATTCTTGGAATAACCTTGTAATCCTCTCTCTTTTACATAGGTTCTCCTTTGAATCCTAGACCTTTTTTCTCACTTGGTGCCCTTTGATTTTCTATAATTTCATCAAGAGATTTAGAACTCATTTCGATTTTACTATACACCTTCAACTTGTTATTTACTTCTTCTATTTGAACCTTAAATATTATAAATTCTTATTCATACTTAAGGTAGGAATATTCCTTAGCTTTCAGATATTCTGACTCATTCTCAACAAATGACTCCATATCCTTGAGTGATTAGCTATGGTCAGCTTCCATAAGATTTATTTCCTTCTTCAATACATCAATCGAGAGTAGGAAATCTCATACTTCATTCTCAACACTTATTAAGCTAGTGTACCTATGCTTGTGCCTCCATGATATCCTCTATGTTATTAGACTTGATTTAAGAGGATGATGATCTTGTATTAATTGTTTGAAATTAGGACACTAAGAGGGGGGTGAATTAGTCTTTATTCAAACTTTGACAAATAATTTAGTTCACATAATTTTTTATAATGAAGACAAAAACTCATTCACAAGGAGTTAATCATGTGAGAGCACATAGTGACACATGATTTAATGTGGGAGATCATTGAAGAATGAAAAATACACTAAAATTAAAGAACTAACTTGGACAATAATTTCTTAGTAAACGTTACAATGATTTCATAGTTAAGAATCAAATCAACATGGAGTTGTAAGTCAAAACTTTAACCAAACAACTACTTTATATTTAGCAAGATTCTACTTGTATTGAAGCTTCAAATCGAAAATTCAATCAAATACCTACTAACCTTATGTAAGCTTCAACTCCCAATTTATAAGATGCTACTTAGACTTCTAGAAGGTTTTGATCACTCGATTTTGTTGTCTCACAAAATAGAATGTGACCAATAGGTCATCTCATTCTTCCTCCAAGTTCTCCTCCTAATTTACCTCTCCACTAACCACTTAATCAAATAAAAGTATCGATTATACAAGGATAATTTCACCAATACTTTCATATAATGCTTTCACTCATTGAATAAAAAAACATGAACCTAATTTTCATTTGTTAAACCTACTTCAATATTTCAATCATGAGGGAATTATTCGCTCACCTTCGTCCTCCTATGTTTCATGGTTTCAAGATCCTTTAAAAAAATGGTTACCAACACCTCATTTATTTTTCATAGTCCTCTTCAATAAAATGGAATTATGGATTCATTATACGACTTGACTTAATCAATAGCTCTTCATTTCTTCTACAATTTTCTCATCTTCACTCCCCTCTCAAGGAACTTATCTGCTTTTTTTCTCACACTAAATTATTTGTAAGGATTACCCTCTCATACTCTTATGGATCTCTATGCCAATTTCATCTCACACACTTCACCCAAAAATAAACTATCTTTACAACATACTCATGCATCTTTAACATACATTAACAATCTCTCCATGGCGTCGATAAAAAATTCCATTGCAAAAATAATCTATTTGTAAATAAAATAGAACACTATGCATGACATTTCCACTTCAAAGTTATGGAATTATGACATAACACCCTCGAAAAATATTACAAAGTGAGATGAAGAGACTTCAAATGTAACTTCCTCAATATGACATAATGGCATCTGTCATGCTTCAGTTTTACCTTCATGATATGTAGGTTTTTTCAATATTATTTGAAGTAAAAATGATGATAAGTGGAGGCTTCTAAACACTCTATTTTCCTAAATTTTTCTATCAAGATTTTGATACTATCCACCATGATCTAGTTTGTAATTCTAGGACATATCTTTTCTTATTCTTGATGAGTTATATTTATCTTATAGCTAAAAGATAACTCCTCCAAGTTTTTTTCATCATGGAATAACTATATAAGACCACTGAAATTATTTGAAAATAATTATACCTTGTTCCTTATTCCTCATTTAGTCTTCACAAATAATAAAGAAACATATGAGTTCATTTGGAGGAAGGATGCTATATATCTCGAGTTTTAAAACAAGAGGGAGCAATGGTCTTAAGAACCAATGTTCCAAGATGGATATTAAGAAATACCATGTTCAAAAATGGTTTATATCACCTATGAGAATTTGGATATCTTCAAAACCTAGAGGAAGAGGAATTTTACACATTTATATTCAAAATCATCAATAGATAGTACTAGATAAACTGAAACATAGTCTTCCATGAACTTTACATTCTAAAGACAGATATTTACCCATATTGGGAAGATAGATTTGAGAGAATTTATTCAACTATTATATTTAACAAGAAATGGCACTACATATTTTCCTCTTGGAGTGGCCACTGAAAGAGGGTATGTATTATCTTACTAAAATAGAGATGCATCTTAAAATATTAAACAAAATCACACCTTTATCGATCAGAGGCATAAATCTAGGGACACCTTTCAAGAGGACTAAGACTAAAGCACAACTACTCAGGTCCATCCATTATTGGATATCACACCCATTAGACTGTATTAGTTTGATCTTCAAATGTTTGTTAGTTAGGGTTTCTATACATAAACATTAGTCACATATTTTTAATATTTCCACACATTGTTCTTCATTTCTATGTCAAGATGATTTTAGGATTACTACATTAAAGAGTCTTACTACAAGAATAAGTCCTACCTTTGCATTCATTTATAGAAGAACATCATGATTTTAGCCCAAATGTGCTTATAATCTTGACTCTTACAAGAATTTAGACCTGATCATAAACAAATGATGTTATACTAATGAAAACCTCTACCCAAAGCATCTAGGATACATTTTTTAGAAGCCCTCAACCTTCTACAACTTACCATCTTGAGTGTAACTCCAATTGAAAAATATAGTCATGAAAATTAGCCATTCCTAAACTTGTGTGCACTCTAACATGATTCAAATAACCTATCTTAACATATCTTTAGAGATGGAGATGATCATGGTGGAGCTAGTCACAGTGGAGCCGAGGAAAGAAAAATTGCAGATAGATAATGAAAACACACGGGCCTCCAAGTTGTTTAGATAACAATGAGACATAGCCATTACTGAATCTTGAATAAGAATTGAAGAAATACTCTCCATGCCTTCAAGTTCAAAATACGTGGTGAATATAGCATATGGTAGATTGATTTTTTCCTTGATCAAATGATTTATTACGATTAGTCCAAATATCGATTAGGTAAGAATATGAGTAATAAATAAATGGAAAATTTTGGGGCAATTCAACACATTTTCCATGTCTCGATAGAATTTTTATGTTTGTTTTCACCTTGTAATAAGATTTAGTCCAAGTAGTATAGGGCGGTCCATGGTTTTATGGGAAAACCATGCTCTCCTTTGTTAGATGGAATTCAGGTGCCAAAACTCACATCCCCTCTATAATTCCTTTTTGGTTTAGGATTTCAAGGCTACCCTTGGAGTTCTATGAATTCCATGTGTTGGATGGGATAGTAATATTTATTGGAGACTTAATTTCTCTTGACCGAATCTGTTGTCACCATATCACGGTGCCCTCCGAATGGAAAGAATTTAAGTAGAATTTTTGGTGTGATTGGGTAACATGGGATCACCTCTCAAGTTGTGGGAGTTGGGCTTGAGGTGAACCTCTGGAGAAGGCTATATTCCTCTTCCTAAACAAAGTATTATACTACTCCTAGTTCAATAAAATGGTTAACTATACCTATACTAGCATTTCATGAGATTTAGTGAAATATATTTTCAAGAAATAAAACTATACAAGGGATGGTGTTGCACAAAATAAAGGGTGTAACTAGAATCATGAAGGGTTAATTTTAATAGGATGTTGTGCACCACAAGATAACTTCACCTACAAAACTTGGAAAGGGTAAACAAAAATACCACAAACTAAAGATCATACATTCCCTTTCTTAAAAATCAATTAGATAAATAATATATCAAGTATCGTAATGAAGAGAGATGAAATTAAGAAGGGTAATAAACACCAAAATTCAACAATATGCAGAAATCCACCACTTGATAAGCATAGAACTCCAAAACCTACAATACAAATTTAAAATTACAAAGTGCATCTATAAGCATGAGAAATACACAAATAAGTATGTGGACTGATGAAAAGGACTAATGGCAGTCACAAAACATAAACTTTTACTACTCTAACAATGTGCAAAATGCATAATTACATCCAAAAGAGGCAATGGTTGCCATTACATTCTTTTAATAGAGGCTTGACAGAGTTCCCAATGCACAAAGATAACTTGTAGAAGAGAGAGGATTCTTGAAAAATATACACTTTTCTAAGTTTTTTAACATGTCAAACTCTTTGGAATGAGTTATTCATTTACATTTATAGAAAAATACTTGTGCAAGAATAGAGGAGAAATCATAAATTCCTTCCTAAAATGAAGGCACATGATGGTCAACATTAATTACAAAGTTGGTTGAACCACTTAAGAACCCCATCATGTGTCATAAATGAAAGGTTTGAATTAATCTTCTTATTTAATTAAAAGAATATTTAAATAAAATATTTTAATAATAATAATAAATATCATTATTAAAATATTTTAATAAAAATATTAATTTAATTATTATTAAAATAATATCAATCTAATGACAAAATTCAGGTGGGACCCTTGGGATAGGTTTGCATTGAGAAATGGGGGGGTCAATGAGAAACGGTCAAAAAAGACAAACTCATTTGTTGACTCATTAAAACAAATCACTGAGTTGGTGTCAAGCTCATCCTTCTCAATGTTACCTAACATCTCTTTTAGGATGTTGTGATCCCTACAACTCACTTTATCGGATAAATCTTGTGAGTTATTTTGATGAATCATCCATGTTTTAGCTTTAAAAATCATCATCTAAGCTCCTTTGATGTGACTCAACTCCATCTTGAACAAGTTGATATGGAAATAGCTTAATACCTCTATACGCCTTGCTCCCTATCATTCTAGCTCGATGTGTTATTTGCCAAATCCAAGCTATCTGTCATAAGATTACCTTGGCTCGGCAACCCTAATTTTGCATCTCCCTTACGACCTCAACCTAGCTCATGTTCCAATAAGTCTGAGTGGGATCCATCTGAAATGATCATTCGCACTATGTCATCGTGGCTAACTCGTGAATCATCTTCATGAACTAGAAATGATTCAACTACCAAGCTCCACAAGCACATCACAATCCATGGTGAGCTCCTCCATGTTCAAAGAAGCCTTGGTGAGCTCACATTGTTTCTTCCACATCCATGAGTTCTGCAACCTTATGATACATTGAAAAAACTCAACATCCCATTGCGAGTTTTTTTACTTTATCGCATCAACCTAGGATATCCTTCAGTTTGCATCCATGAATCCTTAATGAGCCTGTCTACAAGCCTAACTCCTTTAACCTTTTATTCACCCCGAGGTATTCGTGGCTTAAAATGAAAAAATCGTTAGCTTGTCATTGAATCGGGATAGTAAATATTCATTTCTATGAGCTTGACCTAAGGATCGAACCATTATATGTCTCAAACTTGCTCGAGCTATTCCCATGCACATTGAATATTCTTTTGTGTCAATTCCTTCCCTCTAAGTCATTGGTCCCTATATTTTACTATCTTTACACTATGTATAACCTCATTAGTGAGGATCTTAAGCACATCACTTCCCCTAAATCACGCCATCCTTGAGCTCAATGTCGAGTTCTTTGCGAGATCATACTGGCAAGTTGTTTCAAAATATCTCCCTCTGCAAGATTCTTTCAAGCTCCTAGCTTGATGTCCATCTAGAAAGTTTGAAATATTCAATGAGCCACAAAACCACTTTATGAGAAACTCGGATCCCTCATATGAATGACTCGGTGACCAACTCTTTTCCGGACCTATTTCTCTCACCACAACATAAGATTGACCTTGAGTTCCTTATGAATCACCGAGTCTTCACTCTTAAATAGGTTTCCTAATCTTCATTCACAATCTCTACTTCAATTCATGATTAGTTGGTTCACCTCCATAGGGTTTGTTTTAAATTCTCAGCGTCGAGCAACTTGTCCATCATTTGGCTCGCTACTTATGAGGCTTTCTTGAACTACTTGTCTCGACTTCTCTCCTCCCGACACATCTAGAGATCTCACCGTATTACCATTTCCCAAGAACTCAACGTGAATCCAATTCAAAACATCTCTTCTGATGTGGAATGATTGAGCTCCTTGTTTTCACTCATTCATTATGATGAGATACCATGTTCCTCGTGTTGAGAAAATTTCTCATGGATTCAATTCGTTGAGTTATATGAGCTCATCTTGATGGCCGAATCGACTTCCATGGGCCAACCTTCATGACCAAACTCCAAAATCTTATACCCCGATGTCAATCATGTGAGCCCACACCCATAAATTTTTCATGACCACACCATTTGAAATCTCACTCATCTAAACCGTGAGTACGCTCTTCTCCTGCAATGTCAGGATGCTTGTGTAATATTCCACCTAGCTCATCGATGCTAAGTCCTTAAATCTAATGTGGCATTATTTCCAACCTGTCACCATGTGGTACGATCTCATCAATAACTTTCCACATAACTCGGCAAATGACTCGTTGTTTTGTCCATAACCACTCAATCCCTCAAACATTTTTAACTCTCATGATGACTCACCTAGAGAATCACCAACCAACTCAGAATCTTCCCATTATGTAAATATTGTATTGGGTAGTCATTTCGATATCCCCACATGGCAATGCTCTCTTAAATTTCAACTTTCTTCGGAAAATGAGTCTTAGAACCCCACTGCGTGGAAACCTTTTGTTGGCCTCGCCAACAATGAAACCTCACTTTGGCCTCCCACATTAATTATTCCCCGCACGGAACTCTTACCTCATCTCACCAATCTTATTATTCCATCTTGGCCATAATTTGAAATTTCTCCCACATAAACCTTCCTAAACTCCTTCCATCTAGTGATATCCTCTAATCAACTTGGTCCCCTTGTTTAAGCTCAATTGTTTGTGGTTAAACTGGTTCCCAAGCCCTAACATTGAGCTCAGTCTAAATCTATTTGTTTACTCATGAACTCGGGTACCACTCGGTGAAACATAGCGATATATTTTCTTATATTCGTGAAACCCCGAGCTATTTTTGTTCTATCTCGTGATTCCTTCATCAAGTTCCTAAGATCTCGGTCCTTTATAATAGTTTTTCAGGTCTCTACCATCTTGAATTCGTAATCCATTAATGTAATAATTCGTTTTTAGAGCCACTCGGACCTTCCAACTTATGAAGCATATTTTTCATTAAGCTCGGCTCATCGAATAACATCTCGAGCTACTCGGAAAGTTATCCCTTAACTTAGCCCCCACTATGGATTCTCTCAGAATGTAATTTTTCTCTAATAAGTGACTTTCTTAGGATATTTCTTGAGACTAGAGAGTAATCTAAGCACAAAAACTCTTTAAATCTAATTTACGGATTTTGATCATTTCTACATGATTCATGTGAGAGTGAGCCTCTGAAACATCAATTTCCTTTCTCTGAGTAAACACTGAGATTTGAAAACCCATGAAAGGAAAAATAGTTCAAGCTGTTCTTGAATCCTCCTATAACATTGAAAATGTTCTTGAAAAAAAAAAAAAAAAAAACTTTCTTGTAGGCCCCAAAGTCGTTTGGTGAAGACCTAGAGTTCAACAAGACCCCGTTGTCTATTTTTTCCATGCGTTAAAAATTGGATAACATTTATGGTGACGTCTTGGGGATGCTTTCCTACTAATCATGATTCCTATAGCCTTAATTCATCCATTGGGAATGGATTCAATATTGGAATCTCAAAGATGATATGATCTTCTATGATACAAGATCTTAAACTCTCTAGCAATGATAGGTAGGGAAAACATAATGACTCTAACAAATGCTTGATACTTACAAAGTGTAATGTGGATTTTGGATGAAACATCGAGGATTTGGAAATATCCTAAATTCTATTTAAAACCTTGAACTTTTTCCTCCTTGAAAACCTACAATGATGATACAATGTGCAGGATAACACTAAACACAACAATAAGGAAAGTAAAATCAACAATGAATGCACAACAATGTGTAAAAAGCACTTGGAAGTAAACACCTAACTAAATTGTACTGAGGATGGAAAGATCTAAAAAGAAATCTTTTAGATGTATCCCATTCACATGAATGGTAAGTTCTTCTCCATTTATCCTAGATAGATGAAATTAAGTTTGCTCTTTTCAACTCCTTGTGATGTATGGACCAATGCAGAGAGCTTAAAACTTGGTGTGCTTTCGTGGTTTGGATGTATCTTCATCCTATTTGAGAACTAAATATCCCTCTTGAAAATACATGTCTGATGCCTTCTTGTCAAAATATTTCTTAACTTGAGCCTGACGTTGCTCCAAAGTCTTCACATCCTTGTGTTGTACTTCTTCAAACTCCATGAGCTAAACAAACCGATCAGGAGGATCACTCTCCATAACCTCAAGACAATGAGCTAACTCCAAAGATGGTAACTCTAAGGAGAAATTTTTTTGCTTCTCTTCCATATACTGACATGAAAGGAAAATTTAAAATGGCCCTTGTAAGTGCAATCAGATCTTCCCATAAAGTATTTTTCATTTTGCATGTGCTAAGTCTTCATGTTGGTTTCCATAGTGTGTTCGATAATCCTTTTGAATTTTTGTTGTTAAACTCAGCCAATCCGTTTCCTTGCGAGATAGTAAATTGGATGAAGTTTTGAGATAAAATCCATTCTTAACATCCCATTTGCTCAAATTTAGATGAATAAAATCCATTGCATTGTCTGAAATAACTGTAAATGGAACATTAAATTTTGTCATTATACTTTATAGGAAATTAAGAATTTCCTTCTCATTACTCTTCTTTTATGTTACTACTTGTATCGATCGAGAAAAATAGTCTGTTATAATAAGGACCCATTTATCTGTCACTAGATGGAGGATTAATCATTCCAATGAAATACAACCCCCATTGAAAAAGGGTTTAGTCCACTTGAATTGGATGTAGTGCAAGAGTCGTAAACTTTTTTTTCCCATTGAAAAGAGCACATTCCTTGCATTTCCTTACCTAGAGATTGGCATCTTTGAAAAAATCCATCCAATAGTAACCGGCTCGCATGATCTTAGTAGTAGTTGTTCGTGTATAATAATTTCCTCTAGATAGGTCATTGTGAAACTTTTATAGTATCTTACTTACCAATCTCAGTCCAATGCACCAAAGGATAACACCATTCAAATCCCTTAGAAAGAGAACATTATCTACAAGAAAATATGGAATACACTTAAGACGGAAAGTTTGTCTTTGATTTTTATCCTTGTTCATAGGATATATTCTTGAGAAAAGGAAACTCTACATTTTGGATAACAATTTAACCTTATCATCACCTTCATCAGTGTTTAGGACTATCACATCCTCATCACCTTTTGATCCCAAGTCTGTAGCAAGTTGTTAACACAAACCTTTACCTATCACAAGTTTGGTAACTTTGATATGTATGTCATACTCCATTACCTTCGTGATCAATCTAGCATGTTTTTCCTTCATATATTTGATTAGAAAAAATTACTTAACACCTAAATGAGACACCATAAGATCAATTTTATTGTTGGACAACATGTGTTTGAATTTATTCAAATGTCAAATAACCAAAAAGACTTTTTTTTCAACGAATGAATACTTGAGCTCATAGTCTTTGAGAGATTGACTAAATAAAGTAATTGGTTGCTCCATCAGATCATCATTTTTTTGGGTGAGGATCCCTGGAATGCTCTCAAACCTCCAAAAGCAAAAATAATAAAATATCTATCAAACCCGAGGTACACCTTGTGTGGGATCTTAAGAAATTGCCATTTTGATGGCTTTGAAGCTCTCCCTTCCTTCCTTTGTCCATGAGAATGGCATATTCTTCTTCAACATAAGCTGCATTCGGTGGTTTAGCCAATGATGCGAATTGAGGGATGAATCTCTGTGTAATGTCCCTCTTTCTCGAATAGTTTGATCGAAGACCTTTGGCCCTTTTGTCTATTCGATGGCCAAAGGGCTGAGCTCAAGGGTGACTTAGGTTTATTAATTTCATTATATCATGCTCAAAATAAAATAAATTTTCATTAAAAACACATATAATGAATTAATAGACTTAATAAGTGACTTTGACTTAGGAAAGTACATGGGAATAAATTAATAAATTATTTAATATGCTTTCCTAGGCAAAAAGTGTGACTTTCTTTGGGGATGGAAAAATTAATTAAAAATTAATTATATTCCTTGGGAAAAGTGTGACTTGCATTTTGGAAGGGTTTTTGGCTTATAAGGGAAAAGTGCGACTTGTGTCAGGGCATTCCAAATTATTATTATTTTTCTTCTGCAATTGGCAGAAGCTTTGCAGATAAAATCCAAGGATGCAAACCCTCTAGATTATTCCTCTTGTGGACGGAAACCCCAGGAGAAGTGAGAGGAGTTTCTATTTAGGGAACTTCATTGTATTCACAGGTTATTTATCATTTAAATAGTGTTGGAAGGAGAAATGAATTACAGCAAGTAAGCATTCACAAAACTTGCGAGTGGGGACACTTATTCTATAGTTACTTTATTTAGTAACTATGGTATTTTCCATGCTAGTTTATTATTTTATGATCTAGCCACATATGTATATCAAATCGATTTGGTTTCAATAAATGATGGCACGGTTTTGGACAATATTTTTTTATCAATCCATTTGCATATTTTTGTTTGTTTTGATGTAAATGTTTGCCATTATAAATAAATATTATATTCATGACTGAATTATTTGTGAATAAATCACTGTTTAAACCCTAGGAAAATTTTCTATATTTATCGAACTTGCACAATTTGTTTTATTTAATGTTTTTGTGCAGTATGAGAATGGTGTTCTATTGTTTCCTTTGACATTATCAATATAATTCCAAGCCTAAACAATCTATAAAAAAATATTCACGCAAAGGGTTTGGGATATTTCGGTGGTATCGAGAGAAGTGTATCCTCTGCACTGTGTGCGAAGGAGCAGAGAGTAATTAAAAAAATCAGCTTTGAATGAAACATAGAGAGGTCGGTTCACATAAATACTACACGTGTAGGTGGGCATGACTTGAAGCTGCTATTGTAGGAGGTGACAGAATGGATTTTATGGGTGATAAACATGAGAGTCCTCCTCAACCTGAGCATGCAGACCTAGATAGATACTTCATTCGGGATATGAAAACCACTCAGAGGAAGTTTTTATAGACTATGGAGTACATGGGCTCTACCTTGGATAGGTTAGCATTGGATGGGCATTGGGATAGACATGTGAGAATGGATAGATCCATATCGATTGCAATTGGTTAGAAGGATGATAGCATATCACCTTTAGAAATTGGAAGTGTTAGGGTATCGCCATGCCATGAGAGGAGGCACACCCATAAAGACGAGAGAAGGACTACACAGACTTTATATAGGCATATGCGCATAAATTCATGTGTAGAGAAGATCCACCAGAGATTGACATGTGACAAGGAAGAAGTAGCTTTTCCGGATACTATTATGGTAGTTAGTGATGAGTGGAGGATTTTTCTACATTATGTGAGGGATGTCATTCCCCTCCCATAGTATTGTGCTCAGAGGAGAGATAACACGAGCATTGGACGGGATAGGAGACCTAGAGCACAAAAGAGCGAGTAATTGCATTAAGTTACCAATATGGTAACCCTATCAATTTTTATAGTAGCGAGAAAGATCGGTGCTAGGGCTACGACACCTATCTTACCCTCAAACCAATGAGGGAACATAAGGATATATAGTTCGCTACTTTTCACCTTGACAGGGTTGTCATGAGTGGTGGCACCATGGGTTAGTTACACAAAGTCACGATCTTCTACAAATCATACAGGACTTCATTGAGAGGTTGATTATGAGATTTAATTGCAAGGATGTGGAGATTTATTACAAGGACTTGGCACAACTCGAAAAAGTGGACGGGTTGATTCCTATATCAACGAATTTCAGCGTATAATAGTTATGGTTCCAAAGATTCCCGAGAAGAGGGTAGTGATGCTATTCATAGAAGGCCATTATGAAAGGATGAGAGGATTGGTCAAGGCTCTTAATCCTAGGATGTTGCATGATGCCATCTAGATGGCATTGGACTTGGACACATCCCCCACTTGTTATTAGCCCAATAAGAAGTTTCCCACGAGCTCTAAGCCATTTCAGCTCTCTACTATTCAGCAAAAGAGTGCACCACCTCCTAAGGTGGATCAGGAAACTCATAATGAGTTGAGGAGAAAGAAGCTTTTCTTTCATTGCAAAGATCATTGGGAGCCTAGACATAATTTCCTCGCTAAAGGCAAGGTGCATCTCATTGAGGTGATTTTAGATTAGAATGATGACAACTCACCTTTGCATATAGATGCAGAGGGTGAGAAAACAGCCATGATGCATAGGGGCAACAACCCCAAGTAGAGAGTGGAGAGAGTGACATATTAGATTCATCAATATCAATATTACTACACTCTTAGGAGTTCCAAGGTAGCATCCTTTCAGCTAAAGGGAGTGCTTAAGGGAGAACAAATTGTTTGTTTGGTTGATAGTGGAGCTATGAACAACTTCATCGATGAGGGGTTGGTTACGAAGACGGGATTACGGGTTGAGGATTTTGAGGGGTTTAGTGTATAAGTAGCGAGATGGGTTTTCTATTATTTACACTAAGAGGATTAAGTGAATTAGTAATCGGATGGGTGACTACACATTGACTAATCACTTATATGTTATTAGACTTGGTGAAATTGATACGGTCTTGGGTATTCAATGGTTACGAGTCCTTGGCAGCTATGTGTAGAACTTCTTGAGCGCGGTTGGAGTTTGTGCTTGATAGGAAGAAGATTGTGTATAAGGATCTTTCTGACGGTGGGCCTAGAGTTGTTTCAGGACGCATGATGGAATCCATAGTCAGACATGGAGAGGTTACATGGGAAACATAATGTTTCATTTCATACAAACTTTCTTCAGATAGTGAGACACCCTTTCATATAGACATCTAGTCCATACTGGATAAGCATGGCCCAATGTTTTGTGACATTCCTCCAAGTAGACCACTAGATAGAGGGTTTGAGCATGTTATAGAGAATAAGGAGGGTGCTAAACTGTGATGACTATGCCTTATCGCCATCCTAAGACATATAAGGATGAGATAGATAAGGCCATTAGAGAACTCTTTGATATGGGACACATCTATCCTATTTGTAGTCACTTTGCTTCTTTAGTGGATTTGGTGAAGAATAAGGATGGGACCATGAGGATGCTCATTGACTACCATGTACTAAATAAGAAAACCATAAAGAATAGGTATCCTATTCCTCACAAAGATTAGTTACATGGAGCTATCTATTTTTCAAAGATTGATCTTTGATTAGGATACTTTGATTCATGTTTGGGATGAGGACATTCACAAGATAGCTTTGGATGTCACTATAGGCACTATAAGTTCTTGGTGATGCCATTTCGACTCACCAATACAGCAATTACGTTTCATTCATGTATGAACCATCTCTTCAACAACCAGTTGAGGAAGTTTGTGTTGGTCTTCTTTGATGATATTTTGATATATAACATGACATTGGATGAGCATTTCAGGCATCTTGATGAGGTACTCAAAGCATAATGGAGACTTAGTCTTTATTTGCTAAGATGTCCAAGTGTGAATTTGGGCTTACTAAGATAATGTATCTTGGGCACATCATTCGGACCAATGGGGTAAATTTTTATTAGGAGAAGATAAAGGAAATGTAGGATTGGCCACCACCAAAGAATATATATGATTTGCGTGAATTCTTGGGGATATGTGGTTATTACAAGAGGTTCGTGAAGGGCTATTCTCACCTGGTATCTCCATTCACAGATCTTACATGGAAGGGGAACTCAAATGGAAACATGAGGCATAGGTAATATTTGAGAGGCTCAAGGTTACTATGATCACATGTCCAGTTTTGACTCTTATTGATTTCTCGCGACCCTTAATTTTGGAATGTGATGATTCGGGATTGGGGAATTGTGTAGTTCTTATGCAGTATCACCATCCTATTTCCTACGAGAGTAGGAAGTTGAGAGATAATGAGAGGTTGTACTCCATCTATGATTATTATGATATACTTGTCATCATACATGTGTTATCTCTCAAAAGTGCACCTGTAGAGAGATGACTATAGGTTTTCTAATCTTGCAAAATTTGATCTCTCTTCCGTAGATACAATGGAAAAACCTCGAGTCTATGGGTATACCTATTTTGAAGTGAGTCTCCGAGTGTATCAAGGTTGGTTCCTTGTTGATGTATCCTAAATTGATTCTAGGATTAGGGGTAAAATATTACTATAAAATAATTAAAACTAAGGTGATACACCAAATTTGTATGAGGTATTTGGTGAGTATATGCACAATTGATATGTGAAGGATTTTTGTGCAAGAACCAACAGATTATTCTCAGTAGAATATTAAGGGAAAAACACTTTGAGGTATTGGGGATATTATCACAACAATCTTGCTAAGCTAAACATGCACATTAATATCATGCGAAACTACTTTGAATTTTGCAATAGGGTAAGATGATTAATCAGGGAATTTACATTCACAAGACTAATAGAAACATACACAAGACTGCAAATAATTGCGAAGGCAGAAATTATTCACACTCGAGAAGGCAAAAGCTGGAAAAAATTTCTTGATAATCCTATATCAAAAAGTCCTCCTTGATTTCTCCTTGTGCTTTGTAAGGCACACAATATATAGAAAAAAGTTCACCTTCTTCCTAAAAATAGCCTAAGGCTTGTACTCGCCCATGCATTCTATTTTTATCCTTTATTTAATAATAGATAAAGGAATAAAAATAGAGCATGCAATTACAAATAGGCATTTAATAGCCTTGATTACAATTGGTCAACTGAAGTTGACTGATCTATTTTTAAGAAAGCAATAGTAAATAATTTGCTAAAAATAAGCTTTCTTGCAAGGCAAGTCTTTCCTATTTTGAATATGCAACTTTGTCTTCTTGTTTGTTCTATCTTCTTGTGGAGCATGCAAAAACTTAACTCTCTATTTGTGGGTAAAAGAAATAATTATAATACCCAAAAATACCCACCTTTGTGGCGACCACTTTGCACTTCACCATAGATTGGCCATATTTTGATTATTTGAAACATACATTATAATTCGGGTTTTCTGAAAATCAAAACTTGAAATGATAGCTTGGATGGCACATGGATTCTTTTTCCTTTGCTTTTACGGGCATGCGGGAAAAATTTCAAAAATTTAAGTCCTTTGCGGACTTTCGGACTGTGGGATTATTCTGGTAATTTTAATTTTTTGTGAAAAGGCTTCAAAATGTAAAGGGGGTCCGCCTCTGCATATTTTCTTTGATTTCATTCCTTTGTTGAATTTTTCCACGTGGGGTGTCGAGCTTGCGGGAGATTTTGGAAATTTTAACCTTTTGAAAAGGTTTCGAACTTAAAGTACCTCTGGCCTCTACTTTTCGCCTGTATAATGAAGACACGTTTCCTTTTCGGGCCTATGGATGAAAGTTTTACAAATTGAAAATTTCAGAAATTTGACTAAGTTCGACTGCCATTTTGATTGGACTCTTTTGCATCAATTTTTATGACTCGTTTGTGATCGTCGATCTCTGTACTTGTTGATTTTTTATCGTCGATCTCCAAAGTATGATTTTAGGGTTTCTGACATGTATTAAATGCATTTTTATTAATTTGGATCGGACTACAAGTATTTACATGGATAATATTTATTTTGTTAATCAATCATATGGGAACTTAGAAATATATAGGAGAGGTTTTCCTACTGATGTAGGAAACAACCCATAGTAATACATGAGTTTTTTTTAACAACTCATTATTATAAAACCAAATAATGATTATTATAATTATGAGTTGTTTCTAAACAACTCATAATATAATAATAAACTAAATACAAATAATGTTAACAATAACATAATCCTAACATTCACCCCCTTAGTGTGAACATTATTTACTGATATCACCCCCTTAATGTGAACACAAAAAAATGCACCATAGAACTGGAACCAGAATCATATGCCTCTGCATACTTTTAGGTCTGCATACTACTGGCTTGGATCTTGCTATCTAGATCTTGTTGCACATGACCAATCCACTTCACCACAATGAACCCCATACCGGATGACCACACTTCCACCGATTCACCTACATACGTGAACTCATCAGTTACCACTTTCACTTCTAGTGAATGATAGATTTCACTAGTTGATCGATGTTGGAAGTCTGACAGCAGTCGAAGGATCTCGCAGATTAGAGGATCACTCCAGTTCAGCTGCCTTCCTATATAACTGTTCTCAGCATAAAAAATTCACATCTTCCTTGTTTGAATCAAAAATGGGAAGGAAACCACACACCATTTTATTCAGCACACACCACACAACTAAAATAATAGAAAATACTGCCACCAAATTTGAATGTGACCCCATCGTTGGTGACTGACGAGAGGTGTTGATCACCCTCCATCCTCCAGTTGCCTTTTGCCTCTAGTAGATGAATTATTTACCATAAGTATTCCTCATCATTAGGACAATAAAGTTCTTCATCTTTAGAATATTCATCCCAATCAATTTCTTCCTCAAATAAAAATCTTTTTGATCTATTTTGTCATCAAGTAGATCTTTCGCCCTCTTTTTACAATTCAAAATTACATGTCCTAATCCTTTGCAATAAAAACATGTAACCTTTCCTCGTGATGGAGCATGCTTTGAAGTATACTTCCCCTTTTTTGATGATGTACTAGCTTTATTGTGCACATATAAAACCTCCTCTTCTAGCTCGGAAGGTTCATGATGATCAAGAAGAGTAGAAATTACTCCTTCTAAACCAATGTTAAGCTTGCTCATAGTAAAAATCATATGAGACATTTTTTTTGGAAAACTATTCAAAAGAATGGCTTTGGCATCATCATCATTTACCTTTTCATTAATGCCAGTGAGCTGATTAAGTAGAGAGCGAAATTTGCTTATATGATCTGCCATTTTTGCACCTTCATCCATCTTCAATCCATATAGTTTTTGCTTCAGAGTCATCTTGGAACTTTCCGCTTCAGATCCAAAAATTTTGTTTAAAGTCTCCCAAATTTCCTTTGCAGACTTTGTGAAGTCCACATGGTGCAGGTAAGCTTTAGATAGACCGAGACCAATGGTTCCCAAGGCTTTTTGATCCTTGATACTCCACTTTGCGAGATCCGTTGCATTTGTTGGTGTTGTAGTATTAGGTTTAACAACATCCCACAGATCCTTTTCAATCAAATTCAATTGCATCTGAATTCTCCACGTATGAAAATATCATCCTTCAAACTTCTCAACAAGACTGAACTTCTCCATTTTTACAAAAATTGACACACAAAACAATGAAGGATGTCAGACATCGGGTAACACCGAAAATGCGTCCGTAAGACAAAATTTTTTATTTTTACAATTTTGAAAATTTTCCTAATAATCACCTAAATGATGATAACAAAATGACACAAATATGTTTTTGACACTTTGACTCTGACTATTTTGACAAGACTAATGAATCAATTTTTGACTAGAATTTTGAAACATGACTTACAAGGGACAAAATGACGATGACACTTAACATTTGACGATATTAAAGACAAATAAGATATGAAGACACAAGAATTGAAAGACTAATTGAAAATAGAAATATAAACCATACCATTTTACCATGAATATTTGACAACAAGTGGTTTTATTTTAAATTCCAAAAGTGAAGAAAAAAACTCGAATGGTGATTTTGTGCAGCAACGTTGATAGCAGCATTTCTCCTAAAATACAATCTGGGTTTTACTGAAATTTTGACAGTATTTTTGAAACACATAAAAATTAAAACCCATTAAAAATTACGGTGACCCAGATCACAAAATGAAAATTAAGACTGTTTCTTTTCACGATTTAAAAATTGCTTCACGCTCCACATTAAATTGTGAAACTTCTGCATAGAACTGCTCATAAAATAAAAATAGTATTCACAAACCATTTCTGGGTTTTGTTCCTCTATATCCACCCTTTCCAAAACATTTTAAATCACTTGATTTCATTGAGTTATAAGAAAGATATCACAATTCTAGTATACCTGCGCCATGATGTTACAAAAAAGTCTTTTCTTCCATTTGTTTTTTTCTTTTGCTGCTGGAAATAGAAATGAACCAGAGGCATCCCCTTCTCTAATATGAAAAATGCATTATGTGAACATGGTTATCACGCTCTGGTACCAAACATTTATTTGGATCGGATCGCAAGTATTTACACGGATAATCTTCATTGTATTAATCAATCATACGGGAGCTTACAAATAAATAGGAGAGGTTGTTCCTACAATGTAGGAAACAACCCACAATAATACACAAGTTTGTTTTAACAACTCGTTATTATAAAAAATAATGATTATTATAATTATGAGTTGTTTCTAAACAACTCATAATATAATAATAAACTAAATACAAATAATGTTAACACTAACATAATCCTAACATTTTAAGGGCTCGAACCATGGTTTGCATTGAAAGTGTAGATCGATCCTCAACCTTTGATCTTTGTACTTGTTGAATTCTAATCATCGATGACTTGACCATGGTTGAGTTCTGTTAATTCATCTCTCGAGTGTGCATGGTAAAGGTCAATTTGGCCCTAACTTGATCATTCCATTTGGATTTTCATCCTGCAGGCAAAGCCCTGGCAAAATTTTTGCTCGATGTCTTTGTTGAAGCTTCTGAAACTTGATTAAGAACATTTTTACTTTTTTGGCTTTCGAGCATCTATATATTTCTTTATAATTTTTTGAGAAAATCCTTTGGGAGATTCCACCATTCTTAGATTTCGAGCTCTGTTATTGATATCTTAGTGAAATCCAGTTGTCTGAGCTTTCTGAGTGGAATTGTCATGAACATTCACCGCCATTTTTGCCCTCTGAAACATGGTTTTGTGTTGTTCCTTTTATGGCTGCTATTGTTAGATTTCGATCTCTACTACTTACTTATGTGGTTCGTTACTCTGTGCGGGTTTGATTCGTAATTTGAGCAAGATAGTCCTCTGCCTTCTTCAGAGCTATGTGAGCTTCTGGGTTTTCAAGATCTTTACCTTTTCCTTGGCCGCCATTGGAGCTCTGTTATGATCATTCTATTAGAAACTTCGATGGAAGTTATTGTCTTCCTTAGTTCAGGCCCTCTGCAACTTTGAACTGTGAATGCTGAAAAGGGTGAGTTTCTTTATCTTTGAACATGAAAACTATTTCATTTTCACTGAGTTCTCTTTCCTACTCTGATTCTTTGCTACCCATGAGTGGGTCTTGTTTATTTTCCGTGATCTGTGCTTCTGAGTTCCATTTGCTTTGGCCAATTTCTATATAACCTTCCAATGTTGTGTTGAAACACAACCCTTAAAAAATAAAAGTTTGAACTTTGGATCTTTTCTGAATGGATGTAGCTTCCATTTACACTTTCTCCTTCAAAATTGAGTAGTGGTATATACAAAGTACTTTGTATTTGATATTCCAGTATTGATTTTCTTCATCATAGAGTTCTTCTTCCTTACAATTTTGATATCTCTGACTCAAACTTGCTCATTTTGGAATGAGGAAAACATATGAGTAATTCTTCTTGGTCAATGATTCAGAGTTATATGCCTCATAAATTATTTTCATTCAATCATCTTTGAAGATTTCCACATTGCATCCTGATAATATTTGTTGAAGTTTTCAAATCTAGGGTTGACATCTCAAGCTTGATCCATGGCTGAGTTTTCAATAATCTACTTTGTGTTGCTTAGATCTACTTATTGACCTCATGTGAGTTTTCTTAAAATGAGTCTCTCTTCTTTCCTGATTGTGTATTGATCAGTCTAAGCTTTGCAAGGTTGAATGATGTAAATAAAATATGAAACTAAAAGGGTTGCTTGAAAACTCTACATTTTATATATCCCTTTCTTTAGTTCACTTTTTGAAATGCCTACTTGTAACCTGTAGTTGCATTTATACTCTTTGATTCTGAAGTTGAAGATTACTATGATTGAATATTGAACTGAAAATACCAGCTGCAATAGAAATACGCTTCTGATATTTTCTAATTAAAATGCGTTTGTACCCTGCAAGTGATTTTATGGAAATTACAAGAAATTCTTCTTCAGTTTTTGATACCATTCTTAGGCATAAGATTTGATTTAGATACTTTGTTGAAATATTGTAATCTGTTACTTTTACTATATTTCCCTTTATTTCAGCTTGATATGGATACTGGAATAGTCGTAAATGTCCATTTTATGTGGTGAAGCTGTATCAAAATTTTCCTAGAATTCTCTCTTACTTGATTGAAATATGGAAAGTGTACATTGTCTACATGCATCTTCTTTGTTTTGTACTATAACATTTTCCTTTTATAGAAGATATATGAGTTTTGAGTTACATTAACCCTTCTTTCTAGCATGTACATGGTCCTTTTCTTCTTGTCTGCAACATGTATCTGCACACTTAAGAAAATAGTTAGAAAATAATTAGGCTCTTGGCCTCTCTTGTATCCATTTTCCTTATTTTCTTTTCTATTTCTTCTTTTGAGTAAGCTATGTAGTTTGATTTTCAGGTACTATATATCTTGTTTGTTAGAGATCCATATGCATGAATTAGGATAGTGTAGGAATATGGATTAACCCTGAGCTCTTTATTGATGATTCCTTTCCTTTACTTTTCAAGTACCATGCTTTGAATTGTGAAGACAAGGATGGAACAAGCTCAAAGGGGGAAAATCTACACAATGAAGAATATACAAAGGCAATGATGGGTTCACTCATATTCCTTTTCTTTCTATTTCATGCATGTGTACCTCTTTCTTCAGTAGATGTACTTTACTTTATAGTCACATCCCATGGCTTGTGTGGGAAACATTTGACCTTCCTTGTGAATAAAACAATAAATTCTAAAAAATGAGTTGTGTATTTCCTTATGCATTTCAAGCTTATTAATGGAGTGTATGATGAACTAAAAAAACTCAGTAGCATAATTAAATGCCTTAATCACAAAGGAAAGAACATTAATGAGAACCTGCAACATTCAGTAATGAAATTTGATTTTTGTAATCTGTGTTTGCTTTCCCAAAACTCAACACTTCACCTACTCTGTAATTTAGTGTCTTCATCAAGACAACATGACTTTCCTTCGGGGCCTTTTTGTTCTTTTGCTGAAGGTATCATGAAATTGTAGACTATGTGATCTATTACATTTTGTAATAGCACACATAGCTGCAGATTTCACTTAATCATTAATTAATTCAGCAGTAACTAATAACATCATAACTTCTTTAGCTTAGGTATACTTCACCCATGACTTTCATTGTAATGACAAAGTTTCGATTTTCCCATTTTTGCACAAGTGTAAAATTTGTCAAAATTTCTTGTGATCTGCTGGGGAAAGCTACCTATTAGCTTAAAGACTAGTGCCTTGCTCTTGTCCATTGGGCATGGAGTCAAAAGCATATAACCAAAATTTTCCTTTTCCCAAAGGTCCAACCCTTCTAAAATGAACTAAACCTAGGAAAGGATCTGGTAAGCTAGTTCACGTGAATGAATGCACTTATTGAATTGAAAAACATTGCAATGTGTAAGAACTACACTTATTAAAAGGAAATCCTAATCTACCCTACTCTAACCAGTAGCATATGAGGCTAAAAAAACTGAAACATGCAGTGAAAAGTAGCTCCCTTTTCTCCAAAGTTGAGGCCATGAATTCATATCTAGAAACCAGCAAAGTGACATAGCTAGGAATGAGACATGTACCTTTATTTCACTCATCAGATCAGTCCATGAACTAGGAAGCACATCTATCTGATCTGTAATTTGTTTTGGCATGATTTGAGGATTTATATTGAGAATAGATGACTCACTTTCATGCTCCAAGGCAAGCATGAAATCTTGCAATACCGTAGTTGGGTGAGAATTAGCCAAATATCAAATAGGAAAAGGCCTCTTCACAACAAAATTGTTTACAGTTTTGATTTGATCTAAATCATGAATATCATTTTCAACAATGAGCTCTTTCTGAAGTTGTCCTAGAGGTTGTTTTATGTCTTCCAACTATTGTAACTCATCTTGAAACTATTTTGAGATCTGCTTTTGCTTCTATAAGTTGTTCGATTCTGTTGTAAGTAACCTTTCAACACTTCTATAAAATGATTCTGCATTACTCAGATCATCCATACGAGTCTAAGAATTGAACATCATCGTCTTCTTCTACATAGGTATTGTCCAGATACATGATACAATCAAAAAATTGAAGATCGCATTCTTCATTTTCATAGGTACTTCTATGAAGTTGTTGTTCGAAACATTATTCTCCAAAAATGGTTCTTGAGGAGGGAGAAATAAAGATCTATAATCAATAGCATATCTTCCTCTTTTTTAAGTACAATAGGGACCTTATCGACCAGAGGTTCTTTGCATGTTGAAACTACAAAATCAGTTAGTTCTATAGGCTTATCTTCACCGATTATGCAGTTTTCCAAATCTGACAAGAAATTGGCCTCCTCAAACTGTAAATTTGAAACAAAATTTCCTTGAATTTCACCCTCCTTTTCATTCGAAAGTGGTATATACTCTTCTGATATGGCTGTAAGTTGTGTGTGTATGGTGCCTTCATGCACACTACACTCATAATATGTAAATTGTAGATCATATTCCAAACACTCTTGATGTGCTAGAAAAATAGGTTGCACCTCTTGTATGGTTTCTTTTTCCAAAACTGGAATAAAATCAAACTGAAACTTCAACACCCATTCATGCAAGCTTTGCAAAAATTCTAGCCTGTTATTTTTTCGGTTACCCCTCCTCCTTGATCTTTTGATTTTCTATTTCATGGACTTGAAGCATGGGTAAAGAAGGAGGAGTGGGCTTAGTTTCAGCTTCGACTAAAAATTTTTTGGACAAGAGGTTGGGGTATAAGATCTGCATTTAGAATAGCTTTTGAATGCCAACTTGGACACTTAATTTTGACTTCAGTATGTGATTGTGGGGTAGAAAAAGTAGGAATTGCAGCAGCTTGATAGTTAGGAAATGGAGGAATAAGCTACATTGGCTGACAAGGAGAATTTATAGGCATTGAATTTTCATAGGGAGGGTAAGCAAGAACATCCCATTGACAGGGTTCCCTATCCTAAAGTTATCATTCTTCATCTTTGTCGATTTCTCAATTTGTTCCTTGATAGCTAAATATTATTGCTTCAAACTATTAAACTCAATTCTAAGATTTCTTCACCTTTCATACTTAGCATAACCCTCTGCATAACTTTGACCTTGAACAACATAACCCTCATATTGGTAATCATTTTGATATACTTGGGTTTGGGTTATAAGGGTATTCATTCTGATAAGGGTTATAAAACTGATCTGAAGGAGAAGGTAGATAAAAGGACTATTGGTTTGGCTAATAATATTGCTAAAGGTGAAGATTCATATTTGCAATACCTCATAAAATATTGAACTTATGAAAATAGGTTTGTTGTTCACAAAACAACTAATAACCGAAAAATAACATATTTGAATTTCATGAAAAATACACCGAAGACTATTTGAAAAGTTTAATACTTGTTGAAAAGTGCTATACTGATCTGGAATCAGATTTATGGAGTTACCAGATGAGTTCGGATTTGGATCTTGAATCTTCAGAATGCATCAATAGTACTTCTTTCCAGAACTAATATGCATTGTGTCTGATCTTCTTGAATGATAAAACACCTCTGAAAGTGAAACTTTTAGTTGTGTGAGTCTCCCACTAGGCATGCCAAAAACTGTTATCTCTCGAAAGTGCACCCTGTAGAGAGATGGATGCAGGTTTTCTAAGCTTGAAAATTTTGATCTCCCTCTTTTGTAGATACTGATAGAAATTCCTCAGTCTGTGGCTATACCTATTTTGAGGTGAGTCTCCATTATCAAGGCCGGTTCCTTGTTGATGTATCCTAAATTGATTCTAGGGTTAGGGGTAAAAGATGAATGTAAAATAATGAAAACTAAGGTGATACACCTAATTTGTATGAGGGCTTCGACTAAGTATATGCACAATTGATATGTGAAGGATTTTTGTCCACAAACCAACAAATTCTTCTTGAAGAATATTAAGGGAAAACACTTGGAGGTATTGAGGAGATTATCACGACAATACTACTAAGATAAACATGCACATTAATATCATGTAGAAACTATTGAATTTTGCAATAGGGTAAGATGATTAATCAGGAATTTACATTCACAAGACAAGACTACAAATAAATGGGAAGGCAGAAAATCTTCACACTAGAAGGCAAAGCTGGAAAAGATTGTTTCATTATTCCAATATCCAAAAGTCCTCCTTCATTTCTTCCCTTGTGGTTTGCAAGGCACATAATATATAGCAAATAAAATCACCTTATTTCTAAAAATAGCATAAGGCTTGTACTCGTCCATGCATCCTATTTTTATCCTTTATTTAATAATAGATAAAGGAATAAAAACAAAGCATGCAATTACAAATAGGCGTTTAATAACCTTGATTACAATTGGTCAACTGAAGTTGGTGATCTTTTTAAGAAAGAAATAGTAAATCATTCACTAAAAATCTTGATTGCAAGGCAAGTCTTTTTTTTTTTAATATGCAACGTCATATTCTTGTTTGTTCTATCTTCTTGTGGAGCATGCAAAAATTTAACTCTCTGTTCGTGGGTAAAATAAATAATTATAATACCCACAAAACACCCATTGTGGGGACCACTTTGCACTTCACCATAGATTGGCCATCTTTTGATTATTTGAAACATACATTATAATCTAGGTTTTCTAAAAATCAAAACTTGAAATGATAGCCTAGATGACACGTGGATTCTTTTTCCTTTGCTTTTATGGGCATGTGGGTGAAATTTCAAAAAATTGAAGTCCTTTGCAGACTTTCAGACCTACAGGATTATTTTGGCAAATTTTTTTTTTCGCGAAAGGCTTCAAAATGTAAAGGGGGTCCGCTTCTCCGTATTTACTTTGGCTTTTGTTCATTGGTGACTTTTGACCTGCAGGGTGTCGATCTTGTAGGATATTTTGAAAATTTTAACCTTTTGAAAAGGTTTTGAAATAAAAGTACCTACGGCCTCCACTTTTCTTCTTGGCGATAATGACGACACATGTCCTTGTCAGGCTTGTGGGCCTGTGGATGAAAGTTTTACAAATTGTTTTTTTAAAATTTGACTAAGGTCGACTGCCATTTTGATTGGACTCTTTTGCATTTATTTTCATGACTCGTTTCTGATCGTCGATCTCTGCACTTGTTGATTTTTTATCGTCAATATCCAAAGTATGAATTTAGGGTTTCTAACATGTATTAAATGCATTTTTAAGGGCTCAAACCATGGTTTGCATTGAAAGTGTAGATCGATCCTCAACCTTTGATCTTTGTACTTGTTGAATTCGATCATCGATGACTTGACCATGGTTGAGTTCTGTTAACTCATCTCTCGAGTTTTTATGGTAAACGCCAATTCGGCCCTAACTTGATCATTCGATTTGGATTTTCATTCTGCAGGCGAAGCCCTAGAAAATGTTTTTGCTTGATGTCTTTTTCAAAGCTTCAAACTTGATTCAGATCATTTTTTTCCTTCGAGCATCTGTATCTTTCTTTAGAATTTTCTAAGAAAATATTTTGGGAGATTCTACCATTGTTAGATTTCAAGCTCTGCTATTGATATCTTTGTGAGATCTTGTTAATTTGAGATTTCTGAGTGGAATGGTCATGAACATTTTCCAAAAGTATTTCCCTCTTAAATGTGGTTTTTGTTTCTCCTTTTGATGGCCATCATTTTAATATTTCAATATATGTTACCTAGGCTTTATGTCTCTTGCATGTACTTTTGTGGTTTGTTACTCTGTCTGGGCTTGATTCATTATTTGAGCAAGATAGTCCTCTGCCTTCTTTAGAACTATGTGAGCTTCTAGGTTTTCAAGATCTTTACCTTTTCCTTTCTTTGCAGCTTAGAGCTCTGTTATTATAATTATTTTAGAAACTTTGATGGAAGTTATTGTCTTCCTTATTTCAGGCCCTCTACAAATTTAAACTATGAATGCTGAAAAGGGTGAGTTTATTTATGTTCGAACATGAAAACTATTTTATTTTCACTAATTTCTTTTTCCTAATCTGATTTTTTACTACCCATGAGTGGGTCTTGTTTATTTTCTATGATATGTGCTTACGAGTTCCATTTTCTTTAGCCAATTTTTGTATAACCTTCCAATGTTGTATTAAAACACTACCCTTTTTAAAAAAAAGAGTTTGAACTTTGGATATTTTTACGAATGGATGTAGCTTCCATTTACACTTTCTACTTTAAAGCGAGTAGTAGTATATACATACTAATTTGTATTTGATATTCAAGTATTTATTTTCTTCACCATAGAGTTCTTCTTCCATTCACTTTTGATTTCTCTGACTGGAACTTGCTCATTTTGGAATGAGGAAAACATATGAGTAATTCTTCTTTGTCAATGATTCAGAGTTATATGCCTCATAAATGCTTTTCATTCAATCATCTTTGAATATTTCCACATTGCATCTTGATAATATTTGTTGAAGTTTTTGAATCTAGGGTTGACATCTCAAGCTTGATCCATGGCTGAGTTTTCAATAATTTACTCTGTGCTTCTTAGATATGGTTATTGACCTCATGTGATTTTTCTTAAAATGAGTCTCTCTGCTTTCTTAACTGTGTATTGACCGGTCTAAGCTTTGCAAGGTTGAATGATGTTGATAAAACTGTAACTGAAATGGGTTGCTTGAAAACTCTACATTTTATATATCCCTTTCTTCAGTTCACTTTTTGAAATGGCTATTGTTTACGTGTAGTTACATTTATACTCTTTGATTCTGAAGTTGAAGATTACTATGATTGAATATTGAACAAAAATTGTCAACTGAAATAGAAATACACTTATGATATTTTGTAATTAAGATGCCTTTGTACCCTGCAAGTGGTTTTCTTGAAATTACAAGAAATTCTTCTTCTATTTTTTATACCATTCTCAGGCATAAGCCTTGATTCAGATACTTTATTGAAATATTGTAATCTGTTACTTTTACTACATTTCCCTTTATTTCAGCTTGATATGGATACTGGAAAATTCGTAAATGTCCATTTTACATGGTGAAGCCCTATCAAATTTTTCCAAATTCTCTCTTACTTGACTAAAATCTAGAAAGTGTACATTGTCTGCATGCATCTTATTTGTTTTGTACTGTAACATTTTCATTTTAAAGAAGATATCTAAGTTTTGAGTTACATTAACCCTTCTTTCCAGCATGTACATGGTCCTTTTCTGCTTGTCTACAACTTGTACCTGCACACTTAAGATAATAGTTAGAATATAATTAGGCTCTTAGCATCTCTTGTATCCATTTTCCTTATTTTCTTTTCTACTTCTTCTTTTGAGTAAGCTATGCAGTTTGATTTTTAGGTACTATATATCTTCTGTTGGTTAAACATCCATATGCACGAATTAGGACAGTGTAGGAATATGGATAAACCCTGAGCTCTTTATTGATTATTCCTTTCCTTTACTTTTCATGTACCATGCTTTGAATATTGAAGACAAGGATGGAACAAGCTGGAAGGGGGACAATCTGCACAACGAAGAATATACAAAGGCAATGATGGGTTTACTCATATTCCTTTACTTTCTATTTCATGCATGTGTACCTCTTTCTTCGGTAGATGTACATTACTTTTTAGTCACATCCACGGCTTGTGTGGAAAACATTTGACCTTCCTTGTGAATAAAGCATTTAATTATGAAAAATGATTTGTGTATTTCCTTATGCATTTCAAGCTTCTGAATGGAGTGTATGATGAACTAAACAACTTAGTAGCATAATTAAATGCCTTAATCATAAAGGAAAGAACATTAATGAGAACCTGTAACATTCAGTAATAAAATTTTATTTTTGTAATCTGTACTTATGTTTGTTGTCCCAAAACTCAAAACTTCACCTACTCTATAATTCAGTGTCTTCATCAAGACAACACAACTTTCCTTCGGGGCCTTTGTATTCTTTTTCTAAAGGTATCATGAAATTGCAGATTATGTGATCTATTACATTTTGTAACAGCACACATACCTGCTGATTTCACTTAATCAATAATTAATTAAGAAGTAACTAATAACATGAGAAATTCTTTAGCTTAGGTATACTTCACTGATGACTTTCATCGTAATGATGAAGTTTTGAGTTGCCCATTTTTGGACAAGTGCAAAAATTGTCAAAATTTCTTGCGATCCTCCGGGGAAAGTTGCCTGCTAGCTGAAAGAATAGTGCCTTTCTCTTGTCCATTGGGCATGGAGTCTAAAGCATATAACCAAAATTTGTCTTTTCAAAAGGTCTAACCCTTCCCAAAATTAACTAATTCGGGAAAGGATCTCGTAAACCAGATCATGTGCATGAATGCACTTATTGAAATGAAAACTATTGCAATGTGCACGAACTGTACTTATTAAAAGGAAATCCTAATCTACCCTACTCTAACCATGAGAATCGAGGCTAAAAAAACCTAAAGCAGACGGTGAAAAGTATTTCCCTTTTCTCCAAAGTTGAGGCCATGAATTCATATCTAGAAACCAACAAAGTGACATAGCTAGGAATGAAACATGTACCTTTATTTCACTCATTAGATCAGTCCATGAACTAGGAAGCACCTCTATCTGATCTGTAATCTGTTCTGGCATGATTTGAGGATTTATATTGAGAACAGATGACTCACTTTCGTGCTCCAAGGAAAGCATGAAATCTGCAATATTGTAGTTGGGTGAGAATTAGCGAAATATCGAATAGGACAAGGCCACTTTGGAATAAAATTGTTTATAGTTTTGATTTGATCTGAATCATGAATATCATTTTCAATAATGAGCTTTTTCTGAAGTTTTCCTAGAAGTTTTTTTATGTCTTCCAACTATTGTAACTCATCTTGAAACTATTTTGAGATCTACTTCTGCTCTATAAGTTGTTCAATGACTGTTGTAAGTAAACTTTCAACACTTCTATCAAATGATTTTGCATTGCTCAGATCCTCCATGTAGTCAAAGAATTGAATATCATCCTCTTCTTCTTCATAGGTACTATCCAGATACATGATATAATCAAAAAAATGAAGATCGTCTTCTTCATTTTCATAGGTACTTATATGAAGTTGTTGTTTGAAACATTATTCTCCCAAAATGGTTCTTCCAGGGAGGAAAAATAAAGATCTGTAATCAACAACATCTCTTCCTCTTTTTTAAGTATAAGAGGGACCTTATCCACCAAAGGTTCTTTGAATGTTAAAACCACAAAATCAGTTAGTACTGTAGGCCGCTCTTTGCCTATTATGTAGTTTTCCAAATCTGACATGAAATCAGCCTCCTCAGATTGTAAATTTGAAACACAGCTTCCTTGAATTTCACCCTCCTTTTCATTCTAAAGTGGTCTATTCTCTTCTGATATGGCTGTAAGCTACATGAGTATGGTGCCCTTCATGCACACTACGATCGAGAATATGCAAATTGTAGATCATGTTCCAAAAACTCTTGATGTCTTTGGAAAAATAGGTTACAACTCTTATATGGTTTATTTATCCAAAACTGGAATAAAATCAAACTAAAACTTTGACACCCATCCATGCAAGTTTTCGAAAATTCTAGCTATGTTTTTTTTGTGCCTACTCATCCTTGATCTTTTGATTTACTATTTCATGGACATGAAGCACGGGTAAATAATGAGGAGTGGGCTATGTTTCATCTTTTTGGAAATTTTTGACAAGAGGTGGGGTACAAGATCTAAATTTAGAATAGCTTCTGAACGACAACTTGGACAACTTAATTTTGACTTCAGTATGTGATTGTGGGGTAGAAAAAGAAGGAATTATAGCATCTTGATAGTTAGGAAATGGAGGAATAAGCTGCATTGGCTGACAAGGAGAATTTATAGGCATTGAATTTTCATAGGGAGGGTAAGCAGGAACATCCCATTGATAGGGTTCCCTATCCTAACACCTATCATTCTTCATTGCTGTCGATTTCTCAATTTGTTCCTTGATAGCTAAATATTGCTGCTTCAAACTATTAAACTCAATTCTAAGATTTCTTCACCTTTCATACTCAGCATAACCCTCTGCATAACTTTGACCTTGAACAACATAACCCTCATATTGGTAATCATTTTGATATACAGGGTTTGGGTTATAAGGGTATTCATTCTGATAAGGGTTATAAAACTGATCTGAAGGAGAAGGTGGATAAAAGGACTGTTGGTTTGGCTGATAATATTGCTGAAAGTGAGGATTCATGGTTGCAGGACCTCATAAAATACTGAACTTATGAAAACAGGTATGTTGTTCACAAAACAACTGATAACAACAAAATAACATATCTAAATTTCTTGAAAAATACCTGAAGACTGTAGCTGAAAATTTTAATACTTGTTGAAAAGTGCTATACTGATCTGGAATCAGATTTATGGAGTCACCAAATGAGTTCTACTTCAGATCTTGAATCTTCAGAATGCATCAATAGTAGTTCTTTCCAAAACTACTATGCATGGTGTCTGATCTGCTTGAATGATGAAACACCTCTGAAAGTGAAACTTTTAGTTTTGTGAGTCTCCCACCGGGCATGCCAAAAATTGTTATCTCTCGAAAGTGCACCCTGTAGAGAGATGGGTGTAGGTTTTCTAAGCTTGCAAAATTTGATCTCTCGCTTTCATAGATATCTGATGGAAACACCTCAGGTCTGTGGGTATACCTATTTTGAGGTGAGTCTCCGGTATCAAGGTTGGTTCCTTATTGATGTATCCTAAATTTATTATGGGGTTAGGGGTGAAAGATGACTATAAAATAATTAAAACTAAGGTGATACACCTAATTTGTATGAGGTCTTTGGTGAGTATATGCACAATTGATATTTGAAGGATTTTTTTGAGCATGAACCAACAATTATTCTAAAAATATTAAGTGAAAAACACTTGGAGGTATTGAGGAGATTATCACAACACTCTATGCTAAGCTAAACATCCACATTAATATCATGCAGAAACTACTGAATTTTACAATAGGGTAAGATGATTATTCAGGAATTTACATTCACAAGACTAATAGAAACACATACAAGACTGCAGATAATTGGGAAGGTAGAAATTCTTCACACTCAAAAGGAAAAACTAGGAAAAATTACTTTAGTACTTCTATATCCAAAAGTCCTCCTTGAGTTCTCCCATTGTGCTTTGTAAGGCACACAATATATAGAAAAAAATTCACCTTCTTCCTAAAAATAGCCTAAGGCTTGCATCACTCGCCCATGCATCCTATTTTTATCCTTTATTTAATAATAGATTAAGGAATAAAATTAGAGCATGCAATTACAAATAGGCATTTAATAGCCTTGATTACAATTGGTCAACTGAAGTTGACTGATCTATTTTTAAGAAAGCAAGAGTAAATAATTTGCTAAAAATAAGCTTGCTTGCAAGGCAAGTCTTTCCTATTTTGAACATGCAACTTTGTCTTCTTGTTTGTTCTATCTTCTTGTGGAGCATGCAAAAATTTAACTCTCTATTCGTGGGTAAAAGAAATAATTATAATACCCACAAAACACCCACTATGGGGACCACTTTGCACTTCACCATAGATTGGCCATCTTTTGATTATTTGAAACATACATTATAATTAGGGTTTTTGAAAATCAAAACTTGAAATGATAGCTTGGATGGCATGTGGATTATTTTTCCTTTGCTTTTATAGGCATGCAGGTGAAATTTCAAAAAATTTAAGTCCTTTGTGGACTTTTGGACCTTCGGGCCTTTTTGGAAATTTTAATTTTTTTGCAAAAGGCTTCAAAATGTAAAGGTGGTCCGCCACTCTGTATTTGCTTTGACTTTTGTTGGTTGTTGAATTTTGACCTGCAGGGTGTCGGGCTTGTGGGAAATTTTAACCTTTTGAAAAGGTTTCAAACTAAAAGTACCTACGGCCTCCACTTTTTTGCTTCTTCTGTAATGACGACATGTGTCCTTGTCAGGCCTGCGGATGAAATTTTTACAAATTGAATTTTTTCGAACTTTGACTAAGTTCGACTGCCATTTTAATTGGACTCTTTTGCATCAATTTTTATGACTCGTTTTTGATCGTCGATCTCTATACTTATTGAATTTTGATCAACGATCTCCAAAGTATGACTTTAGGGTTTTTGACATGTATTAAATGCGTTTTTAAGGGCTCAAACCATGGTTTTCATTGAAAGTGTAGATCAATCCTCAACCTTTGATCTTTGTACTTGTTGAATTCTGATCATGGTGACTTGACCATGGTTGAGTTATGTTAACTCATCTCTCGAGTTTGTATGGTAAAGGTCAATTTGGCCCTAACTTGATCATTCCATTTGGATTTTCATTCTGCGGGTGAAGCCTTGGCAATTTTTTTCTCAATGTCTTTGTTGAAGCTTCTGAAACTTGTTCAGATCATTCTTTTGGCTTTTGAGCATCTATATATTTCTTTAAAATTTTCTTAGCAAATCGTTTGGGATATTTCGCCATTATTAGATTTCGAGCTCTGTTATTGATATCTTCATGAGATCTGGTTAATCTAAGCTTTCTGAGTGGAATGGTCATGAACATTTGCCACCATTATTTGCCCTCTAAAACATGGTTTTGTGTTGTTCCTTTTGATGGCCACCATTGTTAGATTTTGAGCTCTGCTACTTAGGATTTATGTCTCTTGCATGTACTTTTGTGGTTTGTTACTCTGTCTGGGCTTGATTCATTATTTGAGCAAGATAGTCCTCTGCCTTCTTCAGAACTATGTGAGCTTCTGGGTTTTCGAGATCTTTACCTTTTCCTTGGCTGCCATTAGAGCTCTGTTATGATCATTCTGTTAGAAAAATTGATGGAAGTTATTGTCTTCCTTAGTTCAGGCCCTCTGCAACTTTGAACTATGAATGCTGAAAAGGGTGAGTTTCTTTATCTTCGAACATGAAAACTATTTCATTTTCACTGAGTTCTCTTTCCTACTCTGATTCTTTGCTACCCATGAATGGGTCTTGTTTATTTTCCGTGATCTGTGCTTCTGAGTTCCATTTGCTTTGGCCAAATTTTGTATAACTTTCAATGTTGTGTTGAAACACCATCCTTTTTAAAAAAGAGTTTGAACTTTGGATCTTTTTTGAATGGATGTAGCTTCCATTTACACTTTCTCCTTCAAAACTGAGCAGTGGTATATACAAAATACTTTGTATTTGATATTCCAATATTGATTTTCTTCACCGTAGAGTTCTTCTTCCATTCACTTTTGATTTCTCTGACTGGAACTTGCTCATTTTGGAATGAGGAAAACATATGAGTAATTCTTCTTGGTCAATGATTCAGAGTTATATGCCTCATAAATTCTTTTCATTCAATCATCTTTGAAGATTTCCACATTACATCTTGATAATATTTGTTGAATTTTTCAAATCTAGGGTTGACATCTCAAGCTTGATCCATGGCTGAGTTTTCAATAATCTACTCTGTGCTTCTTAGATCTACTTATTGACCTCATGTGAGTTTTCTTAAAATGAGTCTCTCTTCTTTCCTGACTATGTATTGACTGGTCTAAGCTTTGCAAGGTTGAATGATGTTGATAAAATCTGTAACTGAAATGGGTTGTTTGAAAACTCTACATTTTATATATCCCTTTCTTTAGTTCACTTTTTGAAATGCCTACTTGTAACCTATAGTTGCATTTATACTCTTTGATTCTGAAGTTGAAGATTACTATGATTGAATATTGAACTAAAAATGCCAACTGCAATAGAAATACACTTATGATATTTTGTAATTAAGATGCCTTTGTACCTGTAAGTGGTTTTCTAGAAATTACAAGCAATTCTTCTTCTGTTTTTGATACCATTCTCAGGCATAAGCCTTGATTCAGATACTTTGTTGAAATATTGTAATATGTTACTTTTACTGCATTTCCCTTTATTTCAGCTTGATATGGATATTGGAAAATTCGTAAATGTCCATTTTACATGGCGAAGCCCTGTCAAATTTTTCCAAAATTCTCTCTTACTTGACTAAAATCTAGAAAGTGTACATTGTCTGCATGCATCTTCTTTGTTTTGTACTGTAACCTTTTCCTTTTACAGAAGATATATGAGTTTTGAGTTACATTAACCCTTCTTTCTAGCATGTACATGGTCCTTTTCTACTTGTCTGCAACCTATACCTACACACTTAAGAAAATAGTTAGAAAATAATTAGGCTCTTGGCCTCTCTTGTATCCATTTTCCTTATTTTCTTTTCTATTTCTTCTTTTGAGTAAGCTATGTAGTTTGATTTTAGGTACTATATATCTTCTGTTGGTTAGAGATCCATATGCATGAATTAGGACAAAGTGTAGGAATATGGATTAACCCTGAGCTCTTTATTGATGATTCCTTTCTTTTACTTTTTAGGTACCATGCTTTGAATTGTGAAGACAAAGATGGAACAAGCTAGAAGGGGGACAATCTGCACAATGAAGAATATACAAAGGCAATGATGGGTTCACTCATATTCCTTTGCTTTCTATTTCATGCATGTGTACCTCTTTCTTCAGTAGATGTACTTTACTTTTTAGTCACATCCCACGGCTTGTGTGGGAAACATTTGACCTTCCTTGTGAATAAAACATTGAATTCTGAAAATGAGTTGTGTATTTCCTTCTGCATTTCAAGCTTCTGAATGGAGTGTATGATGAACTAAACAACTCAGTAGCATAATTAAATTCCTTAATCATAAAGGAAAGAAAATTGATGAGAACCTGTAGCATTCGGTAGTGAAATTTGATTTATGTAATCTGCACTTATGTTTGTTGTCCCAAAAATCAACACTTCACCTACTCTGTAATTCAATGTCTTCATCTAGACAAAATAGCTGTCCTTCGGGTCCTTTGTGTTCTTTTGCTGAAGGTATCATGAAATTGTAGACTATGTGATCATTACGCCAGAGCAGAACACATAGCTGCAGATTTCACTAAATCATTAATTAATTCAGCAGTAACTACTAACATCATAACTTCTTTACTTAGGTATACTTAACCCATGATTTTCATCATAACAATGAAGTTTCGAATTGTCCATTTTTGCACAAGTGAAAAAATTGTCAACAACATGCTTTGGAAAAGTTCGGATACTACTTAGTAGGTTTGAAATTTGTGGTGAGGACTCCACCACAATACCCTGAAATATTTCCTAGAACGAAGGAGCTCAATGAGAGGAAACAGAAATGGGTCAGAAGAATTCAAGCATATGATTTTGACCTTACGTATGTCAAGTAGACATAGAATATAGTGGTTGATGCACTTTCCAGGAAACCCCATCTCACTACCCTATGTTCTTTGAGTGACATTTTAGAAGATTGGAAATATTAAATGTTAGTTGATTATTCCAAAAATACATGGGCATGTAACATTATGGATGGAAAAATTCGGGATGGCGATATAAGGTAATAGCTGATTTGATTTTGTATAAGGGAAAAATTTACCAAGTTCCGAATCTAAACTTAAGGAGAAGATTATGCATGCCTTCCATAATGCACCACTTACGGGACATCAAGGTATTTTAAAACATGTAGGCAGATTAGAGAGAGATTCTTCTAGGAAGGGTCTCAAGGATGATGTCTCTTGCCATTTCCTTGAGTGTATGACTTGTTAGTAGAAACTTTCAGAGCATACTTTCCGAGTAGGATTGTGACAACCATTTTCGATTCTAGAGCAGAAGTAGGAAAGTGTTTCCATGTATTTCATTACTGAGTCTCCCAATAGTGCAAGGGAATGATTGTATTTATGTGGTAGTTGACCGGTTGAAAAAATATGCACACTCTTTTTTGTCCCTACGGGTTTAAGGCACCACATGTGGCTTATTTGTTCTTCGTCGGGTATTCAAAGTTACACAAACTTCCGAAGAACATCGTTATTTATCGGGATAGCAAGTTTTTGAGAATATTTTGGCAGAAATTTTCTGTTTAGTTCACACTTAGTTGACTCGAGTATGAGTTATCACCCCCAAACCGAGAGTGTGAACAAGAAAATAGAGGTTTATCTATGTAACTATGTTGCTAAGTGAGGCAGTAGAAGGCATGGGTAAAGTGGCTATATTTATGTGAGTATTTCTATAAAACCACTTACCATATGTCTATTGGTATGATTCCATTCGAGAATTATATGGATATGATGCAAGATATTTTGTTGATTTGGCTTTTGGGGATAGTAGAGTTCCCAAGGCTCGGGAGAGTTTGCGGGATAGTAAACACATCCTTAAGGTACTTAAGGATAATATTGATGGGCCCGAATCGAGGAAGAATATGTATGCGAGATAGGCATAGGGTAGAAACGGAATTTGAGGTAGGAGACATGGTATTTCTTCGTCTTCATCCATATAGACATAGCACTCTCAAGAAGAGTGGATCTTAAAATCTCAAGCCTTGATTCTATAGACCTTACGTGGTCTTTGAGGAGAGTCGGTGAGGTAGCATATGAGGTGGAACTACCTTCCGAGAGTAAGATACACAATGTATTTCATTTATCCGGCTTGAAAAAGGATTTGGGGTAGCACATTGTTTCTTTTGTAGAGTTACCACCTTTGGATGAGAAAGGCGGGTTGGATTTAGTGCTAGAGGGGATCTTGGATAAATGAGAGAGGATATTAAGGAACAAAGTTATTCAGGATTTCCTATTGAGGTGGAAATATTTTCTAATAGAGGATGCTACATGGGAAGGTGAGTCTATATTACAGCATCAAGCCTTGTGTTTGCTTGGGGACAAGCAATCTCGGGAAGGGAGGACTATAATGTCCCTCTTTCTCAAATAGTTTGATCAATGACCTTTGGCATTTTTGTATAGCCGACGGCCAAAGGGGTGAGTTCAAGGGTGACTTAGGTTTATTAATTTTATTATATCGTGCTTAAAATAAAATAAATTATCATTAAAAGCACATATAATGAATTAATAGACTTAATAAGTGACTTCGACTTAGGAAAGTACATGGAAATAAATTAATAAATTATATAATGTGCTTTGCTTGGAAAAAAGTGTGACTTGCTTTAGGGATGGAAAAAATAATTAAAAATAAATTATATTCCTTAGGAAAAGTGTGACTTGCATTTTGAAAGGGTTTTTGGCTTATAACGGAAAAATGTGACTTGTGTCAGGGCATTCAAGATTATTATTATTTTTCTTCCCGGCAGTTGCGAAGCTTCGTAGCTAAAATCCAAGGACACAAACCCTCTTGATTATTCCTCTCTTGTATAGAAACCCCAAGAAAAGTGAGAGGATTTTTTATTCAGGGAACTTCATTGTATTCACAGGTTATTTATCATTCCAACAGTGTTAGAAAGAGAAATAAATTGCAGCAGTGAGCATTCAGGCAACTTCCAGAGTGGGGTGACTTATTCTACAATTGTTTTATGCAGTAACTGAGGTATTTTCCATGCTAGTTTATTATTGTATCTTCCAGCCACAAATATATATCAAATCGATTTGGTTTGAATAAATTACGACACGGTTTTGGGCAATATTTTGTTATCAATCCATTTGCAGACTTCTGGTTGTTTTTCCGTAAATATTTGCCATTATAAATCAATATTAAATTCATGGCTGAATTATTTGTGAAGAAATTTGCCTGTTTAAACCCTAGGTGCATTTTCTGTATTTATCCAGCTTGCAGGGTTTGTTTTATTTAATTTGTTGGTGCAGTATGAGAATGGTGTTCTATGGTTTCCTTTGACATTATCAATATAGTTCCAAGCCTGAACAATCTATAAAAAAATATTCAGGCAAAGGGGTTTGGGATATTTTAGTGGTATAAGAAAAGTGTATCCTCCCAGTATGTGTGGGAAGGAAGGAGAGAGTAATTTTTTTTTTTTTTTAAAATCAGCTTTAAATGCAACATAGAGAGGTTGGGTCACATAGATACTACACCCGTAGGTGGGCACGACTTGAAGATGGTATTATAGGAGGTGACAAAATGAATTTTATGGGTGAAAAAATCATATGTGACCAATCAACTAATAGATAACCGCCCATCTTAGCAGTGAAATCTGTGATAGGAAGATGAAAAGAGAGGAGGGAGATCAATGACTGATATGTCTTGGTTTGATGAAAAATAAGGCATGCATGGATCGTAAGTTGAAGCCCTTTGATAACTCTAACTATTTTAACAGTTGTGTTATCCATCTAAACAAGTCCTCTTACAACTAGCGTATATTGTATTCCTAGAACATGTGTAATTTCTTTGCGGATGATGACTCATGGAACCATAATCAATCATGCAATTATGTACTAAATGATTTCCAATGATCAAAGAAATATAGAATGGTGGTGGTTTGTTTGCCTTAGGAATAATTTTCCCTTCCAGTTGACATAAAAACATGACGGTTGCTAATCCATGACTTGATTATCTGTCTATTGTACCAAAACTATTGAAAGCCTCGAGAAACAAGTTTCTTTGAGAAGGAATTGAGAGTTTTTCCCACATAGTAACACTGAGGTTGATCTTATTCATTTGTTCTATAATACTGAATGGAATGGCTCCAAATTTGCTTTGACATTTCTCTAAGCATCATCTTTTGAAAAGTTCTTGTTAGGTACCGTGATGCCTAAAGAAGTTTCCTTCCTTGTAGTTTGGATAGCATATGTTTCTAGCATTTTCTTTCCCACATATTTATAAACCACCACTTGTGGATGAGGTTGTGAGGTGGAGGGTGATCACCTTTAGAAATTTGATATTTCATTGCTCTCTTTTCAAAACGCAGTGTTTTTTTCCACCGATGAGGAATGTGTATTCAACCTAAAGAAATCTTTTTCTTGCCAATTGAGAAAATTGGTTTCTTCAGGTGCATGTGGTTGATCTGATATTTCCTATGTAGATGAATTTTTATTGGCTTTGGAGCGGTAGATACGCTTTGAACCATATTGGCGTGGCTAATAACTCCATTGGAGAAAATATTTTTGTGGTGTTAACAAATGGGATAAAACCACTTGTTGTCTTGAACTAAATTATTCTAGACACATACAAGGGCTCTGGAAGAGCTAGCAGCTAGAAGCATATTTCTAAATTTTAGACGCTTAACATTCATAGCTTGACTGCAGTTTGGCTTTGAGGCTGATTATTCCCTTGAAAAGCACGATGGTAAGCTCCGATACTTCGATTTTGTGGTTTTTATAGATTATTATATTGTAATCATTTCCTCTTGCATGTAACGAGCTCGTTACTAAAGTTTTCTGATTGTGACTTGACTTCAAATATATCATTTGAAGTGGAAAGGGTAGAATGGGCGATTGCTTGGAAGATGCTAGAATAAGAGTTGTGGTAGGCTGAGTATTTGTAAGATATGGAGACAACAACATTAGTGTTTGCGGATCTATGTTTCCAGCTTGAATCAAGGAATTCTTCACTCTTAAGGCAACTTCGTAGGAATCATGTAGTGGAGTCCCTCCCATGGACTTGATCATAATTTCTACATCATTGTTTGAGGATCAAAAATAGTACAAGAATGCATTATTTGGAGAAGGCTTTATGAGTGTAAGAATCCTATTCCAAGTCCTTTGGAATCGGAAGAATAAATCACTCATGTATTCTTTACGAGCTATCTTTATGGTAGTGAGATGTTCTAAGAGTGACAGGTGGTTTCTCTTATCTTCAAACTATTTTCAGAGCTTCTCCCCCAACTCATCCCAAGTGGTAATAGTTCCAACCTCTAACCCACGAAACCATCGAAGTTATTTTCCCTTGAAATAAGTAGCAATAAGTCTAACCCCAACATCTCTATTTGTGATATTATGTACTAAAAAAATGTTGGCTACATCAAGAATATGTTCCACTAGAGTAATATGAGTTTCCCTTATGTAGAAGGGTAAAATTTTGAGTGCCACAACAAGTATAGGGTCACATTAATCAAATAGAAGAGGATTGCTTTCATTGAAAGGGGGAATAAACTTGGTTCTTCACCATATCAACCAGAGGTTTTTGTTCCTCGATGGAGGAAACCTTCTTTAAAGAGGATTTCAATGACCCCTATGAGGTGATGTTGCGATGCGTGATGTTGAGATGCCTCTTCTCCTTCTCCTTACAGGAGACAAGGATTATTCAATATGCTAATAATTTCCTTGATTTGAAGAAGCTCTTGTCCAAATTCTTTGCATATGTTAATGCACTAAGATTTGAAATCCAAAGATATAGACTCTTCAGGTACTTGTATTTTTGCAAGTTAGAAGAGAAGTACCAACTCTTGGTCCAACCGGGTGTGCAAAACTGTTATCACCAAATCACCACACCCTGTGAATGGAAAAAAATTTGAGTAGGAAGTTCAGTGTGATTGGGTAACATGGGATCACCTCTCAAGTTGTGGGACTTGGGCTCAACCTATACTAGACCTATACTAGCATTTCATGAGATTTAGGGAAAGATATTTGCAATAAATAAAACTATACTAGCAATGGTAATGCACCAAATAAAGGGTGTAACTAGAATTAGGAAGGGTTAATTTGAACAGGATGTTGTGCACCACAATACAAATTCACCTATACTGCAACTTCGAAAGGGTAAAAAAATAACACAAACTAAAGATCATACGTTCCCTTTGTTAAAACTCAATCGGAAAAACAATATATTAGTCTTTCAATCAAGAAGGATGAAACTAATAAGGGAATAAACACCATAACTCAACTCTATGTAGAACTCAACCACTTGATAATAACCTAACACCAGAAACTACAATAGAAACTTAAACTTACAAACTGTATCTCTAAGCATGAGAAAGGAACAAAGAAGTATGTAGAATGATGAAAAGAACCAATGGTAGTCACAAAACATACACTTTTATTACTTCAACAATGTGCACAATGCATCATTACATTCAAAAGAGGCAATGGTTGCCATTACAATCTTGGAAAAGAGGCTTGAAAGTTCTCCATTCCACAAAACTAACTTGTAGAAGAGAGGGGAATCTTGAAAAATATACACTTTTCTAAGATTTCTAGCTTATCCAACCCTTTGGAATGAGTTCTTCATTTACATTTATAGAAAAATCTTTGTGAGAGAATAGAGGAGAAATCATAAATTCCTCCCTAAAATGAAGGCACATGATGGTCAACATTAATTACAAAGTTGGTTGAACCACTTAAGAACCCCATCATGTGTCATAAATGAAAGGTTTGAATTAATCTTCTTATTTAATTAAAATAATATTTAAATAATTTTTTTCATAATAATTAATATAGTTATTAAAATATTTTAATAAAAATATTAATTTAATTATTATTAAAATAATATCAATCTAATGAAAAATTTAGGTGGGACCCCTTAGAATTGGTTTGCATTGAGAAAGGGGGGCACCCATGAGAAATAGTAAAAACCTACTCGGTGGTTGGATTACGAGAGCGACAACTCATCGAGTTGGTGTCAATCTCCTCCTTCTCAATGTCCAGTGTTATCTCTTCCGAGATGTTATGATCCCTACAACTCACACTGTTAGATCAAGCCCGAGAGTTATTTTTCTGAATCATCCATGTTTGAGCTTCAAAAATCATCATCGAGATCCTTCGACTTGACTCAACTCGATATCGAACTCATTGAGATGGTAATACAACAATACATCTATACGCCTCATTCCCCATAATTCTATTTTGATGGGTCGTTTTCCAATTCCAAGCTATTTGTCACAAGATTTCCCTGGATTGAAAACCCTAATCATTGGATCACCCTTACGAGCTCAACCTAGCTCATGTTCCAACAAATATTAGTGACTTGGCCATCTAATTTGATCCTTTGTGATGTGTCATCATGGCCAACTCATGAATCAACTTTATGGGTTGGAAACAATTTGATGCCGAGCTATGTGAGAAAATCACAATATATGCCAAGATCCTCCATGTTCGGATGAGCATTGGCGAACTCACGTTTTCAGTTCCACATCTATGAGTTCTAGGAGCTCTTCATACATCGGCATAATTCAACATCCCACTACAAGTGTATTTCCTTCATCGCATCAACCTAGGAGCTCCTTCGGTTCATGTACATGACTCCTCAACAAGCCGATCTACGAGCTTAAATCCTTCAACCTTTGTTTCTCCTTAAGGTATTCTTGACTTTAAAGGAAAAACATGTGAGCTTCTCATTGACTCAAAGCACCATAAGTATTCCCTGTTATGATCTTGACCTAAGGACCGAGGCATTCTATGCCTCCAGCCTTGCTGCTCGAGATATTCCCTATGTGCTATTGAATTTTCTCTTGTGTCTATTCCTTTGCTCCAACTCGATGTTCCATATCTTTTACCATATTCTCCATACATATAATCTCGCGGTGAGGAGCTTCATCCCATCACTTCCCTACATCACACCATCCTTGAACTCAATGTTTAGTCCTCTTTTATCTCATCCTGGTGAGTTGTTTCAAATGAGATACCTCTTCAAGATTCTTCTGAGCTCTTAGATTCACATCCATCCACCAAGTTTGACATCTTCATTATGCCACAAAGCCACTTTTTGAGCAACTCAAATCCCTCATACGAATGACTCGGCTGACCTAATATTTCCCAAACCTACGTCTCTCACCACATTATAACCTTGAGCTCTATTTTATTCATGAATCGTCGAGCACTTGCACTGTTAACTAAGTATCCCACGCTTCATTAATGAGCTTAGCATCAATTCGTGGTTGGCGGTTCACCTTGACGAGGATATGTTTTAAATGCTCACCACTAAGCAACTTGTCCATCATTAGGATCGCTACTTTCGAGGCTATACTAAAATACTTGTATGAGTTTTCTCCTCCCCGATACATCTAGAAATCTCACATTATGACCATTTCCCATGAACTCAATGGACATTCAATTTGAAACATCTCATCCGATGTGGAATGATCGAGCTCCTCGTGATCACTTGTTCATTTTGACCATACATCGTGTTCCTCGTGACTAGGCAACTTGCTCATGGATTCAAGTCACCGAGTTACGTGATATCATCTCGATTGCTAAGTTGAATTCCATTAGGAAACCTTCATGACTATTCTCCATGAGCTTATATCCCGATTCTAAGCACGTGGACCCACACTCGTAATTGTTTCATGACCACACTATTTGAAATCTTGTTCCTCTTAACTTTGAATACAAGCTTCTCTTGTGGACGTTAGGATGCTTGTGTAACTCTCCACTTATCTCGTTGATGCCAAGTTCATTAATCCATTATCATCATTACCTCAACCATCATCGTGTTTCTCGGTCTCATCAACAAGCTTCCTTATAACTCTTGCAAATGACTCATTGTCTTGTCCGTCATGCCCACTCAATCCCTCAAACATTCTTCTAACTCCCCTAAAGACTTTCCTAGAGAATTGACAATTAACTCATACTCTTCTCATTGTGGAACTCTTGTGTTGGGTAGTCATTTCAACATCTCAACATGGAAATGTTCTTTTAAATTTTCACTTATTTGGAAAACGTGTCACGGAACCCCCGTATGGAAACCTTGTGTTGGCCTACCATCACCAAAACCTCACTTTGGCCTCCCACCTTCATTATTCCCCCGCAGAACTCTTACCTCATCTCACCAATCTTATTATTCCCACTTGGCCATAATTTGGAATTTCTCCCACACAAACCTTCCCGAGCTCCTTCCATCTAGCGAGCTCCTCTAATCAACTCGGTCCCCTTGTTTGAGCTCAATTATTTCATGGTGAACCTGGTTCCCAAGCCCTAACATTGAGCTCAATCTAAATCTATTTGTTTACTCACAAACTCAAGCTCCACTCGACGAAACATGTTGAGCTCTTTTCTTAAATTCAAAAACCCCGAGCTATCTTTAGTTTGATCCCGTGACTCATTCTTCATCAAGCTCCTAAGAACTTGGTCCTTTATAAAAAAATTTGATTCACCGTTATGTTTAATTTGTGACCCCTTAATGTGATAATTCCATCATGGAACCTCTCAAGCCTTCCAACTTATGAAGTTTCTTTTGTGTCGATCTCAGCTCGCCAAGCTACTCGATGAGTTATCCCTTAACTCAACCCCTAATGTGGATCCTCTCATAATGTTATTTTTCTCTGATAAATGATTTTATTGGGATCTTTCATTAAACTAGAAGGTAATGTAAGTACAAAAGGCCCATTAAACCTAATTTATGGATTTTGATCATTTTTACATGAATCATTTGAGAGTGAGCCTCTCAAATATCAATTTCCTTTCTCTGAGTAAACCCTGAGCTTTGAAAACCAGGAAAGGAAAAATAGTTCAAGATGTTCTGAATCCTCTTAGAACATTGTAAATATTCTCGAAAGACAAAAAATTTCTTGTAGACTGCTAATTCCTTTGGTGAATACCTAGAGTTCAACAGGACGTTGTTGTACAATATTACCATGTGTACAAAAGTGGATAACACCAACCACATCCTCCATATTTAGATTCACCAAAGCTAGAATATGTGTTGATGCATCTCACGGCTCCTCTCCCATGGTAGACATAAACTCGGTGTCTAGAAATGGGGTTTGGAATAAAAAGCGTGATATGAAGACTCACTATTTTTTTGTGGTAACTCTAGGAAATTGGGTCATGGATCATATGGATGCAAAGAAAACACACTGTAGAAATTCCAGTAGTAGAATGTCTAATAGAGCATTAGAAGATAACATATAAATGTGAATGAACATGAGAAGGGTAGTAAAAATACAATGTTTCTAGAGCGAGTTATCTCTCGAATCGAAGCATTCAAGCCTATCATTGAGGTCATTATAGACCTAGGAGTCATGTTAGGGTGACTTCTTTGTAGATCCTCGTGTTTGAGGTGGCCCTCGAGACCCCTCAAAATGTGACTGAAGATGTGGCACATTAAATTGAGGAGGTGGGACTGATTTTTAAACTTAAACGGGAGGGATAAAATGTGAACCATTTTCAGGGGACATTGAATGATATGGATATCCCATCCATTACTCTTTTGAAATATGATCCTTTGTCAAACTAAATGGGCACATTAACAAGGACTACGGAAAATATTTTAGTGAAAAATCAAGGCAAAGATACAATATTTTTGGACAAGTTAATCAATCGATACTATTTGGTAAATTCAATAAAGAAACTAGGTCCCCGCATTATGAAGTACGAGAGCAACAACAAGGAAATTTTGCAGATTATGAATTCATTGCGAAAGGAAGAATTAATAATTTCATATGGGGAATGGTAATGAGTGTAGAATGCACCACAATGAATTGTAATAATGCTAAAGAAATATTTGATGCTGATGATGGATGAACTAGAGTCAAAAATAAAAATTTATGACATATGTCACCCGTTTGACTAGGATTCGTGTCCCCAACATAAAATTATAGATTTCTAGCCTCTTTGACTTTTGTTTCATGTTGATCTAATACATGATTCTTTCAAGTTTTTTCCAATTTTTAGGCCTCTCCTAGAATGTTCATTTATGTTTTTTTAGATCCTCGATTCTTGTAATTCTCAAAGCCATATCTAGATTATAGTTCATTTTTGTATATGCAGATAAGGACCCTTCCAAAACCCTCAATTTACCTTTTATCAATAAACATGAGTTGCCTTAGGAAAATCCTAATATGAAGGCTTCGTTCTAACAAGGATCCATGAATATAAGTAACCAAAACCACCAATATTTCAAATGATATCACTATCCTATTTCCATCTTTTTGAAAAGCATGAGTTATGAAATGAAGTCCATAAATGTAACTCAAATTGAGTTCTTCTTGACTAGACCTATATGAAAGTTGAATGCCAATGAAACTTAGACTTTAAAATTATTCACAAGAGTATACCCTATGTTCCATCAAGTTAATTTTCACCTATAGAAATTTTTCATACACATATCTTAGCACAACATCATTCTTATTCATAAAATCCTATCTTCAAGAACGATGACAGGTTTAATTAGTTTGTACCTTTGGTGATAGGAGAGGAATAAGAACTAGGTTCACATGAAATGACCAAGGAGGATTCCTGAAACTATTTTATAGCATTTATTATAGATCAAATTCAAGCTTTCAAACATGGTGGTTCACCTTGGATCATTCAATTCAAAACTATATCTATAAGACATCTAAAAAATAGAGGAGAATTTATACGGTCTAGTCATGCTTGGATAGAAAAAATACCACCATATTGACCTAGAAGGATTATTTTCCAAACATAAAAGGTTTCAAAAACCTGCACAAGTGAATTGATCAAAAACATCATTTCTTTCCTATCACTTCAGGAAGGAGGTTTGGAGAGAGTATGAGCAATGATAGAAAAATGAAGAGAACTTTCTTTTCTTTTACCTTTCAACCTAAATATTTCTTTTAAAGTTTATTCTTTGAGAGATCTTAAAAATTCCTCTCATGATTTATCTTAAGGATGCTTGAATTTTGTTTTTAGTGCTAAGAAGACATGTCACTATTTTAGCCCTTCTCACTTTACCCAGTTTTGGTAAAACTTGAATATCTTCAACAATATTCTTCAAAAATTCATGAAACTTGACCCGAGCACTTTAAAATAATCCTCTAAATAATCAATGGATTTATTTCTCATAAATTTTCCTAGGAGGTCAAGACTAATCTCATTTTTCTAATCTTTCATTGTTAGTTCTCAAAAGCATTTTTAGTGAAATATAAAAATTTTCCTACACGAGTTAAAGTATGCCATGTAGATGCTCATTAATTTTCTAGAAAGTGTTCATAGGCTGCTATAATGCTTACATAATATTTTCAAGGCATATTTTGTGGTCATACACCTCATTAGGCTCTAGAACTAGGCCTAAATGAGCTAGTTTCAATTGTGCCTTGAAACACTTGACGTGATGCTAACCCTAGAAGCTATTGCATATCCTTAAAACAATATTTATGACCTATAGGAAACCTAAGAAAATAAAACCAAGCTTCTTCATACCTCCATTGGGAACCTACCTCACTAACGAAGCTTGTAATAACTTGAAACCATATTGAATGTTGACAAAGACATCAGAGAACAATCTATGGACACCAACCACCATTGAGAAGGAACTACTAATCAACCTTCATGCACTTCATTCCCTGAATAATCCCCACTTAACCAATCACACTTGTGCCATCGGTTCCACCTCGACATCAATGACAACAACAATACATCGAGAATTCAGCAGTTTGGTCCTTATCATTGTCATATTCCATATTTTCAAAGAGATCTTATACGACCCATAATTCACATTTCTAGATGTATCATGAACCAAGAGTCGATTAATACCTACAGAGGTAAGTTGAGTCATTCAACAAACCCTATTTATCACTCTTTCTTACACTTATTTTGTTAGATGTTATATGTTACTATTATATTTTTATAATCAAGTAGTGTCCTCGCATATATTAAAATTTTATTAAATAACTAAAGTTCTATATTCTAAAATGATGTCATTATAAATACCAATTTATGACTCAAAATAAATTTTGTCCATATATATTTTTAATTATATATGTATCAAGTTTTAAAAATGGATATGTGCTTTGGGTAGAAAGATTCTCTTAATAACAATAATTTCATCACTTAAAACATAAATATCAATCTTTTATGAAGAGATTTAACATTACAATTAATTAAGGATAATAAATTAATGCTAATTCTCTTTGTAAAGAGAGATATTTACATCAGATGAGAGGAAATTATTGTTTATGGGAAACATTGTTCCAAAAGCTGAATTTAAGTAGTTAAATATTTATTATAGCACCTACGAGTTAGTGTAACACACATCCTAAAAATAATGGTGGAAAACTATTATACAAAAAATTAACTGTTGAGTTGTATGAAGTATTTATTATTATTTTGTAAGAGATGAATGAGTGACTGTTGGTACCCAAATCGGTCCTCCCATTGTTTTCGAGCACCATCAACGGGGAGGAGTTGGATAACACCGCACCTTGAGGGTATGACCTACCCTCCTACTTTAGGCTCTTCCTTTAGCTAGGGTGAGAGGACCCATTTTGTAGTTTGTATTTGTAAGGGAAATGAATATATCGAAGTATTTGACACTCCTTTATAAGGAAAATGAGAAATAACCTTGGGAAGACATGGTCAATTCAACAAAAAGTCTAACTCTCACGAGTTGTCACTCTAGACAAATCAGATGTCTCCTAAAACAAGCTCAAGACTACTAAAGACAACAATGGAACCAACTTTCTTATGCATATTTTTGCTTTAACAAGGAAAGCATGGGTAGTTCTGGTGGGATTTTTGGTTTTAGATGTATTTGGTTGGGGAATTAAGCAGGATAAAGTTGATTATACCAAATCTTTGGGAACTCTTTAACAAATGTTGGAAGATATGCTAGATGAGATGATGAAAACACTTCAAATAATCAATAATGAACCTTCAACTAGAAGATGTGCATCCATGGAAGCCCAAAGATACATGGTTTCACACATTCTTTGAGAATTTAAACATAAAATGATCATGATAAAGACTCAATTAAACATCAATAATCCCTGATCTATCACACCTAAGATACACTCATAGGCTAAAAAACAATGTATCAACAAAAATGGAAGTAGAATGAATTTAAAATTGTTTATTACAAAATGAGATGAAATCTCTTCTCATAGCACAATTACAATTACCACAATGCTACCAAAAGGATAAGATCTTGTGTGATTCAAGAGGAATTCTTAACATAAGATTGCAACAAGAACATGAATAGCTACTTGAAACACCTCAACTTAAAAAGACACAAAACAATGCTCATGATTAACATAATTAACTCAGGGCTCATCAAATTTATCAGCAAGGGAAAGTTTCATTTATAGTCTCAATATTTTTTTCATGGTTGTACACTTGCAACCATCTTGACATGATTTGATTTGAAGGCTCAAGAAATTAATAGGCTTCTCAAAAAGTTCTTGGAAAAATGGTTTCTCTTAGTTTTCCTTTCTCTTCTAAAAATTTTAGAAAATTTTAACCCCCCCTTATGCAAGAGTATTCTCATTGCATTTATACAATTTCACTCGCTCACTCATCCTCCATTTTCCCCCAAAAACATGAATCTTTAAAGAGAATATTATTTTCTATTTTTCCAGTGGAAAATTTGTGAGCCATTCACATTTCTTACTTTCATTAGATATGATTGGGCACCATGTTGCTGCCTTTTGACAATTGTCTTAATCATTTCTTTCCTCTTGGTGTGCAAGAAACCCTTTTTAATAATTCATGAGGTGGTTCCATATGGCTTGATGTGACAAAATCCTTTTCATCTTTGAAAATCTACCTCGAGAAATGCATACTTGCATTTGTGCCTCTCAAAACTGAGTGTCCTTGTGTGGATTATATCACATCAATCAAACACCTTCTATCACATAGTGCCAATTTCTCTCAATTTTATTTCTTGTGTGAGTTGAGAAAAATATTCTTTCATCTGATGGAAATGATTTCACTCAACTCAACCTATCTGCACCATCCTCATTATAAACTCAATTCTACTTTCTCACCAATATGCATTCCTTTTCCTATCTTGAAAGTGAATAATTTTTACATAGATTTTATCAACATAATGGCAAATGTGGTTGTGGAAAACAGTTTGAAAGATATTTCTTTAGAATATTTAAACCAAATCTTTGACCTGCATGGTCCAGATGAAGCCTTTTTGTCAAGAGCTTTGTTTGATATCACAGTCCTAGGGGATACTAGAGGGCCCCTGACCTATCGAAAGTTTGGCTCACACTCCTCTGATGAGATTGATCAAGATCAATCATGTCTTCTTAACCTTCAATCCATGTACTTCCATATTTTTTGGTGGGAACATCAAAAAGTTCCAGAAGACTTGAAGAAATTCTGGATTGAAAAGGAGGCCTTTCCGTGTTAGGGAGGACTGATTACTAGTGTCCCTTTTTATGTAATGAAGAATTTTTGTTGAAGGATATTCCCAAGGAGTCCTACTTGTTATATGAAAAGTCTTCCATTGATACAGTTCTTCCATTTCTCACAAAATGGATGAACTAGAGTGGAGAATCATTTCTCTAGAAAGGTCAGGAAGGACATGTGCCATTACAACCATCCACCACACCAACATTGTCTTTAGGAAAGAAGAGGGGGAATCAAGCTCCCAACCCCCAATTATCATTTGGATGGAGAAGAAGAAATGTCTTTATCTTCTCATCACTCTAAAGCAAAAATTTCTTCTACTTAGGACAAAAGGGGAAATTTTGTTTTCGATCTTCCACTCATTCAATGCATCGTGCTCCTCTGATGGAGTAGGAATTTTAGGGGCCCCGACCAATTCCTTCTCAAGAGAGCACCCACCTTCACAAGGAGATGGAAGGGTGAGTCCAACTCAAGATCTCTTATTCCACCCAGTCCTAGAGGTGTAGTTCTTGCTTTTTCAAGCCACTTTAGATGTTCCCCTCATTCCTCATTCCTCTGATAATTCTACTCCTCACAAGGGGAAAGGGAAGAAGATGAATTTTTCACGGGTGGTTGGATCTTCTAGACTAGGTGTCTTCCTATCAGAAGAAGATCAAGCTAGAGAAAATCATGGACAATCCTAGAATGACCCTTGAGTCATTGATGGATATGGGATGTCCCTGAGATCTAGCAGGGGGTGTTGTGTTTGTTTATGACACAAGGCTCAGATGAATTCATGTTGAGGAAGAACATGTTGTTGAACAAGATTCCTCCACTCGGAGGAAATTTCAAAGGAGTAAAGGACAACTGAGCATGTTTCTCTTCTTGTGTCCTTACTTCCAAACATGTATACAACCTTCTTCATCATGGGTTGGGGCCCCTATAGAACCCCATTTTTTGATTTATATCTAAAACTATTTCTTTATCTTCATTATATGAGTCTGCATGATGTTTGAAAACTTGAAGTTTGCATGTTCAGATCACCCCAAGACTTTGGCCCATTTTTATTTGCATTTTGGGGCTTTGATTATAACTTTGAAATTCCTCTAGTTTCATCAATGGTGCCCATGATTTTTGTTAACCCACCACTATCTTGTCTCCATTTAAAGATCCTTGAACTCTAATTTTAGCCACACCTTCAATTTGCATGCCTCGGGACCCAAAACCGCATTAAATTTTTCCAAAACATTGATTCCTCTACCTATTCATTTGGTTTTCTCTCATGGTGGTGGCCACTTCACATGACATGTGGAGACCCCACGCATCCTTTGGTCTTCTCTCCTTCTCTCCTTTTAAATCTATGCCTGGGTGACATGTGGAATCCTGATCCCTCCCTCTTTTCTTTGACTTTTCACCCTCCTACAGGTTGCCTTGTCACACCATTAGCCACGTGGTGGATCCTCACTCCTTGAGAGTTTTTAATTCTTTTCTCCTTTCCAATGATGCTCGAAGGGACATGTGGACACCTTCCATGTTTTGGTTCCACTCCTTAAGTAAATTTGAGTCCACAAAGCACAAAATAATATCAGGAGGATAAAAGGGGCCATTTTTCATAGGATTTACAGGGGAAACATAACTATTACATTCCTCGACCAAAAAAGAGGATTCACACCTAAACACATGACTCATTTTTGTTTCCACACAATCCTATCTTTGAGCATACATTTTAAAACATGGGAAAACCAATGAGAGTAAAATTTGCAAAGGCATACACTAGATTCAAGGGTGAGATCAATTCGAACACTAAACAAGAGGCTCGACTCGAGGATGGGCACCCCGTGGGTGCCACAAGAACCACACAAACCCAAATAAAATAGACCAAGTGCCTAAAATCCATTGGGCTATGGAGTTAAATTAAAATGTGCACAAGGTCAAATAAAAAAAACTTTCCACAAGAACAAACCAAGAAACCAAGGCAACTAGTCACTTAGACTATAGACCAAGAAAAAAAAGGGTAAAAAAACACACAAAAAAAAAACAAAAAAAAATACTATACACTATACAAGAATGTGTACCTTTCTATGGATCAATCAAGGAAATGTTTTAGGTGCCTGCCATTAATAGGTAATTCAAGAAGATCCCCATCTAGATCCTTTAGGAAGAATGTATGCTCACCAATTCTTATGTCAATGGAGTAAGGGCCCATCCATAATGCATCAAAATTTCCATGATTTCCTTTTCTTCATGCCTATTATCCCAAAGTAATACCAGATCTCCAACGTTGAAAGCTCTAGGGGTCACCTTTTTATCAAAAAAATTTCTTGAGTTTCTCTCTAAACTTAAGGTGCCTCTGATGAGACTCCCTTCTCTCTTCATCTAATGCAATATCTGATTCATTCTTGTCTCATATGGGTCTATTATCCCTTCTTCCCCAAGTTGTTGCAAAAATTGATATGATGATAGTTGCAGATGCAAGGGAAATACAACTTGAATTCCATATACCAGCTCAAAAGGACTCTTTCCAATGACTCTTTTAATTGTAACTTTGTCTTCCCATAAGGAAAACTTGAGTTTCTCACCCCACTTCTTCTTGTTGACCTCCAAATTTCTTTTGATTATCTTGAGTAGGTTTTTGTTACTAGATTCAGCTTGACCATTCCCTTGTGGATTATAATTGGAAGCATAAGTCAAGTTGATGTCATACTGTTGACACATACTTATTAAAGGTTTAGCTCTAAAGCTCATAGCATTTTCAACCACAATTTTTGTTGGCACTCCAAATCTACAGATGATGTTATTTAGGATGAAATCCATCACTACTTGATGAGTTTTTTTTTAGTAGGTATGGCTTCCACCCATTTAGTAAAATAGTTTGTAGCTACTAGAATCCACTTGTGCCCTACACTTGAGGAATCCTCCATTTCTCCTATGAAATCCATACCCCATTGTTTAAATGGAGCCTCAATAGATACTGGTTACAAAGGAAAAGCACTAGATGCTTTCATTCTTCAGAAAACCTTTGACATTTTCACACATTTTCTAACCAATAATGTTGTATCTTTAAAAATTGTAGGCCACTAATAACTTGCTCTTAGAATCTTATGAGTAGTTACTCTTCCTACAAAGTGACCTCCACATACACCCCCATGAAATTCATCAATAATCTTGGGGCCTCTTCCTCTATTATACACCTCAACAAAACTCCCTCTAGGTTTTTCCAAGCCAACCCATACTCTGTCATAACATATTTTTGGGAATTTAATTTGAGTGTCCTCCTTTGATTTTTATCCAAGTGACCTGGACACTCCAAATTTCTGAGGTAGAATATAACATCTTTATACCATATGGAATTTATTAGTTTATCCTAAACACTCTCATTTTCTCCTTCAACTTCATTGATTTCCATGACATGTAGATTTCTTTCTACCATTAATCTTGCAAGACCCAAACCCCCCTTAATTTTTTAGTGGTCTGAATGTCCATATCATATTCTTGTAAATTGTTCACCCAGTGGTCATATTTTACTAGAAACCTCCATTTCTGATAAAATTTCCTTGACCATAGTGTGGGGAACATAAGCGAAATCTAGAGCTCAAGATATAAGGCCTAAAAATCTTAGTTTCTCTTACCAAAGTGAAGCCATTTTTCCATGATGGTATACTTCAACTCAGCCCCCTACAAGGATTTACTAAAAAATGCAATGGGCCTTTCATTTCCTTCTTCATCCTTTTTGCAATAGTACATATGCAATAGTGTTCTCAGATGCAAAGGAAAATATCTGAAAATCCTTCTTGTAATCAGGGGCTACCAATATTGGAGCACTTTTCAATGCTTCTTTAATTCTAGTGAAATCTTGGAGAGCTCCCTCCTCCCATTTGATAATCTGATCCTTCTTTAACATGCTTGTAATAGGGATAGTCATTTCAGAAAAATTAGAAATGAATCTCCTAATAAAATTTATCTGGCCAAAGAAATATTGAATCCCTTTCCTAGTTTTTGGGACAGGAACTTTATTGATTGCTTCCACTCTTTCAAGGTCAATCATGACCCCTTCTTTTGACACAATATGCCCAAGAAATTTTTCCTTTGAACCCTGAAATGGAAATTTTTTTAGATTCAATGAGATGTCATATTCCCTGCATCTAATCAACATTTTTCTACATGACTCAAGTGATCACTTCTATTTTTGGAGAATATTATCACATCATCCTGATAAACTGCAATGAAATCATTGATGTAACATGAGAATGCAACATCCATTTCTCTTTAAAAGTATCCCCAATGTTCATTAAACCAAAAGGCATTCTCACATAAACATAAGTACCCCATGGAGTGGTAAAGGTAGTCTTGATTCTCTCTCGATTGCTTCACAACCACTTAGTTGTATCCTAAAAACCCATCTAGTGTGGAAATAAATTCAGATCCAGTGACTAATTACAACATGTTATCCATATTAGGCAATGGATAATTATCTTTAATTGAGGCCTTATTCAAGTTCTGAAATCGACACACAACCTTATGTCTCCATTTTTATTTCTAAATCTGCACAATTTTTCCACCCATGAAGAATATCTTGTTGGTTGTATGATCCCTCCATCCCTTAAATTTTTCAATTCTTCTTGCATTTTGAGGGAAAGGAGTGGATTAATCGGCCTTACTTCTACCTAAATGGTTTTGCATTAGGTTCAGTGGTATCTCATGTTGAAAAATATCCTCCCTATATGCTTTCAATTTTGAGTAAGACCATGCCAAGAAATCTTGGTACTTTTTCAACAACTCAATGTAGGATTCTTTTCCTCCTTACTCAAATTACTACCTAGCCATACTTTCCTAGGTTTTCTTCAGTTCCTAGATTATTTATCTTCCACATCTCTTGAAGTAGAGATATGTCTATGAACTACCCTATCTACATTATCAAAGTTGGATTCTAAAGCCACTAATCCTCTAGGGATTGTGTTTGTCTTCAATTGGATTATGTCCTTACCAAACAAGGTATCTTTCCCATCACACACTGTGACCATTGGTTCCTAGTCAATGCACTGATCAGTAAATTCTCCTTCATTCTACAAGAACCATTTGAACTTGGGCATCATATCAAATATTTCCAATGTTTTACATTTTTAGGGATGGACTTGTGATAACACTTCAATATTGTAATCACAGTAAGGAGAGACAATGAAATTTTCAAATCTAGAGCCAATCACTGCCAACCTATCTGTTGTAGTATTTTGAGTTTATCATGGTATAGTATATTAAAGGAGTCAAACATCTCAACAAAAAATACCCTCACATGCTTATATTGTTTCATTCTCTGATTCTTCGTAGCATATAATTTTCTCACTTGCTTTACCACAAGTTTAAGTCTCCTTTAACAATTATATCCTTGATACCATGTTTCCAAGAAATCCTCAGGCCTAAGAGTAGTGCCTCATACTCAACAATATTATTTGTACATTCAAACCTCAATTTAAAGAAAAATTAAAGGTCTCTTGGTTGGGGATATCAATACAATCCCAACTCCATTTCCGAAACTAGAGAAAGCACCATCGAACAAACAACAAAGTCAAGGGCACCAATTTGATCCAAACCTACTTTGATTAATGGCATGATCCTCAAAATCTACAAACCCCACAAAATTATTAACATCTACATCAGCATACAACACTTCATAAGAAGCATTTTTAGGATCTTCAATCAAGTGTAGCATCTTCTTCTCCCCATACAACTTGACAAGGTTCCCCTCTACTAGTATGGTGGCATATGACATATCCATCTGCACACTTCTACCCACACTAGCATCCCACTTTCTTGATAGTAACATACCCCATTTAGTAGGGAAATCCACAATGACTACATTCATGGTTAAAAATTACAGGATAGGCCACTAATTGCACCACTAGGCCTTTCACATACCTAATCACTAACTTCTCTTGAATCCATATCAGTGCATTTTCAAAGGTTTTTGTTACCTTGATATTCAATTCATTCATTACTTCAAGAGGCATCACATTACATGAAGCCCTTGAATCAAACATACAATTATGCATGAGTTTGTCCTTTAATGATTAAAGTGGTATAAAAAGGATCAACATCAAGTTGAGATTCAACAAGGGACATACCCAAATATACTTTAGAGATTCACCCAAGTCTTCTAATAATTTTGGCACTCTCAACTCTACAATCATAGGGGAAGATCCACATTATTTACATCCTTTCTCAGGGGGCACTCCCTCCTCTTTGAACCCTAAATACTCAAATTCCCTTTTCCTATGCTCAAGGAATCCTAAGAAATTCAACAATAGGTACAATGATTTTTATTTGACTCAAAATCTGGGCAATATCATAGGGGATATATTTGGGTAATACTATGTTGGGAGGGATGGTAACTACCCCTTCTTGTGGTATGAGACTCTTTCATGACTTGGGCATGGTTAGACATGGGTACATGATATTTATTAGGGATAGATGGAACTTTGTTAGGTGCATCCTTCTTGGGAGGATATTTTGGGATATTAGTGAGAAGGGGATTTTTTGGTTTGGGTTGTGGACCTCCTCCTTTGACAATTCTACTTTTGAGATTGTATTCCTTTTCTTGAGCTACTACCACATTCATCAGAAGCTATTATTTGGTCCTCCTCAGAAGGAATTCCTCCATCATACTTCTTAATCATCAGAGCCCTTAAGTACTCAAAGTCATGATTAGGAAATTTGAAACCCTGAACCATATCAATCTCAACATCATCAATAGAAGGAAGAGGAGATACCTTGGTGGATGCAATCCCAAAAATCTTCAATAGTCCAAGAACTTATTAATTAAATGGAGGAAACCCCATGCCATGAATCATCAAGACACTCCATCATACAAACATCTCCAAAAGTGGGGTCATCCTCAGGATCTTCACCCCCTTCACTTGGATCACATGGAGGGTGGGGTAAGAAACATTTGTCACACCAATCAATGACATGTGCTTCTTCAACCATAAAGATACTCTTATAGTCAATGGATCAGGAAAAGTTTATTTTCTCTCTGAGGTTATTGTTTACTTCCTGACCCCATATGTCCCTTTCCTCTATCTTCATTTCTAATCTCACCTCTTGGATGACCACCAAATCTATTCATCCCTTGAGGCTGATTATGACCCTGAGAACTCTTTCTTATTCCCTTTCTCCACCCTGGAAAGTTTGTATGAAATTTATTTTACTTGCCCCCTAAAGGTTTTAACAACTTCTTCTAGATCCATTGCCTTTTCTTTTGAGGCTTTTCAAGATTGATCAATTTAACACCCTCCCTCTTGGGAGGCTTTCCTGTAGCCTTGATATTATTCTCAATTTGACACTACCATTGTGAATGTTTGCCTCATATTTGTAGGGTCCTTGTCCCTTAGATAATATGTTTACCTTCTTATCAAAGGCATCACAATATTTAATCAAGCAAGACTCATCACTTGGTCTCAATATTACAGGTAGTCTATTTAAAGTTTTGTTGAATCTAGTGTTAAAGTCTAAACCAGCTCATTAGGGTTTTTCTTAATATTCTTGAATTTAGATAGAAGAAACCTTGGATCAATTTTATCACCATATTGTGCCTTAAAATAATTTTTCAATGCGAGCCAAGAATTAATAGAATTATCCAACAAATATTTATACCAATCCAAGCATCTTCTTCTAAAGTATGGATAAACATTTTCACATAGATATCCTCATGTTTGATCTCAAAATCTTCCATGATGTTAAAAAAATCTGAGATGTTGGTCACCACTAATAGCATTGTTTCCTTGAAACTTTGGTAACCTATTTCTTAGATCATTTGGTATTGCATTTGGATATCCCACCATCCCTTAAAAATTTATGGGTCGATATATATTTACAAAAAGGGGGTCTAGGTGGAGGTTGAGCCATGTTATTGATGGGAGACAAAAAAAATGGGGTTGACAATGTTGTGTGCTATTGGATTTTGGGATAATGGAATAGGATCCCCAAGGATAAATCCCTTAATAACTCCCTCTCACAATGAACCTTACTATCTTGAAACAATAGAAAGGGGATTGAAAAATACCTTGATGATTTTGAGGAAGTGCCCTCACCAATATGAGTATGTAAGTTACCTCTAGGGCTATGCGTTTCAGAATGATTAAGATGCGCTAGAATAATCTTCAACTAATGGTTGATCTAAATCAGGAGTAGGGATTTATTTTATTTTTATCCATGAAACGTAATGGTTTCTAGATTTGTCTTCTTACTTGACTTTTTCCCTAATTCTGGAAACAATTTTCTAGTCAATCCGACTTGAAGAAAGACCTTCTTCCTTCCAGTTCTAAAATTTTCAACAAATTCTCATAAATAGAGACTTAAGGTACTAGTATTTACCAAATTATCTAGATTGAATAGAGTCGCCACTAATATTTTATCTTAGATGTATAAACCACTTGAAAAAATTGGCTAATTGAATCGAACACTTATTTCAACAAATCTTAGCAAATTTCATCATCCTTTATCAACATTTACTCCTAGCCGAGTGATATTTAATGGAAAGCCTCCTCAAACTAGGAAAATATCAAGCAATTGAATTTCTGATTTAGCTCATTTTTTACAAATCTAGATAAAGGATTGAAGATAGATCATAGTTTACATTTAGATATACTTTACACATTACTTGAGGTTGATATTTATATATTTTACCAAAATGTCCCCTCAGAACATCATCGAGTAGAGATTTTGGTACCAAAATTTGGTCCTCCCTTTATAGTCAAGCAACATCAACATGTAGATGGGAGATGCCTAGAGAATGATGGATCAAGATTTAAGTCATTTTGTAGTCGGGAAGGATCTCATCATCTCTTGGTCACTCGAGATTGGAGGAGTTGGATAACACCATGATGAGGTTATGATCCACACTCCTACTTTAGTCTCTTCCTTTATCCTGGGTAAGAGGACCAGTTTTGTACTTTGTATTTGTAAGGGAAATGAATATATCAAAAATATTTGACACTCCTTTATAAGGAAAATGAGAAATAACCTTGGGAATACATGGTCAATTCAACAAAGTCTAACTCTTATGATTTTTCACTCTAGAAATGCATATGTTTGCTAAAACAAGGCTTGAACTAGTAAAGACAACAATGAAACAAGATTTCTTATGCATATTTTGGATTTAACAAGGAAATCATGGGTGGTTATGGTGGGATTTTAAGGTTTTAGATATATTTGGCTATGTAATTAAGTAGGATAAAATTTTATCATAACAAATATTTGGGAACTCTTAACAAATGTTGGAAGATCTTCCAGATGAGATGATGAAAACACTTCAAATAATCAATAATGAACCTTTAACTAGAAGATGTGCATCCATGGAAGCCCAAAGATACATGGTTTCACACATTCTTTGAGAATTTAAACATAAAATCTCATGATAAAGACTCAATTAAACATCAAGAATCCCTGATCTATCATGCCTAAGATACACTCATAGGATAACAAACAATCTGTATCAACAAAATGGAAGCAAAATGAATTTAAAACTATTTATTGCAAAATGAGATGAAAGCTCTTCTCACAACACAATTGCAATTACCAAAATGCTACCAAAAGGATAAGATCTTGTGTGATTCATAGGAATTCTTAACATAATATTGCAACAGGAACATGAATAGCTACTTGAAACACCTCAACTTAAAAAAGACACAACAATGCTCATGATTAACATAATTAACTCAGGGCTCATCAAATTTATTAGCAAGGGAAAGTTTCATTTATAGTATTAATGTTTTTCAATGGTTGTACACTTGCAACCATCTTGACATGATTCAATTTGAAGGCTCAAGAAATTAACAGGCTTCTCAGAAAATTTCTTGGAAAAATGGTTTCTCTCATTTTTGCATTTCTCTTCTAAATTTTTAGAAAATTTTAACTCCCCCTATGCAAGAGTACTCCTATTGTATTTATAAAATTTCACTCGCTCACTCATCCTTCGATTTCCACCCAAAAACATGAATCTTTAAAGAGAATATTCTTCTCTACTTTTTCCGGGAGGAAAATTTGTGAACCATTCATGTTTCATACTTTCATCGGATATTATTTGTTAACCATGTTGCTTCCTTTTGATAGTTATCTCAATCATTTATTTCCTCATGGCATTCAGAAACCCCTTTTACTAATTCCCGGATGGTTCCATATGGCTTGAGGTGACTAAATGCATACCCGTAGTCATGACTCTTAGTATTAAGTGTCCTCACGTGCATTATATCATGTCAATCAAATGACTTATATCTCACAATGCCAATTTATATCAATTTTATTCTACTTGTGTGAGTAGAGAAAATATCTTCTTTCATCTTGTTGTCATTCAAATGTGCAACAACTTAATTGGAGGTTTCAAGCATGAAAACTATACCCCTATGCCGAATTTTTCATGCTTTATCATTCCTAGGCACCCTAGGTGAAATTTGTCGATCAGTAAACCCTTATTTTATGTCAAATTGGTCCCATAGGTGATATAGGAAACTCTATTCTCCCCCTAGGGGATTTTGGAGAGTTTCAAGAGATCCTATCTTCGCAATATTGGGAAGGGCTATCGTTGGCCTTCCCACATCTGGATCAAACCCCTAGAGTGGAACAAGAGGGAAAAAATCAACATGAATGTAAATTTAAGACCTTAAAACATCATGAAAATTATGTAAAAAGGTTTAGAGAAGTTTTTAACGACTTGGAGCACCCTAAGTGAAAACAGGGTTCACAAACATAAGCAATACACGTGCCTAAAACAACTATTGGGCTTCATAAGAAGATTCTGGGAGCTCCATCTGGAGTTAGAAGTAAATAGAAACATATCCAAAAAGAGAATTTTAGTAGCTACATGATGGTGAAATAATATTTTTCACAAAACCTAGGCGCATAGCATTTGCAGTAGTTTTTATCGGCATAAATGGAGCCTAAAATCCCAAATCTTATTTTTCATGGTTCGAGATGAATGAATAAATAAATAACCACAAAATTTGATTAAAAGTTATATTTCCAGTTAGGATAATATAAAATTTCACCAAGAAATTCCATAGGAGCTCAAGTTATCTTCTTTCTAAGTTGCCCTCTCAAAGGTAGTTCAGGACTTAGTCATTTTATAGGAGGACATGTGTCAAAGACGAGGAGCCTAAAGCAGATTTAATGTCCCCGACATCCCCGAGGTCACGTAAAAAACCCTTGGAAAATGCACCCAGCCCCCATGTGACCTCTAGGACCCTTAAATGATCTCCAGACTTGAAAATTTAGCCCCCGGGTGCATTTTTCGAGCATCCATTCTCTACGGTCGGATCAAGCACCATGTGTCACTCTAAGATCACCATGGAAACTGATGTCCATTATTTCCTTTAGGTGAGGGACATTAGACCTTGAAAAATGTTCCTAGACCCCTATGGAGATCCTTTTAGACATCCATGTGACTGACTTTCAGCCCCCATGTGCATTTTTGAGCATTCATTCCCGTCCTTGGATCAAGTGCCATGTTTTCCTCCGGGATTGCTTTATGGAAATTGATGTCCCTCATGTCCCTTTTAGGTGAGGGACATCATACCTTGAAAAATGTGTCTAGCCCTCTAGAGAGAGATTTTGTCACCAATGTGACTCACTTCTATACCCTCATATCTGTAAAGATAATTTTTCAGTAACTCATTCCCTACCATCAAATTAATGACATGTTTTTCTTCTAGGATTGTTGTGGAAATTGATGTCCCTTTGAGGTTATTTGCTACTCAATTTTATCTAGCCTGTTTTTCGTTGAAATTCTTCAATTTCGAGCCCTGTCATCTTTTCTATCTCCCGTATTGATGCATGAAAAATCTATCCTCCATTTGGTTGCCATGATCAGTCCCTTCCTTGGTCAAGGATCACTTAAAGTCCATAATTTATTTTTCATTCCTTTGTCCACGTGAAAAGATCTATAACTTGGGTGAAAACTCAATTTTTTTCCCTTCCTTCCGTTTTCCATAGTCACATTTTGTTTTCCCTGTCATTTTTGTCCCAAGTATCTATGAAAATGTGGTTGGATACATCTTGGAAGATCATATTTTGGCCTTATATCATTTCCAAATTCTTTTTCCTTGAAGAAAGATTCATTTCTGGGTGCAAATGTTGATTTTCCTATATTTTACGGTTTGACAGGAGTGTTTTTCCCCGTCAAATTTATATCTTAGCATCTGTGGAAATGTGGTCCTTTCTAGTTTGATGTGTCTCGGTGAGGCACTTTGAAACTATAAGGACTGATTCAACTCAAATCTCATCCACATGGAGGGTCGGCACTCATCTAAAAATTCTCCTTTCGGTTTGACCATGCGGTTGCGTGGGAGACACATGGAGGTTTCCATTTGCCTTGCCCCTGAGACTTAGAAAACTTTTTCATGTGGTTGGTATAGTTTTTTCAAACCATGGACATGTGGAGGCCGGCCCTCATTTGAGGATCCATCTTAGGGTACCACCTTAATGGTTGCCCCAAGGGAACACGTGGAGGCTTCTACCGCTCTGCTTTATAATTAAGCTATTTAAGCAACTTTCTAAAGACCTAGAACACATGGAGGGACCACTCCTATTTGGGGACTAGACCCTAAGTTTTATTTTGAAGAAGTTTTAGGAGGACTCTTGGAGGCTTTCACTCACTTTTCCCTTGCTTGGAATTTTCAACTGGCCAACGAAAACCTGTCTCTGCACTTAGAAACATGACGACTTCTATTGATCCTTCAAATTTTTTAACAACTCTGCCAGACTGAGACATGTGTTGAGCCCACACTTTTTTGGGTTCTTTGCTTTTGGGGACCATCTCAAGGTGCACCATTGAGACACCTGGAGGCTTCCCGGCTCCTTTTTACTAAGAATTTTTTAAAGGCCAAAAGGAACTTTTCTTGGGCCTAGGGAACGTGGAAGGCCCGTGCTTGTTTGGAAACACATGGACAGCTATACAATAAAGTAGAGAAGGGGAAGAATCAATGGTTGTTGTGCATTACGTTTGTTTTTCTGCCATTTTTCTCCAAGACTTCTAGAGATGTGAATACGCACTATTTTTCATCATTTTTGATGAAATTACTTGTCGTTTTTTGTCTCTGCAGAAGTGCCATTGAATGGATTCAAAACTTAATTTTTGAGTCCAAGGATTGTTAAGGTTGATATTTTGAAGTTGGAATTGCTTAGGAACTTGCAAAAATGGGAATTACCAGAGAAGATGGATGTGGGGCAGAGTTGCAGAGGAAAGAGAAGGAAAAGGATGAAATGATGGAGGTTACAGGCACAAAGGATGAAAAAGGTGTTGCCTCAAGGGTGAAAAGGATTACCTATCAGATCCAACTATACAGAGCCTCTAGAAAATAATTAAAAGGGGGATTTCTCGCATGATATAATAAAAATGATTAAAAGGATTGTCAAAAAGGTTGTGGCATGGCATCTTAGTCATTAGTTGAGGGCCTGAGAAATGTGATCAGTTCATAATTGGTCCACCTGGCAACTTTCGGATGTAAATTTGTTAAACATTGCTTTTTGAGGAAAAATGGTAACAAGAAAAGGTCCCTCGAATATTCTTCTTTTGGGGGGAAATTTGGGATGAGTGAGCGATTGAAATGTATAAATGTAATGAGAATACTCTTGCAAAGGGTCGGGGGTTGAATTATTAAGAGAAAATTTGAGAGATCCCATCTTCCTGAGAGACCAATCCGAGATACTTGGTTAATTTCTTCTGTGTTAGATTTTCTATCATGTCAAGTTGGTTGCAGATGTATAGCCATTAATGAGCACTGATATTTCTCTGGAAGATTTCCCCTAGTTGATGAATCTAATCAATTTCAAGTTAATTTTTGTCAATCTTAGAGCAATTTGTGTCTACCTTGTTTTAGAATGTTTACAAGTAGTTTTCTTATTCCTATTGTAATCTTTTGTTAAAGTCCCTCCGAATCACATAGGATCTTGTCCCTGTGAAAATTTAGTGGCATTTGTAATTTCATTTCAAGAAGAGATTTCATCCTGTGATGAGATAAACAATTTAAAATCACTTCATTGTCATTTGTTGATAAAGACTATCTGTAAGCCTTTGAGTGTATCTTAGGCGTGAGGAACCAGGGGTCTTTGATTTTTTATTGAGTCTTTAGCTCGAGCCTTAATTTTAGATTCTTAAAGATTGTGTGAAACTGTGCTGATTTGGGCCTCCATTGAGGTACACCTTCTGGTTGAAGGAATATCTTATATATTCCAAATATTTTTGTCATTTAGCTTTCCAATTGTTGTGAAGTCTCTCAAAGATATTGTATAATCAACTTTATCCTACTTAATCTCCTACCAAAATTATTTAAAAAATCATACATCTTTCTGAAGTACCTGTACGTACCCAAAATAGTATGTACTGCACCACCAGAAAGATGTTACACATGCCCCAATGATGATACAGGTCTCTTCGCAAGGTGTTCGGGATCCAGAGAAGCTTTACAGATATGCGTTAACATCCCGCATGCCCCGCTTAGCCCCCGCGTGCTTTGTTTTCCCTATTTTTCCCTCTTTTCTTGGCTTTTTGGTCTTGATGTGAAACCGCCGTGCCCCGAAGCAGGCGGCGGTCTGCTGCTGCCGCCCTGAGCAGGGCGGCGGTCCTGTGCGCATTTTCCAGAATGCTCTTTTGATGCGACCCGCGTGAAATATCACGACTCACCAGCTTTTCTTGCCGACTTGAGCATGCATTAATGTTTTTGGTCCCCTGGAATAGTGTTTTTCTTTTGTTTAATGTTTAGGAGTTCAGTTTGGATTTGATTTTGGATGTTTGGATTCCTATAAATGCATGGTTTGTGCACATGCAAATGGCCTCTCAGTTTTGCTCTGAATTTTGCTCCAAAGTTTGCTTTTGAATTTCTTGTTACAGCAATTTTAGTTTTCCTTTGCTTAAGGTTCTTAGTTTTCTCATTGAGTGCTTTGGTTAGTATTGTGTTGCAATTTGGTAAGCCACATATCCAACTTGTGCAAGTGTGAAACATTATTGGGCCACCATTTTCACTCCAACTTTCATGTTTTCAGTGTTGTGTCCCTTTAGTTTGCTTAGGATTGGTAGCATAGTTTGTTGCAGGTTTGTTTTAGCTTTGTGTTGCTGTTGGTAAGCCACAGATCCAACTTGTGCAAACAGTATTATTGTTTTGGAGTAGAATAGTCTAGGCAGCCATTAAAGTTGCAGGTTTTGCTCTTCATACAGACTAGTTTCAGGTTCTGGACGCTTTTGTTGCATGATTCGCAGTAGACCCCGCTAGGAATTGCATAGGCCAAGCTCTGTACTCTTGCGCTATCCCTCTCCTATCCGCATTCTATTCTGTCTGCATTCTGAAGGCTGTCCATTGATCCAAATATCTATTCCTGTTGATGCAAGCATTCCACGCTTTTCTGGATTCACGTGAGCACAAAGAATGAAGAGATCATACTGAGGGGACAAGAACACACACACCGTCGGATTCGCCACTGTTCTGCGAAATCCAGGTTCCATCTTTCAAAGTTTTAGTTAGAACTTATCAAACAAAGTAGTTAATCACTTTATTTCAGTTATTTCTATTCTCGATATTGCCAGGGAGGTTGTGGGGATTGATAGTTTCTGAGAAACTATGATTCATTCCTCACTTCTGAGGTAGGATCGAGAATCTTGCCGGATAGATTAGTTATTTCGTTGTTTAGAATAGATATACGAAATCACAGACAAATAGCTACACTGGCTATTTTGTTTGTTTTACGTTGTTAGTTTAGTTGTCAATTCTAAATATTTTAAATAGCTGCTTTCTTATAAATTGCCAGAAAATACAAAAAGAAATTATATATGCTAGAAGTGCACTTAGATTTTACTTTATTATAGTTTGTTTCATTCTTTGCTTTTGCATGACAATTACGGGACCTAGGGAGCCCAGGGAATACATTTTCGAGCCAATTGTGCCTGACCCAATCTAGTAGTGGCAATAAGCGACATTGACCAAAACCTTAGGATACAAGTCTTCCAAACAACAACAGACTTCCAACAGATCAGGGCACAGTTGAGAGGGTTAAACATCGAAGACGACCAAGCACATCTATTTTGGTCAAATCAGCCAAACTACAGATTACCCTAGAAAATACCCACATGGTTTGTAGAAGGGCTCGAAGAGAACAAACATTCGGGTGTGATCCTTTAGTTCCATGGCCAGGGCACATTTGGAGACACCCTAGTAGATATAGATACCGACTTAAGAATCAAGTTGCGATAACACTGTAAGGTATTACGAGAAGAAGATCGCACAATTGTTGGTTCTAAACATAGAAGCTGAAAAGCTTACGACTACCTTGGATCTAGGGATTAGAACTTGATCTCTCGTATGACCATAATGGGACCGCAACAACCAAGAGTCTATGGTTGTGATCCACAGATCCCATGACCTAACGAGTCCATAAGAGAATTAGACATAGACACGGCCTACGTAAATTAGTATTTCGAGTCTACTGCGATTCCACCTCTCATCATTCAACAGTTATCCCTACTAGACACAATAACCAATGAAACTAGAGAATTTTGGACTAGGCCAGAGAATCGTCCATAGAGTTGACTATATCCACCATATGACCCTATCGGGAGAAATACACGAAACCATCCGGGTCATTTTCCACGCATCCCACAACCCATAGATCGAATCACGCCAGAGCTCGATATTGATTGGAGCCTTCGAGCAGTCATCCTCGCTGATCGATCTATCACACCAGTCCAAGTTAGAAGGGCCTTCTTTGCCTTAGATTCGCAAATACCATTAGTGCGTGTCGAAGACATTAGACTGCCTAACTAGTTTGCCTGCACATTCTACCCACACCGGCTGTCTCGGCACGACCTCGGGAGGTCGGGTACGCAGAAGAGTTACTTGTTGATTCTCAAGCTCACCTGTCACTTTTCCGACGTACAAAATTGGTGAACCCGACGTGAACCAAACATTTCTTTCACCTTCTCTTTGAGAAGTTTCATCTTCTCCAAATCACCTTCGCTCCTTCCCATTATTCTGCGGGTATTCATATACCCCCCGAATATGTCGGGATTCGATGCATACGGCAGACCCCTCTTGGGTCTTGAGGCATACTACGCCCAACAGAATAGGCAGTCATCACCCTCACTCTCAATGTGGGGCGACAACTATTCAACTAATCAGTTGTCAACACAAACACCAAGGACTAGATATAACTCGTCCTTCCAAACAGAGGGGTTGGAGCAACTTGCTCAAACACAAACAGAGCCTTCAGGCTCGAACAATATGACATTAACTGGAGAGTCTGCTTCATCTCCTCAGGTATTATTCAGACCACCTATTAGTAGACAATCAGATCCATACTTGGTCTTAGACGATGGACAATCAATACCTTATCCTAGGAGTGAACAACGCTCTCGAGGCATGTACCCGCCTATAGGAGGTTTACAAATACGGCCGAGTTTTCAAGAAAATATCTATGCCTCACGTATGGAAATATTCTCGGAGAAACTTGGCGGGATAGCAATCAGTTCATGACAGGATATCACATGCCTATACAACACCAAGATATACAACAAACGCCACCAAGGCACGATATCGTGACTTCACCAAACGAAGTCATTTCAACTCTAATAGAAAAGGTTAGAGGATTAGAACTTGCCCAAGCAAGTCAAAATTCAAAAATCATACAAACAGGGAGTTCCAATCCTCCGCACCATCCTAGCCAAGTAGATCTCCTCACAGGAGTAGGCACGTTAGGTATGACTCCTCAATATTCACAACAAGTGCCAACTAAACCCACTATCTCCTAAGCACTTGTTCCTCCCTGGTCGTCAGAGCAATCCATTCCTGGATAGTACACCTTCGTACTTAAACATGTACTCCAAATCACCACAAGGGGATATGTACTCATCCCGGCGTGTTTACTCAAATACAGGGATTGCCTTATGCCCCTGCTAACGCATACATTACGCCATATCAACAACCCGTTCCGCCACCGCCTCCTCAACAGGCACCATCAATGGTTGAGACGTATGCGATAGGGACTTATTCAGAATATTTAAAGGAGCCCTTAGATTTCGCCATACGAAGCGTCATGCTTCCAGACCTCTCCCGATTTGCCCAAGTTCAAGGGAGAAGGAGATCCAGAATGCGCATATCAAAGCTTACGCTACGGCCATTCGAGAATTACTCCCTTGGGATGGGGTTGTTGCTAAAATATTTCCCAAAACCTTGGAAGGCATCGCTCTCGATTGGTATTATAGAATACCTGAGGCTTCCATACATTCATTTAAACAACTCGTGTCAGAGTTCATCAAAGCCTTCGACATGAACAAACTACTGAGAACAGGAATCAGGGAATTCTTACACATCAAGCAAGAACATAACGAATCTGTCGCCCATTTCATCCAGAGGTGGCGTACGGTTCCTTTATTCTTCAGCAAGTGCTCCAAACATGGATCGAGATGGAGCTATGTGATTTATTCCTTCATTCTCTCAGGAGAGAGTGAAGGAAGAAGTCAGAAGTTCCCACTAAGAACTTACGATGAAGTACTTGAGAGCGCTCTCCGAATAGATCAAGCGGCGATAGATAGTGGTCGTAAGACATATGGAGCAAACGGGAGGTTAATCACCTCCACTCAAAACACTACTATACATGCTGGGAATACCGATCAAGGACCCAATATCCTTAATGAAAACCAATACTGACATGGATGGATTCAGCGATCAAGTCAAAGGACCAAATGTTGTGACCCGGCACTCTTACTAACAATCCTTAATAATAAAACCGTGATATGGTGGATTCTAATCATCCTAGACAACAACAAATCAGCCAAGGCCTTGCTCGGGGAGGATGGATGGATCAAAACCAAAAAGGCCTGATCTCGAAATTTCAACTATAACAACCAACAGCCCAATCAGAACTTTGGGCCACAACAGGATTCAAACCGACGACCACGGAACTATAATCCCAATCTATATTGTGGTTTCCACAAAATTAGGGGTCATGATACTAGGACTTGCCATGACTATAATAAATTCATGCAACGCTTGCCAGAAGAACAAAAACAACTTTTCATAGATATGTTCTTGGCAGATCCTGTGTCACCAACACCAAATACTTTTGCAGGGGCAGTTTCCCCTCAAAATGCACCTCTCAAGATCTTCAATGATCCTCTCCCAAATCATTCTAACAATAACAGGTTAGATCCAAATGGGAAAAACAAAGGTATCATAATAAGAAATAACAATCAAGATGCCTCAACTCTTGACAACTCTCAGATTGCTCCTAACCTAGGTTCAAATGGTATTACAAAATCTTGGGATTAGTTGAGCTAGAGGTTGAAGTGTGAAATTAATGCAACAACTCGGACAAAGGAGTATGTTTCACAACCCCTACCCGATATTTTCTCCACACGAGATGAAGTTCCTACAAATGCTAAATCGGTAGGATCCTATGATTTAATATACGAGGTGGCAAAGACAAATAAAGATAAGTCAATTTCTGTGGAAACAGTCTCCACTAAAACCACAGCAGGAATTATGAAACTCTTGGAGAATGACGAACCGATCTTTCTCCCATTCGAACCTCAAGGAATGGGTAGTCTTCTCGGTATAGCATCTCTTCCCTCCGATGACCTAAATCTAGATATAAACATGATAGAATTAACAAATGAAGAAAGGCAATTTAAAATTGAAACGATGCCTATCAAAACCATCTCTAGGCACTGCCCTATTCTAAAGCCTAGTTTCGACCCATGCGTGTCTAAAGCTAAGTTTTCCCTATCCATGGGGCAAGACCTCATCATTAACACAATGCTCACTATGAGAGAGAAGGTCGAGCAGCATAGTCATGCTCACCCACATGTCATCTCTCAAAAACATGACAAAGAGGTACGCGAATGCCTCTTTCAGAAAAATGTTTTTAATAATGGGACATATACACCTCTGGGAAAGGGTTGTAAGTTCAAACCTAGAATGGTAGGCCCTCATCAAGAAAATGAAAAATTTGAGGATAATGGTTCTCCGCTGTGTACTTCTAGGGGTGAAGAATTTGATATTCGTCAACTTTCTTCACCTTAGACATCATGACATATGGTTCCACCTGCATTTTCATATGTACATGGTTGCAGTTGCATTACATTAGTAATTTAGTTGGTTCATTTTGTTCACTCATTTCATAAATATTGTAGTCCAGGAACTTACTCTTAAGTAATCATTTACAAATTTACGAAGAAGATATTGGCAAAATTATTCAAATCACATCTCTTGAAACATCATCAAGTGCTTTTCAAATCTTCTCATCAAGTTTGACAGACAAACATTGCCCGAAACCATACAAGACACTGCATACTTGGCTTTGCTTTTCTTTCTACTAGGTGAAGTTGTCCTTGCCTACGGTGCATTCAGAAGCTTCTTGGTGTCACATCTATCCCTCTTAAAATCTCTTGGAACGAAAGGATATCCCAAAGTCATAGATCAGAAATGTAAAAATCAAATGAAATCAAAAGCACCAAGCAAACAAAATATTTTATTTTACACACTTCTTTGCCCCATCAACCTTCGGTGATAAGCCCACATCTCTTACTGGTGATGTGAGGTTGGGAAAGGAAAGAAGTGCCCTTACTCGTTTATATCTTGCCTTTGGTGACAAACCCATGCTTCTTACTAGTGGCGTGAGGCAAGGTGTGGGGGGTCCAGTCACACAAACTAACAAATCTTGGTATGCTAAAAACACAAGTCAAATTCTATTAAAAGAAGGCAAATATCCAAACATCTAAATTCCAAAGAGATCAAATCCTCAAAACCAGATTTTGTCAACCAGGTTGCCATTTATGAATCTAAGTCTAGATAAACTGAAAAGTAAGTGGCCTTCTAAGCTTGGTAGTAGTTCTGAGTAGGGTGGGTGTGTAGGTCCAAATTTGGTTCTTGTTCTTGTTTTGTATGTCTCTCATCATTCCACTCAAATCAAACTCATACAACTTGTGCCCTTCCCAATTCTTGGTGTTGAGCCCTTGCATCTTACTAGTTGCGTGGATTTGGGATTGGGGCAAGTTCATCTCTTTATCGCTATACATTCATCACGTTTTGCCAACATGAGAAGAAATCACAGACATTGTCTAAAGAGGCCAAAAGTTCAAAACTACAACATGTTTGTCATCACATATCAGCATTGCAAAAGCAAAATAAAGTAAAAACATTCTATTTAACATTTGTTATCACTTGTCATCCATTGCATACATTCTGAAAAGCATGTGAAAGTTGGCGACATTTCGACACACGGGCATGTCAGGTATAGCCTTTAACTCCCCATTTTGGGACAGCCATACTCGGACCCAACGTTTTATGCCTCTTCATGGCTAAAACGCTTCTCTCGAGAGGGGGCAATATGTACGTACCCAAAATTGTATGTGTATCTGCACCACGGAAAGATGTTACACATGCCCTGATGATGATCTGAGTCTCTTCGCAAGGTGTTCGGGATCGAGAGAAGCTTTACTGAATATGCGTTAACATCCCGCATGCCCCGCTTAGCCCCCGCGTGCTTTGTTTTCCCTATTTTTCCCTCTTTTCTTGGCTTTTTGGTCTTCAGTGACGAAACCGCCACCCTGAAGGGCGGCGGTCTCGTGACCCGCCACCACGAGCAGGTGGCGGTCTGAACCGCCGCCCTAGCGAGCGGCGGCGGTGGTCTGTGCGTGTTTTTCCAGAATGCTCTTTTGACACGACCCGCGTGAAATATCACGACTCACCAGCTTTTCTTGCCGACTTGAGCATGCATTAATGTTTTTGGTCCCCTGGAATAGTGTTTTTCTTTTGTTTAATGTTTAGGAGTTCAGTTTGGATTTGATTTTTGGATGTTTGGATTCCTATAAATGCATGGTTTGTGCACATGCAAATGGCCTCTCAGTTTTGCTCTGAATTTTGCTCCAAAGTTTGCTTTTGAATTTCTTGTTCTATAGAGTTTTAGTTTTCCTTTGCTTAGGATTCTTAGTTTTCTCATTGAGTGCTTTGGTTAGTATTGTGTTGCAGCTGGTAAGCCACATATCCAACTTGTGCAAGTGCAAACATTATTCGAGCCACCATTTTCACTCCAACTTTCATGTTTTGAGTCTTTGTGTCCCTTTAGTTTGCTTAGGATTGGTAGCATAGTTTGTTGAGGTTTGTTTTAGCTTTGTGTTCTTTGTTGGTAAGCCACACGAGATCCAACTTGTGCAACAAGTATTATTGTTTTGGAGTAGAATAGTCTAGGCAGCCATTAAAGTTGCAGTTTTTCTCTTCATACGAGACTAGTTTCAGGTTGGGACGCTTTTGTTGCATGATTCGCAGTGAGACCCCTCTAGGAATTGCATAGGCCAAACTCGTACTCTTGCGCTATCCCTCTCTATCCGCATTCTATTCATGTCTACATTCTAAAGGCTGTCCATTGATCCAAATATCTATTCCTGTTGATGCAAGCATTCCACGCTTTTCTGGATTCACGTGAGCACAAAGAACGAAGAGATCATACTGAGGGGACAAGAACACACACACCGTCGGATTCGCCACTGTTCTGCGAAATCCAGGTTCCATCTTTCAAAGTTTTAGTTAGAACTTATCAAACAAAGTAGTTAATCACTTTATTTCAGTTATTTCTATTCTCGATATTGCCAGGGAGGTTGTGGGGATTGATAGTTTCTGAGAAACTATGATTCATTCCTCACTTCTGAGGTAGGATCGAGAATCTTGCAGATAGATTAGTTATTTCGTTGTTTAGAATAGATATACGAAATCACACAGACAAATAGCTACACTCGGCTATTTTGTTTGTTTTACGTTGTTAGTTTAGTTGTCAATTCTAAATATTTTTAAATAGCTGCTTTCTTATAAATTGCCAGAAAATACAAAAAGAAATTATATATGCTAGAAGTGCACTTAGATTTTACTTTATTATAGTTTGTTTCATTACTACTTTTGCATGACAATTACGGGACCTAGGGAGCCCAGGGAATACATTTTCGAGCCAATTGTGCCCCAGCCCAATACCGTAGTGGCAATAACTGATATTGACCAAAACCTTAGGATACAAGTCTTCCAAACAACAACAGACTTCCAACAGATCAGGGCACAGTTGAGAGGGTTAAACATCGAAGACGACCAAGCATATCTGTTTTGGTCAAATCAGCCAAACTACAGATTACCCTAGAAAATACCCACATGACTGTAGAAGGGCTCGAAAGAGAACAAACATTCGGGTGTGATCCTTTAGTTCCATAGCCAGACGCTGGAGACACCCTAGTAGATATAGATACCAGCTTAAGAATCCAAGTTGCGATAACACCTGTAAGGTATTCTGAGAAGATCGCACAACTGTTGGTTCTAAACATAGAAGCTGAAAAAGCTTACGACTACTGGATACTAGGAATCAGAACTTGATCTCCCGTATGACCATAACGGGACCGCAACAACCAAGAGTCTATGGTTGTGATCCACAGATCCCACAGCCTAACGAGTCCATAAGAGAATTAGACATAGACACTGGCCTACGTAAATTAGTATTTCAGTCTACTCCGATTCCACCTCTCATCATTCAACAGTTATCCCTACTAGACACAATAACCAACGAAACTAGAGAATTTTGGACTAGGCCAGAGAATCGTCCATAGAGTTGACTATATCCACCATATGACCCTATCAGGAGAAATACACGAAACCATCCCGGGTCATTTTCCACGCATCCCACAACCCATAGATCGAATCACGCCAGAGCTCGATATTGATTGGAGCCTTCGAGCAGTCATCCTCGCTGATCGATCTATCACACCAGTCCAAGTTAGAAGGGCCTTCTTTGCCTTAGATTCGCAAATACCATTAGTGCGTGTCGAAGACATTAGACTGCCTAACTAGTTTGCCTGCACATTCTACCCACACCGGCTGTCTCGGCACGACCTCGGGAGGTCGGGTACGCAGAAGAGTTACTTGTTGATTCTCAAGCTCACCTGTCACTTTTCCGACGCACAAGACGGTACCCCTATTTTCCTTGTATATTAACAAAGGAAAAAAATCTATTTACAAAAATATGTAGAAAAATCAAGATTTCATAATGTCCTCAGCAACCTTAGCCTTGTTTTAAAATTATCTCCATCTTTTAGAAGTGACAACTCTTAAGAGTTAAATTATTGAGTATTGATCATACTTTCCCAAGGTTTTCTTCATAAAATTTATGCAAAACAAGGATATCTCCATCTCCTTCATCAAACAGAGGTTACAATACGCTTCCTCTCACCCTGGTCAAAAGGTATGGCCTAAAGTAGTGAGGATAGGTAAAATCCTCTTGAAGGTGTTATCCATCTCTCCAAAATCTGAGTGACAAAGGGCCGATTAGATCTCATCCCGGCTATAAAACAACATGCACTATGATCTATTTGTCTCTAAGCTCCATGTCAAATTTACGATGTTGCTCGGCTTGAAAAGGAGAAAAAATTGGATACCAATAAAGGTGGGAGACATCGGGGACATAAAGCTTCACCCAACCCCTCCACGTGCATTTTTTGAAAATTTAAATCGGCACTTAGTCGTTTCTTCCCCCTCATTTCTCCTTCATGGGTTCATACCTTGTCATGTCTCTATGCATGATTGTCCACACAACATCCTTTTGGTTGCTTTCCGATCATTATAGGATACTTCCAATGGAGGACGACGCTAGGACAAATGATCCTCTCGATGAAGATAGTGAATGAATCTCTCATTGAGTAGAAGGAGTAGATGCTACAAAAATTTCCCTACTTCAGTAAACAGCTACAAGTGGGATTTCATACCTCCTCATCTACAAATAAGTCCTCAATGCCATGAATCCATTCAAGGTACAAGTAAATGTTAAAATTCCTATTTTTGAGGTTAAGATCAATTTTGATGTAGTAGAAAACTAGTTGGACCAATTTACCTCCTATTTTTCTATCAATCACTTTATGGATAAGGAAAATATAACATTTTCTCTATTGAAATTTTCACTTTCTATCAAAAATTAGTGGGGCATGTACAAGAATGGGCTCATAAAGGATACTCTAAGAATAGAAAAGGAACCCACATGGAACTATTTTTTTGATGCCATATAGGAAGAATACTACCCTATTGGAGGTTGTGATGATTTTTTCATATAGTGGTGGAAACTCCATCAAGGTAAGGACAAGTTGGTTAAAGATTACATTGATAAATTTCATTCTCTATTTGCAAGATTGGGCATTCAAGACACAAAACAAAACATGATTCTCAAATATCGTAGTGACCTATAATGGAGCATTCAGGAGGACATGGAATTCTTTAAATTTCATACCCTTTTTGAGGAATACAAGTTTTGAGTCAAGATTCAACGAAACATAAAAGGAAGGCCGCCAAGAACTAGCCTATGAGGGGGAAACCTGATAAGGAAGGCCACACCCTAGGTCAGGTTTGGAAATAGGAGTCGTAAGGAAATAAGACATAGAAGGAGAATACAAGGAAGTCATATGATCTCCACAAAATAAATCTCCACTCCAAGGAAGAATGTCAAGCCATCAATTCCTTACTCATCGAGTCATCTTCTTCAACACCCTCTGCTCCACCAGCTATAGAACCTAAGGTCAAGGATGAAGACGATGAAATTTTAGATATTGAACTAGATGTGATCATTTCCACCTTCCAAGTCAAGAATATGGATGAGAAGGATATACTCTTCCACTCTAAGCTTTGGATAAATGGTAAGCCCTTGCATTTTATCCTTGATAGTGGAGTCAAAAATAATAATTTTTGTTGATATTCTAAAGAGCATGAACCTTCCTCTAAAGTAAAATCCCTAGCCATATAGTATCAAGTTGTTAAACCCATGAAGGAGACCTCCAAGTCACACAACAATGCCTCTGCTTCCATATGTAATCATACCCTTGCATGATGAAGTCGTGTGATGTTTCCCCATTGATTATTTTTGATATGTTCCTAGCCCATCCATTAATGTGGGATAGACATGGAATATATGAATCATGACCTCAAAGGGTATTCATTATCATTGGGAGTCGATGTTATCAAATACTCGAGGTCATTCTCCCAAAGTTTTTCTCCCTCATCAATTCAAAACAATGTAAGAATTCAAAGTGGAGAAAACCAATTTATTTTTCATCTTGATGATCAAAAAAACCTACAAGGAAAATTGTTGTAGTCATCGTACACACACATTCACTACAACAATAGAAACACATGGACCATATCATAACCATGTATGATTATCTATTCCTATCACTGAAGGACCACCACATCAATGCCAACTAAAACATGTTAATTATTTAGTCATGGGGTCTCCTTTTCCCAACAACCTTGTGTATCACATGTTGGTCCTTGAAATCGAGGAGATCAAGAGGCAAATTAAATAATTGATTCAAAAGAGACATTAATAAAATATATTCACCGTGTGGAAGTCCAATTGTCTTTCCACTAAATTAATATGGAACATGGAGACTTTGTATTGACTATCGGGCCTTGAAAATAATTATTCTGAATAATCGCTACCCTCGTCCAATGACTGATGACTTGCTAGACCGACTCTATCATGAAAAATTATTTCCAAAATTTATCTCAATTATGGCTATCACCAGATCCCCATTGATCCCATTGATGTATGGAATACTACATTTAAGTCTCTGGAAGGTCCCTTTGAATGGTTAGTTATACCCTTTAGACTAACCAATGCACCTGCAATATTTATGAGGATGATGGAAGACATTTTACGGACCTACACATATTCCTTTGTGGTTTTCTACTTAGATGATATACTCATTTATATCCAAACATGGGAGAAGCATGTACATCATGTTCAAGAAGTAATTCATACCCTCAAAAAGCACAATTTGTATGCAAATATATAAAAAATACACATTTTCGATGAGAAATTTCTAGTACTTTGGGTACGTGGTGGATGAAGGAGTCCATGTTGACCCAGAAAAAATTCAATTTATTCAGAAATGGCCTACCTCGAAGAAAATTACAAAACCACGTAGCTTCCTAGGTCATCCCAATTGATATCGTTGGTTTGTCTTGGATTTTTCACATATTTTTTAGGCACTTAATTAGGTGAATAAAGGAGGACACAAGGCTACATTCGATGAAGGAATCATAGAATAAATCACTTGAAGGTCTAAAGGAAATGTTATGCTCGACCCATGTCCTCTCCCTACCTAATCTAGATTAACCTTTCAATATGATGACAAATGCATCGAGTGCACCTTGGGAGTTGTTATCATGTAACATGGCCTCCCCTGTTGCATGCCATAGTGAAACATTAAATGTCATAGTCGAATTACCACACATATGAAAAATAGCTTTATTTCATTGTCTGAAGCTTACAAGTAGTGGAAACACTACATTTTTGGGAAGGAGATAGTAATCCACATAGACCATAAGCCTTTGGAGTTCCTTCAAACACAAAACAAGCTAAGGAATGAGAGACACCAGAAATGGGCCACATACCTATAGCAGTTTCACTGATAATACAACATAAGAAGGGAAGTACAAATTTAGTAGTAGATTTTTTGAGCCGCCCTCAAATTATAACCCTCACAAATATTCTTCATCTATGTGGACACGAGACTTCAAGAAGGTGAAATTTGTATGAGAAGGAAACTAACTATTTAGACACATATCAGGCACACCACAGAGGAAAACATGTTCCTAATTTTTATCTACAGGACAACCTCATGTGCCACATGAAATGCATCTTTGTTCAATCTAGTGAATAATATAAGATGATGTGGGAAGCACACTTCGAGAGGTATCGCGAGTCACTTTGGCATGGATAAAACATGTACATTACTTAAGAATCATTTATACTAGCCTAACCTAAGGAATGATGTGCTGAAGTACATCAAATATTATACCCCTTGTGTAGTTACCAAGCCACCAACAAAAATAGGGATTGTATACACCATAGCTGGAACCAACCAAGCCTTGGGAATTTGTCTCAATGGAATTCCTCTCAAGTTTTTCAACTTCAAAATATGGGAAAGATGGTGTTTTTGGTGTAGTTGATTGATTTTCCAAAATGGATATAATGTTTTTTTGTAAGCAAAATATTATTGGTAAATATATTGTTAAACTCTATTTTAGTCATGTATGGATCAGCTTTGAGATTCCAAATTCTATTGTCTTTGATATGGATAACAGGTTATTGAGCTTCTTCTGGTCCACATTATGGGGACTGATGGACACATAATTTATGAAGTCCACATCCTTGCACCCACATACTAATGGACACATAATTTATGAATTCCACATCCTTGCACCCACAGGTGATGGAAAAACATATGTGGTAAACCACACGATTGATCACGTGCTTTATATATACCAATCTAAAACCCCATCCATGGGATGATGCCCCACCCTACATACAACATGGATACAATCAGGCCCTACACAAATCCACCAAACACATTCCCTTTCTAGTTTGTTATAGTTTCTAGTCCATACCACCCATAGATGTGTGCATTCCAGTCCAGGAAATGGAATACATGACTTATGGAAAAATGGAAGAAGAAATGGAGACAATGTTTCTTGAATAGATCCAACACATGCAAAACTAGGTCCATGACATTTTTTAGAAAATAAATAAAAATTATAAGCAACACCATGATCAACATAGGGTTCCACATCATTTCCATGTTGGTGATAAGGTTTGGTTGTGGCTTCAGAAGGAAAGGCTTGTAGGTCCACATAGGAATATTTGACCTCTCTATTATGGCCCTTACACTCTCACCAAACAAGTAGGAGAAAATGATTTCGAGATGAATCTTCCACTCAATATTGGTATGTACCCCATCTTCAATAAGGGCCTCCACAAGCCATATCACCCACCTCTTCTCGATACATTATTCATAGAAGAAAAATTGGATATATGTGAGCACAACCCATAAATCTTTTCCCCATTTGAATAATATTAGATTGATGACACTTTGACAATGACCACTAGATGAAAACCTATTTAGATCTATCGAGTTATCAAGAAAGAGAATATCAGTCATCAAGGTGAGTGGCTCATCGTATATCGGATGCATAAGAAATTTCCACACCTGATGGGACCTCTTGGTGTAATGGTAACCATTTCTTCGAAGGAGTGAAGAATGATCCAAGTAGAAATTATAGTGGAACAACTTCCGGGACAATAACTTATGTTCCATAGATTTAATTGATTTAAATTACAATGGAAATCTAGGAACATAGAATGTGATGAAAGGGTGCATAATTTTGTATGGAACGTTTTTCCCCTAAAATCCATGTTTAAAGGGCCCAAATTATGATTTGTATAGATCTATCTAAAAATAGTAAATTATAAAAAATAGTTTGTTTCACAAAATTAATGCACATGTAACTCATGGAAGATGAAACACCTCATCTCCCTTGATACCAATGACTTTCCACATTACTCCAAGTTATTGTTTTTATAACTGCATATGTAACTCGTAAAGTGAAGGTAGACATCTCCTTACAGAGATAATTAATGTATTTGAATTCTTTTGAGAAATTTACGTCTCTTTTGCAAGATAGTTCTTTCCAATTCATCTAGAATAATTAATAATTTGTTCTTTAAATCTGAAATATATTACTTTTGGATCATTTAATTCAATAATCAATGCATTTCATATAATTTTCCCAACCTTATTTTTCATATGTGTGCTACAATAACTAGTATTCACTATAATAAATATTTAAATATTTAAATTGAAATATTTGAACAAGATGCTCTTAAATATTATAATTTCCTTTCTTAAAATTAAATTTACCTCTTTTAATTAAATATCACTCTTATAATTATAATTAAACAATGTTTGGTGGTAGCAATCAGGAAACAAAATTAAAATTGGGGCTAGTTTTGTTTTTTATCCTAGATCAGGGACACCACTTCCCTCTCTACATGTGTTCCCACATAATGCTTCATGGGAATATTTAGTTGTAGATGAGGGAGCTCTTTTAGGGATATTTTTGGTTCTCCTATGCCACTTATTTCATCTTCAGTTGGTTGATGCCCCCAAGTATTTTTTCCTGATGATATAATTCATAGATATGAGAATAGATACAAATGTTTGCTCCATGAAAGGTTTGTGTTGACCTATTCCATCATTGAAGCTACAAGGAGCTAGGCACAAAGGAAATGGATACCAAGAGGTAACCTGGAATTTCGGGTCCGGCTCACGAATCTTTTCGTTTCCATTTTTTGTTAAATGAATATCTTATCAAGGTATTACAAGAGGGACTATGGATATTTAGAAAGACAGTCTGAACCAAGCCAAATGGTCCCCTGGAAACTTCTCTAGGAATCCCCTTCATGGTGCTTTCCTAATGTGGGTTAACTTTCCCACCCTTCCACTTCAATTCTATGAATCGATGTTATCATTACATTACCAAGGTTCTTAGAATCCCCCTTGCTATTGACCCCTACACTAAGGAAACATCCATAATGATCCATGCTAGATCCATGCTAGACTTTGTATCAGTATTTTTGCTGACATTATTTCCCCTAATCTTATCAAGCATGTTTCCGAACATGAGGAATGGGTGGAATATTTAGTTTATGAGGACTAAACTACCTTTTGTGCTCATTAGATGCATATAATTCATAGGGCATGTCGTTATGTTGTGTTAAAGGCTTGTGATAGGAAAGGATATACTTAAAATTCAAAATATTAATCCACTCCAAGCTCATGTGCCTAATGTTGCCTCGAGTTTGTAGTCGGACAAACTTTTTGGTGATAGCTCGATGGCCTATTAGGGAGATGGGTTAGCAAGGAAGGATATGGCATATGATTTGGGTGACATCTAGGAAGATATTTATTTTTAGGAATGGATTTCCTTGCTATGATAATAGATTTTCCAAAGGATGTTACCCCTGAAGGAAAAATGATTTGTTGAAAATGTGGCTATGCCTAAGAGCAGATGAATTCTAGATAATGATTGGGTGGTCTGAACTCTTTCACCTAGAAAGAGTCTTGGATATTGGTGCTTATAGGAGTGGGGATCCAAATACAATGTTGTTTCAACTTCCTCTTCTATGTATACTTGTAAATCTCAATAAGGTAAACTATGAATGACCTATTTTGAGTGAAAAAGTTGATGAATATTTCCCTCCTTTGTAGATAACCAATTCTCAATGTGTTTCTCTAGGGGAGAGGAGGTTTTGGTTAATGATTTGGGTAAGGTGGCTGAACCAGAATAGTAATTTGAATAATTAAGATTAGAATATGATGAAGAGTGCTTCTTTAAGGCAAAACCTGAAGTCGTTTTCAATTATGAACCTTTTAATGTACCCAAACCATAGTCCAATAGTAGATCGGGTCTCATCCCTCTTGATCCTAACTCACTCAAAATCCTTGAGTTTTGGGAAGGACATAGGTACAATGACTATTTAAGGATGAATTTTGGTATGCATGAGAAACCTAATGATAAATATCATGAAGACAGTTGGAATCTCATCCGCCATATAAATTCTAAGATAAAATGAATCTTTGGTCCCTAGATCATGTTTTTTTCCCGAGTTGGGCTCTTGATTTCCTTATTTAAAGTTTTATGTTGTTCGAATGTTTCTTCATTGTGATCCTCCTTTGTTGTGGTTCTTCTCTATTTATTGTTCTTCATTTTTGTATCTAGGATTGGGCCTTTTGTAATTTGTCTAGGATCTCGGTGAAAAACCTTTTACCATTAATAAAAAATATCACTCTTTTACGAAAATAATTAACCTTTCTCAAGTAAGGATATAATAAATACAATTTTAATTCTCTTCATAAAAGATTGATATTTAAGAGGAACTTATTTTTACAAGAATTCTTGTGTCAAAAATTGAATTAAGAATGATTATGATTTACTATAGTGATTACTAGTTATTGCAATACACATACAAAAAATAACGTTGGGAAACATGCATACAATATATTTATTGTTTAATTGTATATAGTATTCATTTTGATTTTGTAAGGGAATGTAAGGGAAAGCATTCCCCTTGTTTAAAATAATAATCTACCTTCAAATATTCATTAAACCCATAAAATTGAAAGAGGATAATGGAACTTTGTGTTTAGCCTCTCATTCTCTAATAAAATTGCAATGAGTACTTGATACAAGTCAATAATCAATATGTTCTATTTCAATTTTCAAACCCTTATTTTTTATGTGTGTCACAATGACTAGTATCTTCTTTAATTAATATTTACATATAATATAATTCATATTTCTATATATGGATGCTCTTAAAATAAAATAAATTTTATCTTACAATGTAAATATTAATCTTTTATGAAGAAAATTAATTTCTAATTTACTATTATGATTTAAACAAAATGTTATTTATCTTCATACTTGGCACAAAATCATAACAAGTACTATATACAATTAAACAATCAATATGTTGTATTTCATTTTCCCAAACATTTTTTTTATTACATTAATTTGCAGTCATGCAATAAAAATCTTCAAATAAAAAAATTCAAAATTTGGCTCAAGAATGCACCAAAAAAACAATTTCATCTCTTATAATATAAATATTGTTCTTTTACAAATATAATTAACCTTTGCTTGTAATAAATGATAGGTTAATTTTCTTCATACAAGATTTATATTTATGTTGTAAAAGAGCAACTTGTTATTTTTGTAGACACCTAAAATATGCTTACACTTAACATTTCATCCAATCCAGTCAATTAACTACACTTCGTTAATTCCTCATTCTACGCTCTATTCTCTCGATGCCCTTTCACAACACTCTTTGGTCGTATTACTCATATAATCAACTTATTTGGCTAATATATCTCTTATTAGCTAAACATTCCTCCTTTCAACCATTCATAACCTCCCTAGTTCTCTCTAGACCACTTCTATTGGCTTCGTAGGCTATCTATCAGTCACAATTGGTTATCCAGACCCCTCCCAACTCTCAACGAGTCTCTAATCACTTTCTAATAAATTTTAACTATCCTAAACCCTAGTTAAATAGCCTAAACCTAGCTTAACTAATCTTAAAGCATGTTTATCCTGATCTAATCTAAAGGTTCTTTTTGAGATTTAGTCCCACATGCACCCAAAGTTCAAACTCTTCCATTTAGAAAACTATAAATAGAAGGTCACCCCTCCCTTTCAACCTTAAAACTTCACTCACAAGTCCTCTCTCACATTTGGAGATATTTGCATTAGACCTCATTCACATTACCCAAGTTAATAGGCATTTGATCTTGGGTATCCTCCATTATTGAAGCTCCTCCATATTGCATCCATAACTTCATAGTAGGTTAGTAGGAGGGTATCTAACTTGGCCTTGTAGTGATTTTAGAGAGACCTCTTCACCTCCATTGAAGCAAACAACAAATCTAAGTCTATTTCTCATAGGTTTAACTATGTTCAATTTATGTTTTGAGTAATCATATAGTAGTTAGAGATAAAATGAGAGTGTTTTAGTTTTATTTATTATCATAGAAATTATTTTTTTAGCACTCATCTTGATGTTTATGATAGTTTTAGTAAGATCATGGAGCTACTTAGTTAGTTTCTTGTTTATTAACATAACTAATATTCTCATGCATACAATTTTTAAAAGTATCACTGTACAAAAAGTTAAATTTAACTATTTAAAATTGTATTATATCATCTATTAGTTTTTGCACAAGACACATCCAATATTAATTAAGTTTGGGAAATGGAAATACGATAAATTAATTGTTGACATATATCAAGCATTCATTTAAATATTTTAATGGAATGAGAGGCTTAATATAAAGTGTAACACCCACAAATTTTACCAACACAAAACCCAAAACAACCAATGGTTATATTAGAAAATTTACTTAATATTTTTTTTGAAAAACCCACTCGCAACATTTGGTTAATTCTCGGACAACACCTTATTGTTTTAATTTACATTTAATTAATATTATTAATTTCTAGATGGGGTCCATAATCCCCTTAGTTTTCTTATTATTAAATTCACTAACTCTTCTCAATACCATTAACTAATTTAAATATTTTAGGAAAGGTTTAGACTTTTTAATACAATTAAATCTAAATCTTATCAAACACAATCAATTTAGTTCTAAAGGTAATGTGGCATAGTTATTTAAATAATAAATTTTATTCCACCAAACACATGGGGTCGAAGCTTTTATTTAAAAAGGTTTCCCATAAAAAAATTGGGTTAGAAAAGATATTTCACCTCTACACCACTTGAGTGGCCCCATTTAGGACTTACCCATGTATTTTAATTTAAAAACACTCTCACCCACTTCTCCCCTAATTTTTGTATGGATGAATACCATTCATTAGATGTATTCATTTGGAGCCCTTGGATTTAGGGATCCAACTAACCCTAAATATGCTTATGAAAAGATCTTTTCTCATTTCTTTTGACTTATTGGTTCATTTTCCTTTTTGTATATTTGGAGGAGAAAGGAAGTGGAGGCCATGAGAGAAAGCTCAAGCTCATGGAGGAATAAACATTCTTCCATTATTTTCAATGTTCCATTTACACCCTCTTCTAGGGTTTGTATGTATTTTATTATTTGTTACATTATTATTTCTACGTATTTGCCCCATTTGGTCCATGGAATTTTCCCTATTTTAAAGAAATAGTTGGAAATAGTATATATACACATTGATTTAAATGAGTGTATATACATATATATACACATATATATGGATATATAGATAAATCGATATATATCTATTAACAACAAAGAGAGACACCTGGCCACAACAAAGATTTCACAGGCCACTTTTTTTTCAAGGTCATTACTGTTTTTATATGCCACGGCTATGTATTGTGTTGGGTAGGGTTTTGATTTAAGTTGGGGGCACCCCCATCCCAAATAATATGCGATGGGGGTGGGTCAGTGACCCTCCCTCCCACACATTCCAATCAACAAAACAAGCCCGTAGGGTCGTGGAAACAATATTTTATTGTAATTTTTCTTTTGTTAAGTTTTGATTTAATACGGTTATATAAATATATATTATTAAGTAATTATATTAATATTACTAATAATATAAACTAGTCCTATTATTTTAATTAAAATTTGTTTTGTAATTTAATATTGACATTATAAAATGTTAATTAATAATTTTATTTCCACCAATTATTAAATTATATAATATTCGATTTATATATAAATTTATAATACTTTTGTATAGTAATAAAAACTATGGTCTACTTTGTAACCATTCATTTTCTTAGCTCTACTTAATTTAAAGGATCAATCGATTTATTTGACAAGGTAAATAACAAACAAGAATTCTTAGGCTTTTCCATCTAGACATATAGAGGTAAAAATGGAAAACCCCCACACCCTTCTTTTAACATTCTTTCAACAATACAAAAATAAACAACTATAGTAAAATTTACTACCATATGCCTTTCATGTAATTCAATATGCATAACTATTTCCTTTCATCACCAAATGCTAGTTTCAACCATTTCAAACAAATACTTAATGAAAATATTTCCCAATATTTTTAAAATGAACATCACACATCTTAAAGGCAATGAAATTACTAAATTTAAATTAAACTTATTTTCATTTCAATTCCATTTAAATATTTTTACCTTGCCAAAATAATACACATCCTTTCAAGGGACTTGGTTTACCTTAAAAATCTAATAGTTTCTCTTTCCAACAAGTAAGGACATAATTTTCAATCTTTTACTTTCATTTACAAAGTGAAAACTAATATCACAATTTTTATAAACAAATAAAATAAGAGCTTTCTTTTGTAAAACAAAGACAAATTTACAATCCCTCCATACACAATGGAGACAACATGGTAAATATATTTTCAAGATGATTATTGGTCCTTTTCTCCAAATGCTACAAGAAATATGGTTCCTCATTTGATCTCCACCTTCTACCAAGATCAAACAAATAAACCAAAATGGTGGATTATGCAACACTTTCCACCCAACCAATAATCTAATCAGGAAGTGAAACCTTCTTCCACATTGGCCCCGAGCCCCAAAAATGAAAGAATATGGATTATTTGAAAACCATTGTAAACAAACAAGGCTTCGACATTCACATTCAAACCAAAATTCACACAATAAAATAACCACAAAACCATTCGTTTTCACACACTTAAATTTCCCAAAAACATTGCATTTAAACTCAAGCCAAGTAGAGATAGGAACATGGAGATTTCACTTGTTCCTCCCAAGGGTTTTGGTGCCCACCTCAAAACCTACAAAAAAATCGATCAAGCCATAAAAACTCCTATGTCTCTATACAAGTAAAATATATCTCTAATGCCTCCCTCACTCTTATGCTTCCTACAATGAGCAAAAAAAAGAAATAAGCAAAAGGTGGGGCACCATAATCCAACTCCCTCATAAATACCCAATAGAAACTCTTATGTCCCCAAACAGATTTGTCCCCATTTAACTTTCTCATACACATCCCAAGGCAAATTTACTACCCAACAACACACAAGTAATAAACGTTCATTCAAAACATAAACAAACAAAGAAGTAGAAGGAACCAAGGGTGAAGGCCCTACCTTTATATTACAATAATCCACTCCAAAAGCATGTTCCAAGACTCTCAAGCCCAAGAAATCCCAATATATCTCTAACTCCAACAAGCACTCCAAAAAAATAAGCACCTCCAAATGTGAGAGACACAAATAAAAAACAAGTAACCCCCAAATCCTTAAACAACTTGAAATAAATAAAAAATAGGGAAAGATAGGTTATGTGGCTCCATGTAGGATGCCACATCATTTATTCTCCAAACCACATCACAAAGGTCAAACCCAAACCCCAAATCATAATAAATTGGTAGTTGGGGAAATGACCACCCTCTTACACACTCAATCCAAAACCACGCCCCTAAAGTACACAAATAAATACCCTTGAAAGAAAAGTGAAATTAATTTCTATTTTCCTCAATTAAAACAAAAAATGGGACCAAAAATATTCCCTCACATTATAGGCCTAGTGGGTGGGTAAATTTATGTTTTGTGGTAAGCTTGTCACACAAGTCTCCAAAATTGCCTAGAAGGTAAAAATCTGAATTTCACTTGAAATATAGAGTACACACTACTCCAAAAAAATTTAAATTCATTCCAATAAAACACACATTAAGGCTACCAAATAATATTTATTCCCCCTTTTGTCACATCCTAATTAGCAGATAGTTAAACAATTTTAATTAACTTAACATGGGTGCTAAACAAAATAATAATAGTGAGTCCACATACTAATAAAAACACAATAACTCACAATTAATTAAAAACAACAAGATCAATTCACAAACTTACCCAAGGTCACATTTGAGGTCACCCCCCAATGGGGACCTCCTAACATCATCTATAAACCATAAAACATACACACAAGTTTCAAGGTGACACGTTGCCAATACTCCAAATTCCTTCACTTTGTTCATCTCATATCCCCTTTCGTTTATTATGTTGTGAACAACTAAAAAATTCAAGAAAATGCCTTTATGGCCTCGTTGCCATATTAACAACATTGAAATAGTAAAAACACATTCATATACATATCATCAATTATCATAATTAAATCATCCCTAAACAAGTAATTCACCATTGTTCACAATTTTAATTATTTCAATTTTATTAATTTATCAACTAGAAATAAGATCAAAAAATAAAATAAATCATCTAGTAACATATATATATCGAATCAATTGTGTCATTCCATTAGAAAATCAAGATCATCAAATTTTGATATATCCAAAACATGCATATAATCCATCCTATAAATCATGTCATAAGTCTAAACATCCATAATGTCTATCAAATAACTAATCAAATATAACAATTTCCATCTGTCAATATCTAAAATGTGATATAAATTTTCATAACTCTAATCCCTAAATACTAGAATTAAAATAGTACAAGTGTCAAAGAGGAGTGGGATGTACATCCCCTCCCCTTAGACTTGACTTCCTCTGGAATTCAATCAAACAACTATGGGAACTTTACCCCAGGAGGGGTGGCGTCCTCCCACATAGCTACTATCTCATCATATCAATACCACTAGACCCCAGATCTAATCAATCTCTCCTACTCGAAGGCCCAGGGTCCTATGCTTTAAAATATGGACATCCTCCACTATCACCTACCCCCGATCTTGCACTCTACAATGAGGTCTAGTATAATACATGAGAAGGATATAAAATATACCTCCTAACTATAGGAACATGAAATACATCATGGATGTGGGACAAGATAGGTGGAAATGCTAACGATAGGCTAAATGGATGATACGCTCCAAGATCTCAAAGGGACCCACAAACCTAGGAGAAATCTTAGATCCTTTTCCATAATGGATAAGGCTCTTATGAGGCTTGACACAAAGAAACACCTTCATGCCCACCTCAAAACTATGATCTGTCCTATGTTGATCTACATATTTCTTCTATTTGTCTTGAGCGTCTTGTGATCTCCGTCATATCATGAAAACTTTCTCCCATATATATCATGTAGTAAGGCCGGCACAAGAGAAACCCTATCCACCAATCTGTCCAAACTCGGTGGTGTCCTACACTCCTTGCTAGAAAATTCTTAAAAATCGGCCATACCAATAAAACTATGAAAAATGTTCTTGTAGGAAAAATCCACTAAATACAAGTACTCCTCACACCTCAACTGATGGTCCATGACGTACATCATAAGCATGTCCTCAAAGACCTGATTTACCTAGTTTTTCTTTCCATCTATCTCGGGATGTTAAGATGTACTAAAGTTGATATTAATCCCAAAAGCATGATGCATGTTAGTCCAAAAGTGAGAAGTGTACAAGGAGTCGCGATTTGCAAATGATCTTATGTGGAATCCTATACGGTATACCAATCTCATCAAGATATACTCGTGCCACTTTGTACTATTGTGTAGATGGTATTTACCAGAGAAAACTCGATCCAATTTCATGAATCTTTCCACCGCGACCATCATGGCATCATGGTGGTATCTCAACAAAGGTATCCCTACAATGAAATCCATGGAAATGGTGTCCCATTTCTAGTCTGGTATGGCATGAAGATATAGAAGGCCAACTAGATGTTGAAGCTCATCCATCACCTTCGACACTCTAAATATTGCAAAAAAAATTGAGGTATATCTCTCTATAGACCTCTCCAATGGTATCATTTTCTCAAGGTGGTGTGCATCTTCTTTACCCCTGGATAGGCTGAATAAGGCACATGATGAGCCTATGCCAAGATATCATGTCTCAAACCTCCATCCCTAGGAAAATAGATCTGACCTTTGTGCCAAATAAGGCCATCTTCATATAATGAAAATCTATCAAACTTCCCCTGAAGGGGTCTTTGAGACTCAAAATCTGATCTGGCTGAAACGTAGAAACTGTCATGTGGAAGTTGCTCCAAAATCCTGCTCCGCAAATATTTACCCAATAAAGTAGCCATAACCAAGTGTCTAAATCTACTCGGATCATCTTCAATCACATTCTCTATCTCTATGTTATACTCACATATAAACTCCATCCAATGTTTCTAACAAGCATTGAAATTGGGTTGTTTGAAGAGGTGATGAAGACTCAAATGATCGATTACGAGAATGAATCTCCTACCCAAAAGGAAATTCCTCCTTCAAAACAAAGCATTCACAATTGTTGCAAGGTCAAGGTCATCTTTCGGATAATTTAGATCACAATCCTTGATTTTGTGAGAATAAAAGGCTATAACATGGCCCTCCTCAATCAATACACCTCCTATTCACCCAAAGAAGCATTTGTGCATACGAAGAACTATCCACGAGGATCTAGTACTATAATAATGGGTGTTGTCATAAAACATTTCTTAAATTTCTTAAAGGCCTACTCACACCTATCTAACTATATAAACGTCTTCCCTTTTTCTTTAAACGGAACTCGATGGTGTACGTAACTCCGAGAAAAGTCCTAAACAAATCTCATATAGTATCCTTCCAACACCATGAAAATGCACACCTTAGTCACACTAGTAGGCGTTTTCCAATCCATAATGTCTCTAAAATTTGAAGGATTAACTGTGATACCTTCGTGAGAAATTATTTGACCCAAATCTGCACCTCTAACATAAAGAATGACAACTTCTCTAGGTTCTGGAAAGCTCTTTCTCGGGGAAGACACTGTAGAACCCGATGAAGGTGTTTCTCATTCTCCTCACGCATACATGAGAAGATAAAAATTTCATTAAGGAATATGAGGAGAAAGAAGTCTAGAAATTTCCTAAACACCATGTTAATCAAACACATGAACACTACAGGGGCATTCATTAGACCGAATGGCATAACTGTGAACTCATAGTGGCCATATCTCGTACGGAAATTTGTCTTGTGAATATCTACCTCTGTAATCCTCATCTTATGGTAGCCTAACTTAAGAACAATCTTAGAAAACATAGTGTCCCTCTTCATCTGATCAAAGAAATCATTGATGCGAGGAAGGGGGTAAATATTCTTGATCGTTACTTTTTTCAGGTGTCGATAGTCAACACACAACCATAAAAAACCGTCCTTAAAAAAAATCTATGGCGCAGCCCAAGGGGATACACTAGGATGGATTAGGCCTTTCTTAACAAGGCCCTCTAGCTGTAACTTGAGCTCACAAATCTCAAGTGTGGTCATCCTATACGGAGCGCGTGAGCTAGGTTTTTCTCCCCAAACCAAGTCGATGTGAAAATATATCTCACACGGGGAGGCATCCTGGGAAGCTCACTAGGAAAAACATAAGAAAACTCCTTTAAAATGGGGTGATCATCAAGTGAAGGTCCATTAGCCACATCCTTTGACCTATCACTAAGCGTAATAGCATATAATCGACAACCCCCCGTCATGCACACTACTACTTAACCGCATAACAAAAATGGTACAAATAGAGATGAGTCTCCTAACTCAATCTATCACGACTCAACTCCCAAATCATGTATACATGAAATAATCTTATGGTCATAATTAACTTTATCTTTGCATGCAAATAACCAATCCATTCCCAAGATGACTCCATATGAACCCAAAGGAAGGATATGAAGATATGAGGTAGTGGTGAAGGGTCCCAAATCGACTAGGCTTTCCTTAACTTGGGAGTATACATAGATTTTGGCTGCCAAATCCATCTCAACATCCTAACTAACATCATGTCTAAATTTCACCATCTGCAATGCTCTACTAAATATGGTGCAATAAAAGAGTGATTATCCTAAATCAAACAAAATAGAGGTAGGAATACCACCGGTGATACCTGTAGTCTCAATCACCATGCCACTGGTGCTCTACCTAGTGGTTCTCGACACCTTTGCATAGATCGATGGCTATGTTCCATGTCACTAACTATAGGCTCTAATATCAGTTTCTTACCCTTGTTATTAGATTTTTGTGGGCACTCTCTCCAATGCTATCCAAGAACACAACATCCATAACAACTACTTAGTCTTATCCAATGATATGTGGCTCAAGTATTTACTCGAGTGGTCTATTTCATGGATTGTGATAATCCTGCTATGGAATTTTGTGATCACTACGGATGAGCTCTTGTTGGTGAGCTCTTGATGTACCCTATGTCCTAATGGGAACCCTATGGGAGGCCCCATACTCCATCCCCTCTAAGTGTCAAATATTTGTGGAGGTTTGAATGGTGGAAGAGTCTCTGCTATTTTTTGCTAAGGTGGATGCTTAGGTGGCATAGCTGAATACTACGAAGAACCATATCTTCCATGAGGAGGAACTGATCCCTCGACTTATTATCTGTAGGTGCTTGAATTCGACACCACACTCTATCTCTAGCCTACTGAGTCTTCCCCTAGTCTCCTCTATAATGTAGGCCTTCTCAATGACCTCTACTAAGTTATGTGGTCAATTAATGCGTACCATACCTCCCAAATCCATGTTTAGGCCCCTTATGAACCTATGAATCGACTTGCTCGTCTTGCATGTAGTCGGCATACGTAAGTAAGTCCATAAATTGACTCTTGTCTTGTGTTATTGTCATGGATGTCTGACGTAGGTCATGGAACTCATCTATCCTCTCCCGAATAAATCTCCTAGATAAATATTTTCTCCTTAACCGCTCCTTGAAGAGATCCCAAGTGAGTGTCTCTGAGTCTACATGGAGCTTCTGCTCCTCAGTCCTCCACTAGACACCTTCTCCATCCCTTAGAAGATGAATCACAACATGAGCCTTCGTGTTTTTAGTACATGGGAAAATCTTGAATCACATTTTCAAGTTCACTAACAAAGCCACTACTTGAAAATATCATGTATCACAAGAATAATTGAGACAAACATAGCTTCAGGATCTCCCTAATATGATCTATAGTTGATGACGGTCGACCCCTAGGTCTCTTTGCATTCTCATCCCTCAGCCTGGGGCTCTGATATTTGTCTCTTTATCCTGAAACCTTATCTCCATGTCCCCTCTAAGGTGAATCCACTCTAGCTAACTCAATGCCAAATTTCTCTACCCTATGCTCATTGTTGTGTCATGGAGATGCATGAGCCTCTACTGATGGCTCTTTATTTTGTCTGCTAGGTCTCCCTCCTAAATATCCTCTACATTTATCTGCATTAAGATCTTGTAGTGTCCAGTAATAACTAAGGAAAAATAGCCTGCTACAACCATCTAGGGGTGGTAGGTCTTGGTCCACGTGTAGGGACCCCTCATCTAGTTCGTGCCTCTTGCATAGACCAAGGTGAGAGTTAGTTTATAATAATCTAAATTTTTGTTTGATTTTCTAAGTTTTCTACATTTGATAAAATATCAATAAATTTTGTGTGTCCAAGGTTTGGAATTGACGCTACATTAATTTGTTTATGTTGCATGTTTCAAAGTGTGTCGAAGGGTCCAAGAATTGAAACCATGGCTCGATACCAATGTAACCCACACAAATATCACCCGCATGAAACCCAAAACAACCAATGGTTATATTAGATAATTTCACAAATAATGTTTTTGAAAATCCCACTCATGTAACATTAGGTTAATTCTCGGACAACACCTTATTGTTTTTATTTATATTTAATTAATATTATTAATTTCAAAATGCGGTCCACAATCCCCTTAGTTTCCTACTTATTTAATTTAATAACAGTTCTCAATACTATTTAATAATTTAAATATTTTAGGAAATTTTTAGACATCCCTCCCCTTGAATTTAATACAATTAAATCTAAATTTGATGAAACACAATCAATTTAATTCCGAAGGTAATGTAGCCTATTTATTTAAATAATAAATTTTATTCCACCAAACACAATGGGTCAAGACTTGTATTTAAAAAGGTTTCCAATAAAACAATTGGGTTAGAAAATGTATTTCACCCCTACACCACTTGAGTGGCCCCATTCGAGACTTACCCATGCATTTTAATTTAGAAACACTCTCACCCACTTCTCACGAACTTTTTGTAGGGATGAATCTCATTCATTAGATGGATTCATTTGGAGCCATTGGATTTAGAGATCTAACTAACCGTAAATATGCTTATGAAAATCTATTTTATCATTTATTTTTACTTATTGGTTCATTTTCATTTTCTAAGATTTGGAAGAGAAAGAAAGTGGAGGCAATGACAAAAATCTCAAGATCGGTGAGAAATAAACATTCTCCATTTGTTTTCAATGTTCCATTTACACCCTCTTCTAGGGTTTGTATGTATTTTTATTTTTACATTATTATGTCTCGTATTTTCCCCATTGGGTCCATGAAATTTTGCCCTATTTTAAAGAAATAGTTGGAAATATTATATATACACATTGATTTAAATCACTATATATAATATATATATACACACATATATATGATATATATATGTATATACGTGTATATATATATATATATATATATATATATATATATATATATATATATATATCTAATGTTATCAACAAAGAGAGACAACCATCTGTGGAAAGGATTTCACAGGACACATTTGTTTGAAGGCTAATTGTGTTTTTATATACCACGACTATGTATTGCATTGGGTACGGTTTTGATTTAAGTTGAGGGGGAGAGTCGCCAACCCACCCCCATCCCATATAATATGGGGTGGGAGTTGGAAGTCAGCAGACCCCCCCCCCCACCCCCCACATTCCAATAAACAAAAACAAGCTCGTAGGGGACGTGGCAACAACATTTCATTTTGATTTTTTTGGTAATTTTATTTAATATGGTATATATATATATATATATATATATATATATATAACTATTATTAATATTACTACTATTATATTACTAATAATATCAACTAGTCCTAATATTCTAATTAAAATTTCTTTTGTAGTTTAATAATAACATTATAAAATAGTATTTAATAATTTTATTCCACCCAATTATTAAAGTATATAATATTAAATTTATAATACTTTTGTATAATGAAATAAAACTATGTTCTATTTTGTAACCATGCATTTTCTTTGCTCTACTTAATATAAAAGATCAATTGATTTACATGACAAGGTAAATAACAAACAATAATACTAAGGATTTTCCATATAAACATATAAAGGTACAAATGGGAATATATACACCCTCCCCCATTTTTGAACTTTCTTTTAACAATACAAAAATAAACAACTATAGTTAAATTTACTACCATATCCCTTTGATGTAATGCAATACGAATAACTACTTCCTTTCATCACCAAATGCAAGTTTCGAACAATTCAAACAAATAATTTATGTCAAGATTTCCCAATATTTTTAAAATGAACATCATACATCTTTAAGGCAATGAAACTACTAAATTAAAAATGAAGTTATTTTCATTTCAATCCCATTTCAATTTTTTTACTTCACCAAAATAATACACATCCTTTCAAGGAACTTGGTTAACTTTAACAATATAATAGTTTATCTTTCCAACAAGTAAGGAGATAATTTACAATACTTTACTTTCATTTAAAAAGAAAACCAATACCACAATGTTTATAAACAAAGCAACTAGGAGGTTTACTTTAAAATAAATACAAGTTTACAAGCCCTCTATACACAATGGAGACAACATGGTAAAATTATTTACAAGAGGATTCTTTGTCCTTTTCTCCAAATGCTACAAGAAATATGGTTCCTCATTTGAGCTCCACCTTCTACCAAGATCAAACACAATAACAAAAATGGGGGAGTAGGAAACACTCTCCACCCAACCAATAATCCAATGATGAAGTGAAGCCTTCTTCCTCATTGTCCCCAAGTCCTAACAATGAAACAATATGCAATATTTTACAACCATTAGAAACCAAAGAGGCTTCCACATTCACATTCAAACCAACATTAACACAATAAAATAATGAAAAAACCATTCATTTTCACACACTTAAATTTCCCAAAAACATTGGCTTTAAACTCAAGCCAAGTAGAGAAAGGAACATGGGGATTTCACTTGTGCCTCCCAAGGGTTTGGGTTCCCACCTCAAAATCCTCCAAAACTCAATCAAGCCCCAAAAATTCTTATGCCTCCCTACAAGTAAAATATATCTCTTATGCCTCCCTCACTCTTATGCCTCCCACAATGAACAAAACAATAAAATAAGCACAAGGTGGGGCACCCCAACCCAAATCCCTCCTAAATACCCAAGAGAAACTCTTATTCCTCCAAAAAAAAATCCCCATTTCACTTTCTCATAAACATCCTAATGCCAATTTACTACCCAACAACACACATACAATAGAACATTCATTCAAAACATAAGAAAACAAAAAAGCATAAGGAACCAAGGGTGAAGGCCCTAGCTTTCCATTACAAGAATCCAATCAACAAGAAATTTCCAAGACTCTCCAAGCCCAAGATATCTCGAACTTCAATAAGCACTCCAAAAAAACAAGCACCTCCAAAAGTGAGAGACCAAAAGAAAAAACAAGTAACTCGTAAATCCTCAAACAAGTTGAAATAAATATAAACGAGGAGAGAGAGGTGGTGTGGCTCCATATAGGATGCCACATCATTTCTCCTATAAACCACATCAAAATTTTCAAACCTAAACCCCAAAGCATAAAAATTGGTTTATGGGGAAATGACCAATCTCTTACACACTCAACCCAAACCCACACCCCTAAAGGACACAAATAAATAACCTTGTAAGAAAAGTTATATTAATTTCTCTTTTCCTCCATTAAAAAAAAAATAGGACCTAAAATAATCCTCTCACGTCATAAGCCCGGTGGGTGGGTGACTTTAAGTGGTGTAGGACAAGCTTAAGTTGTCCCACAAGTCTCCAAAATTGCCTAGAAGGTCAAAATACGAATTTAACTCGAAACATTGAGTACAGACTAATCCAAAATAATTTAAATTCTTTCCAATCCAACACACATTAAGGCTACCAACTCACATTTATTCCTACCCTTTTTTCACATCTTAATTAGCATTAGTTAAACAATTTTAACTAACAAAAGAGGGATTCTAATCAAAATAATAAAAGTGACTCCACATACTAATAAAAATACAATAACTCACAATAAATTTAAAATAGACAAGGAAAAGTCACAAAATTACCCAAGGTATCATTTAAGGTCACCCCCCAATGGGGACCTCCTAACATCAACTATAAAACATCAAACATACACACAAGTTTCCAAGGTGACCCATTGCCAATACTCCAAATTCCTTCATTGTTGGTCTCCTATCCCCCTTTGGTTTATTGTGTTGTGAACACCTGTAAAAGTCAAGACAATACCTTTCTACGGCCTTGTGGCCATATTAACGACATCAAAATAGGAAAAAAAATGCATATACATATCATCAATTATCATGACTAAACCATCCTTAAATAAGTAATTCATCACTAATCACTATTAATGATTTTAATTATTTCAATTTTATCAATTTATCAACTAACAATAAAATCTTAAAACCAACTAAATCGTTTAGCAATATATATATATATATATATATATATATATATATATATATATATATATATATATCAAATTGAATGTGTCGAGTCCTATAGAAACTCAAGATCATCAAATTTTGATATATCCCAAACAAGAATAAAATCCATCCTATAAATCATGTCATTAGTCTAAACATCCATATTGTCTATTAAATAACTAACCAAATATAACTATGTCCATATATTTGAATATCTAAATTTTTATAGCAATGTTTATGACTCTAATCCCTAATAAGAATAATCATAATAGTATAAATGTCGAAGAGGAGTGGGCACTATAGAAACCCCAATAAACATATCATGTTTTTTTAGTTTCTTAAAGAGTTGAAACTAGATTAGTGTCTTAATAAAAGAGAGTGTATTCCTAGTGATTCATAGTATGACTACAAAAGGTGATATTTATGAAAAACATGATTAGGTGATCACAATTGTACGAGATAATTCTACACTCATCCTTACGAATGAATTTTAGAATTTTTACAAGTGTGGTCATGTAAGTTCGTATGATATTCCTAGGTCTTGTCTCTTACAATTCAATTTAGTTGAGATAAATCTCTATCAAAATTCATTTGATCTTAAATATGATCATAAAATGAGATTAAAGGCCTTATATTCCTCTCATTAAATTAGATTTAATAATTATTTAAATTGAACTTAAATACATCTAATTATATAATAATTTTAATTTCTATGTAATTACTATAATGAGTTTGAAACATATACACCGTGCATTAGAAATAATAAGATTTTTTTACGGATAAACAATTTTAACTAGAGATTTAAACCGGGGGTTCTTGGAACCCCTCCCTTACAAAAAATTGTATACATAATATCAATAAGGCAAGGAAGCCCATCAACGGGAATGTGAGGAAATTCTAAACATGGATGCCATGATATAACAAAATACAAAAAAACCATTATAAAAAATATATTATATAGAAAATATTATCTAGATCATGATTAATCTCGATAATCCAATAACCGTCTTTCACTGGGCTATTTGGCCATCAATGGAGCAATAACCTTCGACGGATGCTCAAACAACGACCTGCCAACTAGCTGTGTAGCCCTTAACGGGAGGGTGTTACAAGCCCTTCCTTTTACACTCATATTGGAAATGAAATCGAGGAAAAGGTCAATTAGAGCTGAGAGTTCTTCCATTCTAAGAGGAGAAATGTATCTTTGGGACATCATCTTTCATACTAGTGATAAAGTGTTTTTCATTTTATTTAGTATTTATATTTTTAAAATATAAATTTAATATAGTTTATAATAATCAATTTATTTTATTAAAATGAAAATAAAATAATTAGGAAATTTGTGATTACATATTTAATAGTAATTTTGTATTTAATGGATCCATGAGAGAGTGTGTGTAACACCCACAAAAATGATGTTCTAAGAACACATTAAAAACTTAACACTTGACCCAAAAATTGCGGCTTTTTTTTTTGTTTAAAGTTAAAAGGTTACAAGGGTGTCAACCCCTAGTGTGCATTAAATTAATTTTCATCAATGATCTCAACTTTACAATTGATGTACCAGGTCTAGTTAAATAATTAAATATTCTTACTTTAACTCTAAGGTCGATTAATTAAAAATCAATTAGGAAGGTGCCATAATTTAACTTACTTGGTTAAGTGTTTTCTCCTCTTTAATTAATATTCAAACCCAAAATGGTTAACCTCATACTTAGTTATTTTAGTTTCATTATCTTATTAGCTTAATGTCCATTTCATTAATTTCCTAAAAACATACTAGGAACTAATAATAACTTTGCACACCAAGGCAATTAAATGGCCCCATTCACCCATCTACACATACCTTTAAAATTTATTTAAAACATCCACAAAAATCATTCCTACCAAACAATTGTAGGGTTGATCCTCAACCCTTGGATCAATTCAATTGTGGCCACTAGATCCTAGGGTTCCAAACTAAACCTAAATATCCTTATGCATTCTTATTAAATCCTTTTCCTACCCTATTCTCCTCATTTGGTCTATTTTGCAGGTTGGAGAAATGGAAGCCATGGGAGAAAGAAAGGAAGAACAATGGAGGAGTCTACAAGAAATCAAGCTTAGTTTAGTTTATATTGTAGATTTTTCATTGTAATTTGTTCAATTCAAGGATTGAAGGAATTTCCATTACAAATTTGGTTTTATTACAAAACTAATTTTATATTAAGTTCTCAAATTGGGGCAAACCCTACCTCCATTAATATATACAAGATTGAGTACTTTTAGTTTTCCACTAGAAGATTTAATTCCTTTAAACAATGAGATTTATCCATTATTTTTTGTTGGAGGTTTCGTTGTGATTTTTACAAGTCTAAAATTTTGTTTTGACTAAGATAAAATTTGCACAGAGTGGATTTCCGTTTTCCAAAATCGGTGATAGAATTACCACCAAAAGTAGGTTTGGCGGTCCTATGACCAATGCCCTACCTAGGTGACAAATCACAAACCACGACCTTTACTGAGTGGTGGTCATGAGCGCCACCTTTCTGAGTGGAGGTTACAGGACCGCCACTATGCTCGGAAGCATCTTATTCCTTAGAAAGCAGAACCTTCAAACTTAGAAATTTACTAAAAACAAAAGTTACTAGGGTGTTCTAAATGTCATTACGAGCCTAATTTTATATGCCTAAAGTTTCCATTTGCAATATTTAAATTCATCTATTCATTATATAGTAATTTTTTTCAATCTAAGCATTTTCTAATTAAATAATAACAACTACAAGATCAATTTCATTTTGACAAAATAATCTACTTAACATTTATCACAACAATATACTTCAAATTTCTTGCTTCTTTCCATTTCCACAACAACTTATTAGGTCAAACAATTACTTAGTCCTACATTCAAGGTTTCCTAGCATACACCATTCTCATTTTAAAATTTCTATATTCTATGTTTTTATCTTCATAATACTAAAACTTCAAACAAAGATAATAACTTTCTTTTTATTTCAACAAAACTAGATTTACAATGCAAATACTTCTTTTCCTTTTTCTACGTACATTCAACTTTAATATCCAATAATGAATACAACTTTTCTTCACAAGATTAATACAATATCTTCCACTTAAAGTGGGACAACTTTACAAGAATGAAATTTAAAATTAACCACAATATTACAAGTCTTCCACCCTAAGTGGGAATAACAATAAGGAAGTTTTATCACAAGGAAGGATTTCTTAAGGACATCAACAATGTTACATTTTTCACATCACTAACAACAGAAATCCTACATACTTTTCTTGATCCACAACAAAATAAAAGGGGAAGAGGCAACACTCTCCACCCAACCAAAAATCCAATGAGGAGAAGAAGCTATCCTCCTCATTGTCTCTCGAGCCCCAACCACATTGCAATGAAAGATGGATCCAACACATGGCAAAAAAACAAGATTCCACATCAAAAAACCAAGTCTTCACAACCACACCAAAACATAAGCAACTTAACTACAATCACAAGAAGGAAAACAACACAATACACAAGGCTTCAAAATGGAAAGCCAAAGGAGCAAGAACCTATGGGAGGTCACTTATGCCTCCCAATGGGAAATGGGTGCCCACCTTAATAGCCTCAATACACATCTCAAAAACCCCTACACACTCTTATGCCTCCCTCAAGGTCCTCTTATGCCTCCCACATTCTCTTATGCCTCCCTCCTTCTCTTATGCCTCCCTCATAAAGATAACAAGTAGCAAATGCAAGTAATTATTTTGCAAGGTGAGGCACCCAACCCAAACATGAAATAAACTCTTATGCCTCCCTACATGTGAGTTCCCCATAGTCCTCTCCTACACCACACTTAGGCAATCTACCCAAGCACCCAAAAATCATACCAAAATACTCAAAACATGTACATATACATAATATTAAAGAAAAACATTAAGCAAGAGTAAAGATTATAACTTTCCATGGTAGATCTTGATCCAAGAGTCCAACACCAAGCTACTTCAAGCCAATAATATCATCAACAAGCTCCAGCAAAATTCACAAGCACTCTAAAATCCTCTAGCTCCCAAAATGCAAGAGAAAAAAATAATCAAGTAACCCCCAAACAAGTAAAAGAACTTAAATAAATAGAAAAGGTAGAGAGGAGAGTGAGGTGGCTCCATGTAGGATGTCACATCACTCATCCTCAACTCCACCCATAATTCAAACCTCAACTCCAATGCACAATAAATTGGTGGGTGATAGGAATGAAATATTACTTACACACACAATCCAAGCCCACACGTGCTAAGGAAAAACTTTAAGATCCTTGTAAGAAAAATGTAATAAATGTCACTTTTTGAATTACAAAACACATAATGGGGTATATGTTTTGACCCCACAATTCATAGGTAGGGTTGGCATAGTAATTTAGAGGTGTGGGACACATTTAAATTTTCCCACAATCCTCCAAAATTGGCCCTTAAGGCCAAATTCGAATTTCCATGAAGGGTGCAGAGTGTACAACACTCAAGATCACAAGCACTCAACTTACTGACACATAACCCAAGAGCCATCTAGTCTTATAAATGAATCTTTTTGTCTCATCCATACTTAGTTTAGAACATGATTAATTAACTTAAATAAGGATCTTAAACCTATTAATGATTAAGGGGAAAATACACCACAATCTAAATAATTCATAGAAGGAAAATACATCACTAACAACTCACATACTGAAATTAAATAACTAAAACTAACTAAAAGAACAAAACACAAACCCGTTGGTCACAATTGGAGGTAATCCCCCCATGGGGATCCCCTAACATCAATTTAAACACACACTCAACAAAAGACATTTTTCCATAGTGACCCTTGTTGAATTCACCTAGCATTCCAATTTGGTTAGTGTCAATCCCCCACTATTTGTTGTGAATAGATTTACCTGCAAAACACATAATACATTATTCATCCTTGCGGATGCATCAAAACATCCAAGATAAAATATACAATACAAATTCACAATCATGTACATATTAGTCAAATCATCATCTAGGAAATTAACGAAATCATTTATAATTTCTAACAACATCACTATTTTCCATTTTCCATTTAAGATCCAAGATTAGTTCAATTGTTAAGGTCTACTCATTATGATGAAAATATCATGTCATAAATATATATAAGATTAGTCAATCATGAATATAAATGTTATCAACATCTACTCATCATGATGAAAATATACAAAATGTCCGTATATCATGTCATAATATAGTATCGAAATCAATATAGGGTCTGACTCGAATTCCTAGTATAGAATATAGAATAGTCATCCTCCCATGTAGCACAACCTCGATCCCGTCTGTCGTCTCACGAACCCAAACCTAGTCAATCTCTCATCTCAAAGGCCCTGTGGTCTGCCGCTATGAATATAGATGGTCTCCACCATCACCTGCCCCTGATCCTGCACCTACAATGCGGTCCAATATAATATGTGAGAAGTATCAATGATGTATCTCCTAAGCACATAAACATAAAACACATCATGGATGAAAGAAAAGCTAGGTGGAAATGCTAGACGATAGGCGAGGGACCAATACCTGCAAGATCTCAAAGGGACCAAAAACCTAGGAGAAATCTTAGAACCTTTTCCTCAATCAATAGGGACATTATGGGGTGTAGATGAAGAAACACCTTTTTCCCACCTCATAACTACGATTTGTCCTATTCTAATCGACATACTTCTTCTAATTTTCTTTCACCTCCTACAATCTCTACATGATCATAACAACATGTTGCTCCATATCCCGTAATAAGGTTGGTCCAAGAGAAACTATGTGCTCTAACCTATCCCAAGTTAGAGGTGTCCTACACTCTACGTCATAAATTTCCTTAAAAGGAGCCATGCCTGTAAAAATCTAAAAACTATTATTGTAGGAAAACTCCACCAAGTATAAACACTCATCCCATCTCGACTGATGATCCATAACATACATCATAAACATGTCCTCTAAGATCTAATTCACTTGCTCATTTTATCCATCTATCCGAGGGTGATACGTGGTGCTGAAATTGATCTTCATCTCGAGAGCATGCTGCATGGTGTTTAGAAGTGGGAAGTTTACAAAGGATCACGGTCATGAAATGATCTTCCATGGAATCCCATGCAATCTGATAATCTCATCAACATATACTTGTGCCACTACACTAGTTGTGTAGGTGGTCTTCGGTGGAGAAAAATGAGCCACTTTCGTCAATTTATCCACCATGACCATGATGGCATTGTGGTGGTATCTCAACGTCGGTAACCCAACTATAAATTCCATGGAAATTCTGTCCCATTTCCACTCTGGTATGGTGTCAGGAAAGAGAAGTCTAGTTAGATGTTGATGCTCGGCCTTCACCCTCTAACACTCTAAAAATCGTGACACAAACTGACCCATGTCTCTCCAAAGTCCCCTCTAATGGTACAATAATCTCAAAGTGGTGTGCATATTCCTCACCCAGAAATGGGATGAATAAGGTTCATGATGAGCCTCTTCCAAAATGTCTGTCTGAAGCCTCCATCTCTGGGAACATCTGTTTGAACTATGTGTCCGAGAAGACCATCTGTCTCAAACTTAAAATCCATCAAATCTCCACTCAAGGGGTCTTTGAGACTTAATCTCTTCTCTGGTTGTAAGGTAGAAGCTTTCATGAGGAAGTTGCTACAAAATCCTATTCCACAAATATATACCCACTAAAGTAGCCATAGCCACATGTCTCCGTCTACTCAAGGCATCTACAACCATGTTCACTTTCCCCTTCACATGCTCTATCTCTATATCGTACTCACAAAGCAACTCCATCTAATGTCGTCGACAAACATTGATATTGGGTTACGTGAAGAGGTGGAAAAGAATCAAGTGATCAGTCTTGAGTGTAAACCTTCGGCTAAGAAGGAAGTGTCTCCACCACACTAAGGCATGAACAACTACTGTAAGCTCAAGATCATGAGTCAGATAATTGAGTTCATAATATTTGAGTTTGTGAGACTCAAAAGCAACTACTCTATGCTCCTGCATCAACACACCTCCAAGTCATGCCAAAGAAGCATCTCATGACAAATGAAGAACTCACCCTAAGGGTCAAGTACTGCAAGAATAGGAAATTTCGTGAGGCATTCCTTTAGTGTCCTGAAGGCCTACTTACATCTATCTGACCATACAAACTTCTTCCCTTTTTGCTGGAGGGAAGTGATGAGGTGCACAATACGAGAAAAGTATTGTATAAATCTCTTGTAGTATCCTTCAAAACCCATAAAGTGAGCACCTCAGTCACACTTATGGATGTTTTCCAATCCATAATAGCTCAAATCTTGGAAGGGTCGATTGTGATACCTTCCTAGAAATGATGTGGCTCAAAATCGCACCTCTATTTGGAAAAATGAACACTTCTTCGGGTTCCCATAAAGATGTTGTTCACGAAGACACTTAAGACCCTGGTGAAGGTGCTCCTCATGTGTACGTGAGTAAATCATAATGTCCTCAAGGAATATGATCATGAAGCGATCCAAAAAATTCCGAATACCCTATTCATCAAGCTCATGAACACTACGAGGGCATTCTTCGGACCAAAAGGTACCACTTTGTGAACTTGTAGTGGCCATATCTCATACGAAAAGGTGATATTATAAATATCTGCCTCTATGAACCTCAATCGATGATACCCTGACTTAAGATCTATCTTGGAGAATACTATGGCCCCCTTTATCTGATCAAATAAATCATCAATGTGTGGAAAGGGGTAATGATTATTGATCGTTTCTTTGTTAAATTGACGGTAATCAATACAAAACCGTATAAATCTATCATTCCTCTTCACAAAATTACTGATGCACCCCAAGGGGATACACTAGGATGGGTTACGCTTTTCTCTAGAAGACCCTGTTGCTAAAACTTGAGCTCACAGAGATCGGGGATAGTCATACGATAAAATGATCACGAGATAGGCTATGTGCCAGGAACTAGATCTATGTGGAAATCTATATAACATGGGGAGGTAACCCCGATAGCTCCCCTAGAAAAACATCAGAAAACTCTCTCAAGATGTGATGGTCATCAAGGGATGGTCTACTAGAGTCATCCTGAGATCTATCACTAACCGTAACATCATACATTTGATAACCTCATCACACACACCACTTAAGATGCATAGAAGAGATGATGTAAATAGAAATAGGCCTCTAACTCTTGCTATCACTAACTCAAATCCTAGATCATCTGTACAAGCAATAGTTTTATGGTAACATTCCACTCTAGATCTATGTGCGAGATAACCATTCCATGCCCAAGATGATTCCATATGAACCCAATGGAATGATACGAAGATCGAGGTAGTGGTGAAGGGTCCCAGATCACTACACACTCCTTAAATAAGGAGTCTATAGAAATTTTGGCTCCGAAGCCATCGCAATGTCCCAACTAAGACCCTACCTAATTGCCACCAGCCTATAATGCTCTACTAAGGATGGTGTAATAAATAACTTAGATGAACTAGAATCAAATAGAATGAAGGTAGGGATACCACAAATGTTACATGTCATCTCTATCACGGTACTCTGGTGCTCAGCCTGGTGGTTCTCGACCGCTGCGTAGATCTGATGGCTATGTCCCATGTCACAAACAATAGGCTCTAAAATTTGCATCTTACCCTAGTTGCTAGGGTTTTTTGGGCACTCTCTCTAATGATATCCAACAACACCACAACCATAATAACTGCCTAGTCCTCTCTAGTGAGATGCATCCCCAACCGGTACTCTAGAGGTTTATGCTGTAGATCATGACGGCCGAACCATGGACTCCTAAGGTCTCTGCGCTAACGAGCTCCTGGCGAGTGAGCTCTTGGTGCAATCATTGTCCTAATGGGACCCCTAGGAGGAGGCTCCATATTCCACCTCCTTTGTGCATCAAATATCTAATGAGGTCTATAAGGTGGGTGGGTCTGCTACTACTACTGATGTTGAGGTGGTTGTTTTGGTGCCCTAAATGAAGATTGTACTAAACCTTGTCCACCACGAGGAGGAGGAGCTAAACTCCTTTACCTGTTATCCTGCATCTGCTGGATGCGGCTCCAAACTCTATCCCTAGCTTATTATGTCTTCCTCGTGTATCCTCCATAATATAGGCAATCTCCACGGCCTCTGGCCTTTAATTTACGTAGGCGGTGAATGTGCCTTTGCACCACCCAAATCCAAATTCAGACCCCTAATGAACCTTTAAATCTATACCTTCTCATCTTGCATATAGTTGACATACTAGAGTAGGTCCATAAATAGACTCTCATAGTCAGCTACAATCATATATACCTGACAGAGGTCATGGAACTCATTTATCCACTGCTAAATAAACCACTTGGGAAAATACCTACTCTGGATCGCTCCTCAAATAGCTCCCAACTAACATATTTGAGTCAACATGGAGCTTTTTCTCCTTGGTCCTCCACGGACTCTACTCCATCCCTCATAAGATGGATCGCAACATGATATTTCATGTTCCTACTACAAGAGGTAGAGCTTGAAGCATCTGCTCAAGCTCACTAACCAAGAATTTTCCTGGAAACCATCTCGTATCTCTGAATAGTGAGATGGTCATAACTTCAGGATCTTCCTGATATGGTTTGCAGCTAACAAATGACAACCCCTAGGTCTCTATGCATGCTTCTCCCTAAGGCTCAGAGATCTATCCATATATCCACAAATCTTGTCTCCATGTCCCCTCTATGGTGATGTTGCCCTATCTCGAATCACGCAGGAGTTCTTTGACCTATGCTCCTCATTGTGTCGAGGAGGTGCATGAGCCTCCACTGATGGCTCCCTATCATGTCTATCAAGTTGTCCTCCTAAGGACCCTCTGCGTAAATCCACACTTACGTCCTGAAGCATATGTAAAATTTGAGGTAGAGTAGCCATTATAGCTTTGATCTAGCGGTGGAAAATCTAGATCTACTTGAAAAAACCCCTCATCATGTTCACGCCTCTTGCACAAACTAAGGTGAGAGTTAGTTCATCATTCTACGTTCTTGTTTAACTTTTCTAGCTTTTCTATATCATACAATTATAAGACAATGTGGTTTTAGGTCTTAAAGAAAATAATTTTGTGTTAGGTTAAATGTTCATGTCTTGTGTTTTCTAGTGTGCACTGAGGGTCCAAGCTTTGAAGCCAAGGCTTTGATACCAAGAGTAATTCCTCAAAATTGATGTTCTAAGATCACATAAAAAACTTAACAGTTGACCCAAAAATTGCAACTAATTTTTTTCGTTTAAATTTAAGAGGTTACAAGGGTGTCAACCCCTAATGTGCATTAAATTAATTATCACCAATGATCTCAACTTTATAATTGATGTACTGGGTCTAGTTAAATAATTAAATATTCTTACTTTAACTCTAAGGTCGATTAATTAAAAATCAATTATGAAGATGTCATAATTTAACTTACTTGGTTAGGTGTTTTCTCCTCTTTAATTAATATTCAAACCCAAAATGGTTAACCTCATACTTAGTTATTTTAGTTTCATTATCCTATTAGCTTGATGTCCATTTCATTAATTTTCCTAAAAACACACTAAGAACTAATAATGACTTTGCACACAAAGGCAATTAAATGGCCCCATTCACCCATCTACACATACTTTAAAATTTATTTAAAACATCCACAAAAATCATTCATACAAAAAAGTTATAGGGTTCATCCTCACCCTTGGATCAACTCAATTGTGGCCACTAGATCCTAGGGATCTAAATGAAACCTAAATATCCTTATGCATTATTATTAAATCCTTTTTCTACCGTATTCTTGTCATTTGGTGTATTTTATTTTGTCTATTTTACGGGTTGGAGAAATGGAAGCAAGGAGCAAGAAAGGAAGAACTATGGAGGAGTCTACAAGAAATCAAACTTAGTTTAGTTTATATTGTAGATTTATCATTGTAATTTCTCCCATTCAAGGATTGAAGGGATTTCCTTTACAAATCTGGTTTTATTACAAAACTATTTGTATATGGAGTTCTCTAATTGGGGAAAACCCTACCTCCATTAATATATACAAGATTGAGTACTTTTAGTTCTCCATTAGAAGATTTAATTGCTTTAAAAAATGATATTTAACCATTATTTGTTGTTGGAGGTTTCCTTGTGATTTTTACAAGTCTAATTTTTTTTTGACCAAATTTAAAATTTTCATAGACGTGGATTTAAGTTTTCCGTAGTCAGTGACAGAATCGCCGCCCAACGCAGGCCAATGGTCCTAGGACCATTTCCCTACCTAGGTGAAGAATCACAAACCGCATCCTTTCGAGAAGTGATTACGAGACCGCTGCCTTTCTGAGCGGTGCTTACGGGACCACCGCTCCGCACAACGTGGTGATCCTGCTCTTAGAAATAGAATCTTAAAACCTGAAAATTTACTGAAATCAAAAGTTATTAGGGTGTTTTAAATGTCATTCTAAGCTTAATTTTTATGCCTAAAGTTTCCATTTGCAATATTTAAATTCATATATTCATTTTATAGTAAAATTTACTCAATCTAAGCATTTCCTAATTCAATAATAACAACAATTTGCAAGATCAATTTCATTTTGACAAAATAATCTACTTAACATTCATCACAATAATATACTTCAATTTGTTGCTTCTTTCCATTTCCACTACAACTTATTAGTTCAAACAACTACTAACAACTTGGTCCTACATTCAAGGTTTCAAGCATACACCATTCTCATTTTACAATTTCTAGATTCTTTCTTTTCTCTTCACAATACTAAAACTTCAAACAAAGATAATAACTTTCTTTTCTATTTCAACAAAACTAGCTTTACAACACAAATCCTTCTTTTCCTTTTTCTACATACATTACAACTTTAATATCCAATAATGAATACAAATTTTCTTCACAAGATTAATACAATATCTTCCACTTAAAGTGGGAAACCTTTACAAGAATGAAAGCTACAATGAACTAAAATATTACAAGTCTTCCAACCTAAGTGGGAATAATAATAAGGAAGTTTTCTCACAAAGAAGGATTTCTTAAGGACAACAACAATGCTCCAAGTTTCACATCACCAAAAAAAGAGCTCCTCCATGCTTTTCTTGATACACAACAAAAAAAGGGGGAGAGGCAACACTCTCTACCCAAGTAGAACTGCAATGAGGAGAATAAGCTATCCTCCTCATTTTCCCCCGAGCTCCAACTACATTGCAATGAAAGATGGATCCAACACATGGCAACAAAACAAGCTTCCACATCACAAAACTAAGTCTTCACAACCACACAAAAATACAAGAAACTTAACTACGATCACAAGAAGCAAAACAACACAATACACAAGGATTCAAAATTGAAAGCCAAAGGAACAAGAACATATGGGGAGGTCATTTATTCCTCCCAATGGTAAATGGGTTCCCACCTTAATATCCTCCAATACACATCTCGAAAACCCCTACACACTCTTATGCCTCCTCAAGGTCCTCTTATGCCTCCCTCTTATGCCTCCATGATTCTTTTATGCCTCCCTCCTCTTTTGCCTCCTCATAAAGATAAAAAGTAAGAAATGAAAAAATTTCTTGTCCAAGGTGGGGCACCCAACCCAAACTCCCTCAAAGCATGAAATAAACTCTTATGCCTCCCTACATGTAAGTTCCCCATAGTCCCCTCCTACACCACACTTAGGCAATCTACCCAAGCACCCAACAAGCATACCAAAACACTCAAAACATGTACATATACACAATATAAAAGAAAAACATTAAGCAAGAGTAAAGCTCCTACCTTTCCATGGTAGAGCTTGATCCAAGAGTCCAACACCAAGCTCCTTCAAGCCCAAAATATCATCAACAAGCTCCAAAAAATCCACAAGCACTCCAAAATCCTCTAACTCCCAAAATGCAAGAGCATAAAAGAATCAAGTAACCCCCAAACAAGCAAAAGAACTTGAATAAATAGAAAGGGAGAGAGGAGGGTGAGGTGGCTCCATATAGGATGCCACATCACTCATCCTCAACTCCATCCATAAGTAAAACCTCAACCCCAATGCACTGATAAATTAGTGGGTGAGAGGAATGAAAAATTACTTACACACACAATCCAAGCTCACACCCCTAAGGACAAAATTTAAGACCCTTGTAACAAAATTGAAATAAATGTCACTTTTCGACTTACAAAACACATAGTGGGGTCTATTTTGTGACTCCACAATCCATAGGTAGGGTTGGCATAGTAATTTAAGAGGTGTGGGACATGTTTAAATTGTCTTACAAGACTCCAAAATAGGCCCTTAAGGCCAAATTCTAATTTCCATGAAGGGGTAGAGTGTACAACACTCAAGATCACAAGCACTCAACTTACAACACATAACCGGAGAGCCATCTAGTCTAATAAATGAATTCTTTTTGTCCCATCCATACTTATTTTATAACATGATTAATTAACTTAAATAAGGCACTTAAACCCATTAATGATAAAGGGGAAAATGTAGCACAATCTAAATAATTAATAAAAGGAAAATCCATCACTAAAAATCACATACTAAAATTAAATAACTAAAACTAACTAAAAGAACGACACACAAACCCCTTGGTCACAATTAGAGGTAATCGCCCCCATGGAAATCCCCTAACAACAATTCAAACACACACTCAACAAATTACAAGTTGCCATGGTGACCATTGTTGAATGCACCTAGCATTCAAATGTGGTTGGTCTCTAATCCCCCCGTTGTTTGTTGTGAATATATTTACCTGCAAAACACAAAATACCTCTGCTGGCCTCGTGGCCGCATCAAAAATCTAAGATAAATATATGCAATATAAATCCATAATCATCTAAATATTAATCGAATCATCATCTAGGCAATTAACAATATCATTTACAATTTCTAACAACATCTCTATTCTACATTTCATCTATATCGATTAAGATCACAATTTTAGTTCAATTGTTAAGGTCTACTCATTATGACGAACACGGGCGCATGTTAGAAATATATATAACCATGTCAACAACATGTCAATCATCAATATAGAATGTCTCTAATAATCCACACACATCAAACTATGCATCAAAATCTAAGGATGGTCTCGATTAGCTCTAACATTTAACATCATGCTAAGTCAAAATAATACAAAATGTCCATTAGTATAGTCAATAGTATTGAAATCAACAGTAATAAGTGTCAAAGGGAAGTGGGCACTCTAGTGTGTCATTTTAGCACCGAGAGATTGAGGGTTGGATTAATAGTTCTGATCACCCATTTAATTCACAAAAATCATTATATGTTGAATTTTTTAATACTACATAATCAAGTTTAAAAATAAATATTTATCAAAGCAATAAAATTAAGCATAAAATAGAAATTTCATTTTGGAAATATATCAACTTAAATCAAATTGTTGAAAATAACTATTTCTAAAAATAACAAGGTTTGAATAATTTTGATTTTTTAATTTGTATCATCATTTCCTAAAAGTGTTCAATCAAAGAAATTGTTGCATGTGACAAATCATACCTAAAATAAGGAATCTAAATTTGACCTTTAAATATTAATATTTACAAAGGAATGTAGGCGATTAAATAATCATACTAAATGCATAGATTATTTAATAAATTTACATAAACAAAACTCAACAATTGTGAAGTTTTAATCTAAGGTATGTTTTTACACTACGATATTGTTAATATTGTACAAAAAGTTTTAGAATTATATTCGCATTAATAGGAATTGTCAATCATTAATATTTTACTGACCATAATGATTATTGGTGGGTAGTAAGTTGTCAACTTACTAATATTCCGATAAATTTGAAACAATTTTTGCCACCCAAGGAAACTAGTTACCTATGACTTGATATGATATTTTCAAAGACAACGATTACCATATAATTGATGTTATATATAATTAATTTTAATAATATATTATCTATGATAGGTATTATGCTTAAACATTAATATATTACAACAATATTATTAATTGGCGGAAGTAAGTAATCGAACTAGTTTAAATGTTATAAATTTAATGACCCTAAATTTTGGTTCCCTAGACAATTGTCTAGTGTGCCTAGGATTAATCCTCCATTGATTTTTGTAATTCTTCAAACCAATGTTTTTGACATCCCAATGTTGCTTTGCATGGATTTGAGTCGAGAAATGTTTAGGAGGCAACAATAAAAGAAAGAAAGCATAATTGGTGCAATGCTTACCTTTGTTGACTCTTCTTATATTTGTGGTTGATCAATTTTGTTGGGTCATTACTAGTTATATACTTTTGTGGATGTTTGTTCTTAGTTTCTATTATAATAATTATATATTTTTAATTGTGTATAGGTTATAAGAGCCTTCCAAACCCCTTATTTTTACTAAATTGAAAATTGAAAAACATTATATATATAATATATATATATATATATATATATATATATGAAAATAATTCCACTTACACTCTTTTAGTAATATTTTAAAGACACTAAACTTATTCATATTCACGTGAAGAAATCATTAAAATTTGTGTATAAAATAGTTAGCTAAGTCGTTAACAAGACAAATTTTGATTTGTCAAACATCCATAATTTGAAATTCCATGCATCATTCAAATCATGAAAACTCACCTACTAGATTTTATCGAGAGCACAAGGAAAACAAATATGGACGAACAAAAGGGTGAGCTTTCATATCTATTACTGTGAGAAAAGGAAGCACAGAAAAAATAGTACAAAAACTATAACAAGTTTGCCCGTGTCAAAGTGTGGTGCCTATGTATCATGCAAGTTCATTGTCAATTCATACTTGTGCAAACAATTAACCATCCCGGTCAACTTCGAAGCCGGTCTCGAACACGCAACATCCACACCACAGTCCCTGTGCCCCATCTTATTATTTCCACATTCACATTTTAGAAAATATAACAAATTCTTTTAAAAAATTGTTAACAGTTATTTAATGAAATAGTTACATTGTTACTTATATCGATAACAACTTAATGTGTTGTTACATTTTCCATTGACATTAACACAATATAATGGAAAATACTTTTGTCAAGTCAATATAATTTATGCCAGAGGTATAGGCTCTTCGGTCTCGAACACTGCCGCGTGTTGAAAATATTCTTATTTTGTTTTGAGTCTGAAAGAAAAGACATAACACGTCGCTACCAATATTATTATCATATTTGAAAGTGGTCTACTGTGATAAAGACTGCTAACTAAATTGTACAATGTGTCACACAATTCTATTATTAGCTTGCAAAATTGTCAAGAATTAAAAGCAACTGGCAATGTACGAGTGGTCGATAGAACCATCCGATGTAGTGTGGAATCTGGATACACGAGAAGTTAAAACGACATGTTCCTGTGGGAAAGGGAGGTTGTGAAACGATTGAATCAGAATGTCTTGTTACTCCCATCTTTCTTTAATGGCAAGCGTGGTTTTCGCCATCAAGTTGTAATCAAAGTCAATAAACCGTCCAAATTTTGGTATATGTGATCTACGTGGACGTGCTTTGAAAGCTACTTCTGTATCAAAATTACGTTTATAACAATTGTGTGGAGGAGTTGATTTATAGATTTGTGTGTATAATCGTGAAATAGTGGAACTATCACTATGAAACGTTTTGGAAAATAATTGACAACTATATATATGGAGTCTTAATTTTTTATCTGATTTAAAAAAATTGTTCTCTGTGCAGTGAAAGATCAAATGTTATATATACAGTAATCCTCGAGAAAAGGGGATATAATTGAACATATTCTACCTCTCTCATTTCTTATTAGTTACCTAGAAATGTGTTAGAACTTTGTTAGTAATTCTATGGTAATTGTTGTAAATCACTGATTGCATGAAGTTTCTCTTAAAATAGTGACTTTTACCATACCTTCGTGGACCTGCAAAAATTGAGGGCACAAGTAAAAAGGCATCGGGAGAATACAATAACTTTGTGCCACCTAAAGCTAATTAATTCTTGTTGGCCTCTTTATACATTATTACAAAAAAACTTATTAGCTCCATTTGAAAAATCTTAAAATAAACTCCTTCGACTTCTACAATATAAATCTATTAAAATTTTAAGTATATCAGATACATACCAACTGTATTTATGCCTTGTTTTGCCACATGTGCTGCAAATTAATGGCTCATTTTTCTAAATGGTGTTGTGAAAAATATTTTGTCTTGCTTTATTTGTACATCACACAACTCTTCACTTTCTAATTATAAATTCATACATGCCTGCATATGGCATATGCTTTCACTTGCAATTGAATTTAGATGGTTTACCGAAATCGTTTGAACATTTGACTTATATCTTTGCTGTTCCTTAACATTTCAAATATATTGCTTACATTGAATTATGGATATATCTTTATAAAATACATTTTTACTGCCATTTGTATCTTCGCATAGTTTTTAGGAATTCAGTATACTTGTTTTTCCTCATATTATTAATTTGTCCTTCAACGAATTAATATATTGAATTCTATTTCCAACATGAATCGACTTGTAATGTATTCAATTATGGATGATGCTTCTTCATTATATTTTGTAAATTCAAAATCATTTAGATTTCTTTGAATTTAGATCTTCAAATTGTTGTTGGTTTTGTATTTTTTCTTGATTTGAGACTATTACAATGTGTTCTTCGTTTGAGAGTTATGTTGACTATTTATTTCTTAATTATATAGTTTACAAAATTTATAAAAAATATTTTATTTGCACCTAGCGTCGAAGTTGTTTAAAGTTTACATTATGATGTGAAACCAGCTGCAAGAGGTTGAAATACCTCCAAAACACACATAAAAAAAAGTTCAAATAAAAACCAAGAGTTTCAAAATAGATTTCTTCTCATTACGGAATCCAAACTAATATTTTACATTATTATAATCCATCTTTTTCACATCTACTCTAAAAACCCTAAAATGCCAAAAAACGCTAAATTGCCAAAAAAACCTAAAATGCCAAAAATTACCTACTAGCAAAACAACTTGGATGGGCCCCAAACTTTGTGTGCCAAATATTCCTTCATTAATTAAGGCTCACACAAAATTTTAAGTGATTCTAATAAGCACAACAAAATATATTAAAGTTCTAAGATAGTCGAAAGCGAAAAAAATGTTTTGAGCCAATTTTAGGCCACTAGATGAAAGAATCTAGGCCTGAAAATGTGTCGAAATAGCAACAACCTTAAGAAAATAACTCAAACATATTACTAATGTATAGCTACCATATTATTTTTGGTTTAGATTCAAATGTAGAAACAATAAAATATAACACACTAATAAAACACCGAATATAAAAATATTGCAATTTAATTCATTCAGGATGATTTTCATTATGAAGAGATTACATATAAATAGGTAAATGACATCCTTAGAATAAGGAGTCAAACCATATCAATTACCCAATCCCCACTTATCTCTCCAACATGATTCTCTCCACCTTTATTTTCTCATAGCTATCTAATAGTGAGTTGTTCTCACAACTCACGTACACACAAAATATAATAATAATATCTCACACTCACCTAACTATTACAATATTATATTATCATCTGGATAATATAATTCCACAAACATTATTAATGTTCACACTAACACATTAATTTCCTAACATTCACCCCCTTAGTGTGAACATGGGTGAGTTCTTTCTAGTACCTACTCATATTCTACAATCGATGGTTTTCAAATAGTACTATCAACTCCAACGGGTTTTCTAGTGGAGCCATTAACCACTCTATATGTGATTTTTGAAGAGATTCACAAACTCTCAAATTGGTTTTCTATTGGACCACCAACCACTCTCATAGCAACATACATGCACAAATCCCCACCCCATCCTTACATTCGAGGGAAAATACAAGATATATCGCTCACGCAGAGCTCACTTTTAGAAGATCGAACGGGAATAAATCATCTGTTCTTATTATAATACATAATGAAAATTAAACACAATGGAAATATATGTCACAAATTCATTGTGTGGCCCCTTTACTTGTGGTGGCAAGAGGTCACTAATAAACCTCCATCCTTCATCTAAAACTACTTAGTTACTCAAAAAAATTGAAAATGAAGCTCAATATGAAATTTCCCCTCAATTTAAACTTGGTTGTCACGTCAAGTGAAAATGTTACTAGGAGAAATACGATCAACCTCTTTTTTTTTACAGTTTTCCTAATAATCACCTAAATAACACAAAAATGACTTCTAAATTTTTGACTCGACTTTATGATGTTTGTAATGATACAAATAAAATTAATGACTTTTAAAAAAATTTAGAACGTATACTTACGTAACTAAACAATAAATAAGATTTTTCCCTAATGAATTAACAGAGAGAGAAGAAATAATGTGTTTCTTTTCCTTCTAAAAATAAACAAAAATCAAAACAACACTTGGACGGTAAAATAAATCACAGACAAAAAAATAATAACCAAATGAGTGGAAGGAAGTTACATGTGATTCATGTGGCATGGAAGGTCTCTGATCTCCCACGAACTCGACCACGAACTACATACCATGTGGCAAAAGAAACATTTAGAGAAAATCCTAACTTCTCAAATGTAGGCTCGGTAAAATGGGTTTTTCTCCAAAAAATTATCCGAGTTCAACTAAAATTGTTTCGTATTTGTATTACCCATATTTCGTAAAACACAAAAAGTTTAAGAGAAACCCAAATCTTATAACGAAAACTACAATCTATTCTTCAGAAAGATTTTCTTAAAAAATTCTCTTGCTCAATCACAGAAAATCCATTGCCATGTTTGCTTACCTAGTCTGATACCAAATATTATTTTTGGTTCAGATTCAAATGTATAAACAATAAAATATTAAACACTCTAAAAAAACACCGAATATAAAAATATTGCAATTTAATTTATTCAAGAAGATTTTCATTAGTAAGAGATTACATATAAATAGATAAATGACATCCTTAGAATAAGGAGTCAAACCATATCAAGTACCCAATCCCCACTTATCTCTCCACCTTTATTTTCTCATAGCTATCTAATAGTGGTTTTTCTCACAACTCATGTACACACAAAATATATTAATAATAATATCTCACACTCATCTAACTATTACAATATTATATTATCATCTCGATAATATAATTCCAAAAACATTATTAATGTCCACACTAACACATTAATTTCCTAACATACCATCCTTTAAAATTTCAAGATGATCTAATGATCGGATCAAAAGTTATGGTTTCCATAACTTATGCTCACACATCATTCCCCCTGGTTCAAAAGAATTCAGCCCTTGTGAATTCAAGTTGTGAAATTCATCTAATTTTTCACTATCAATATTCTTCAACTCCCACTCGGGAATCCAAGTATTTTCTTCATCTTATGCAAACCTTCCCATTTTACCAAATATTTGTTATAGCTCCCATGGCTACTAGTGATGGTATTTTGGTCAAAGACACGCATTACCCTTTCCTTTTTCTTCTTCTAAATTTGTTTCTTCCATTTTATTTCTTCCTCCTCCGTAACATTTTCATCATGACATGGAAACTTATATAAATCGAAACATTAAAAATGGTGAGATAGCAAAGTTTTTTTGTAGCTCCACCTTGTAGGCATTATCACTCATTTACTTGAGAACCCTACATGGTCCAATCTTCTTGTACTTGCATTTATTATATGTTCCTTTTGGAAACATCTTCTTTCTAATATGAACAATCAACATATCTCCTTGTGTGAATACACTTATTCTCCTCTTGGCCTATGTAGTAGCTTTATATTATGTATTACTCACTTTCATCTTTTCCCTCAGTTCATCTTGTAGCTGTAGAATATGTTCTGCAAATGCTTCTACATCATAACTAGTTTTATCTTCACTATGTAAAACAATCAGATCTAGGACCCCCTTGGGATTCCTACCTTATATAATTTGAAAGGAAACACCCTTGTTGACTGTTTACAGAGCTACTTATAGGAAAAATCAGCTTGTGGTACAACTAAGTCTCACTTTTTTGGCATTTCTCCAACTATGCAACGTAGGATATTTCCCAGGCTTTTGTTCACTACTTTCATCTACCCATCAGTCTGGGGGTGATATGCACTACTAAACTGTAGTTATGTCCCCAATTTCCTCCACAGAGTCTTCCAAAAGTGACTCAAAAAATTTGTGTTGCGACCTAAATTGATAATTCTTGGAACTCCATGCAATCTAACCACTTATGAAAAAACAAATTTGTAACTCTGGAAGCATCATTAGTTGTTTTACAAGAAATGAAATGTGCCATATTAGAGAATCTATCAACCAAAACAAAGATAGAATCATTCCCTCGCTATTTGTTAGGAATTCCTAACATGAAATCCATAGTCAAATAAACCTATTGCCTTGTAAGGACAGGTAATGGCATATAAAACCCAATATTATGTGCATGGAACTTATCCATTTGGTGCACTCTACATCTTGATACAATCCTACTTATGTCCCTGTTTACCTTTTGCCATTAATACTTTTCTACAAGTAGAGAAATTGTATTACTTATACCAAAGAGTCTAGCCAACCCCCAACTATGAAATTCTCGATAATATTTTCTCTCATTAAACCAATAGGGACACAAAAGTGTTTCCCTCTACACAAATAACCATCATGCATCAAATAATCATAAGAACCAATACCTACTTTAGAGTCCTTATGTTTTCTCACATCATCACCAAAATTTGGATCACCTTCATACTGATTCTTTAACTACCTCAAACCCTACTACTTCATTTTCCATTGTAGTGAAAACCGTTACATGCCTACTCAAGGCATCAACAACTTGATTCGCTTACCCAACTTATGCTTTAAGAAAAAGTATATTATTGCAAAAATGAAACCCATTTTACATGTCAAATATTTAATTTCTTCTATGTGTTTACATACCTCAATGCTTCATGGTCTATGAAGAGTATAAATTATTTTTCTACTAAGTAATGTCTTGATTGCCTTAATGCGTGAATAATAGCATGAAATTCCACATCATAAGTAGATTATTTCCTCATGAATTTTTTTAGATTTTCACTAAAAAATTCCACGAGTTGTCCTTTCGACTCAAGTCAACTCAATCCTAACATGTGAGACATCATAATCAACCTCTAAGACCTTTCTAAAATCTTGCAATACCAAAAATGGTACTTTTGAAACTTTCTTCTTCAACAATTCAAAATTATTTGTTGTTGCTTGGTCCATACAAACTCGCTCCCTTTTGTACACTTTGTTACGGGTGAAACAATTCTATTGAAATTCCTAATGAAATTTCTATAAAAAGTTGCCAATCCATGAAAACTATGAGCCTGTGTCACATTTGTTGGAATAGAGTATTCTAAAATTGGCTTTAATGTTTTCTCATCCATGCTCACCCCATCCTCTCATATGACGAACCCCAAAAATATAAGACTCATCTCGAAGATATCTACACTTCTTTAAGTTCGCATATAGACTCTCTTTACGTAACAATTGTAACACTAATTTCATATGTAACAAGTGTTCTTCCACTAGCTTCTTGAATATCATAATATCATCAAAATAGAAAATAAAAAAATTACCATTGTATTGTAAAAGTACTATGTTCATCACCTCATGAATGTAATGTGTGCATTAGATAGTCAAAATAGCATCACCATCCACTTGTACAATCCTTGTTTTATTTTTAAATTCATTTTCCATCCATCCCCTACATGGATCTCGGATCTGCGGTAGTACTCACTCCAAATGTTAATCTTGTTAAAATATAGGTATCCTGCTTAGCACATCCATCATATCATCCAATCTTGGAATCGAGAATCGATACGTAATTGTGATCTTATTTATGGCCGTATTGCCTACACACATTCTACGGTCTCCATATTTATTGGGAGTAAATAGTGTTGGAGTTATACATGGACTCATGATTTCTCTCACTAACCCTTTCTCTATTACATCTATCACTTGTCTATTCAAATCTTCACTCGATGTCGAGACTCATCTAATAGGTTTTCTGGTTTGGAAGGGCCGATCTTGGGATCAAAACAATATGGTGTTGAATATCTCACTTGAGGTAATCCATCCGGTATGACATATTTGTATTCATTAAGTACCTCTTCTGTAAGAACAAGGTATACTAAAATCCTCTATTTCGACCTTCTTTGACATCAGTGCATAACAACAACCAACTTCTTCCATTTCTATAGAAAACTCTTTTGTAGCTAATAAACCCTCTCTCTTATCTTTTTCCTTGAAGGGCAACAAGACTAACTTTACACCATCATTCCAAAAGTATATGTATTTTTCCATCCATCATGTGTAATCTTTCTATCATATTTCCAAGGCCTCCCAACTAATATATGGCATGCATCCATTGGGATAACATCACACCACACCTCATCCTTGTAAGTATTCCAAATCAAAAACTTTATAAGGAATCTTTTATCTATGGTTACATTCCCTTTCTTAAACCATGATATGTGATATGGATATGGGTACTTCTCACATTTCAAATTGAGTTTATCAACCATCACAATTGAAACCATATTTTCACAACTACCACCATCAATAATAATTTTACATACCTTTCCTCCAGAGGTGCATCTTGTTCAAAATATATTTTTTCACAGAAACTAACCAACACCAAGAGTGTAACGCCCACAACTTCAACATTCTAGAACTACATTAATCCTTAAATAATTATCTGGGAAGTTGTGGTAATTTTTTTGTTTTAAACAGGTTGCAAGGTGTCAAACCCTATAAACATTTAATTAATTTCCACCAGAAATTGCTACATTACAAAGGATAGATCAGGTCTAGATTATTAATTAAATATTCTTAATCTAGTTCTAATGTCAATTTAATTATCATCACTAGATAAGTGTCCATTAATTTCTCTTACTAGGTTAAATAGTTTCCCTCTTGGAAATTAACATTCATCCCACATTTAAATAAACCCTTATTCTTAGTTACCTTAGTTCTCTTAAATTATTTTCTTTAAATTCCATTGAATTAATCACTAAAATCTACTAGAAGGGTTACATTTTTAACTTAACACACTAGAGCCCTAAGTGGCCCCATTCACCCATTTACACATACATTTGATTTATTTAAAATTTACAACCATAATATGAATATTCTCACCTAACAATTGTAGGGTTGATTCTTGACCCTTGGATCAAATCCATAGGGACCACAAGATTGGATCTACCCAAAAGAATCCCTAACCATCCTTAAGGGAGTCTTCTTAAGCATTTCTTACCCTAAGCTCATTCATTTGTTTCTCTTTAATTTGTAGGTTGAAGGAGTGGATGTCATGGATCAAGGGAAAACCATGAAGGAGTCTTCTTGGATCCAATGTGTAAGAAGAAGGGGATTCCATCCAATGGATCCTCCTTTAGGATATTTAAATCTTATATTTAATCATGCATTCCTAGCTATCTAATTTCAATACAAGCATCTATCCTAGATCTGGTTTGAGATCTATTGTTGGTTGGTCTCCTTTTTTTCATGGAAGGGGAAAAAACCATTTTGTAGATCAAGGTTTTTATGAATTTATAACCCTATGTATAGGTTGGAATATGGGTCCAACAAGCATACATGGCCCTCATAGGATTGATCTACCTAGCTGAAGTCTAGATCCATAAGAGAAAATGGTTTGGCCAGAAATATGTTTTTTTAAAAATAATTCATGCACAGGTGACCGACAGAGATCTCTTGAATGACCATGGTAACCATTGTGCTACCGACGTCAATTATACTACCAGCTCTGGTTACGGTGTAAATGATAAATTTTTAGAGTGTTGTGTTTAAATTCAAGGAGGGGTAAGATATTAATTCCATCAGTAACTTCTTATTCAATTTTAAGAAAGCATCACAGTCTCATATGCATCTCATATAAACAAGGCACAACAAATGACTGTCAAGTTTACATAAATGAAAAAGGTGCGATTATACAAGTGATCGATTTCAGTCACGGGAATGCCGATGGCGATTCGTTTCCGATGTTGGTTACTATTGGAGAGTATATTTTTATAAATTTTAGTATATCTTATACATTTTGTGATTTATATTTTTCTAAATTACGTTTCCAACAATCATCCATTAAATTTAAGTTTTATGAAAAATTCATGATATAATTTAAATTGATAACTAATCTTGGAGTAACATTTTATAGTTTATAATAATAAATCTTTGATGTCGGTCTTGAGTACACTTGACACCGATTAAGACCGAGTAATGTCGGTTCTTGTGTAGGCTAGAGAACTCTAAAAATGAATATATAAAAGAACATAGATTTTAAAGGATAACTTTAAATTCAAATATAACAAAACCAAAGAGTGTTTAACTATTTCAACCCATATTAAGGCTATGACAACCTCCCAATTCACATTTAGATCAAAACATTTAGATTTGCACTTTCTTTTCTTTCAACACAAGGTAAAATTTAAACATGATATCCATTTAAATCATTCCTTTACATGAAAATAATTTGAAGAGGAAGGAAATACACATTCCTTAATGAGCTTTCTTCAAATATGATATTACAACTTAATAAAAAAATATACAATACAACTTTTCTTTCAAATACAATCTACTAGTCTTCCACCTTAAGTGGGAATTACAAGAAAATTTCTACAATGAAGGATTTCTTTTGATTTCAAAAATACTCCAAGTCCCAAGTCTTCCACAAGATCTCCACCATTTCTTCACTTTAATCACAACAACAAAAATGGGGGAGAGGCAACACTCTCCACCCAACCAATAATCCAATGAGGAGAAGAAGTTATCCTCCTCATTAGCCCCTGAGCCCCAACCAAAATGCAATAAAGGATGGATCCAACTCATGGAAACTATCACAAATATTCCACATCACAATACAAAATTTCACAACTATTTCAAAACACATTCAACAAAAGATACACTCATAAACAATAAAATATAAAAATACTCAAGGCTTGAAATGCAAATCCAATGGAGTAATGATCTATGGGAGATCACTTATGCCTCCCAAATGGGATTAGTTTCCCATCTTAAAACCCTCCAAAACATGACTCAAAATCCATACACAACTCTTATGCCTCCCTCAAGATGCTCTTATACCTCCCAAATTCTCTCATGTCTCCCTTAAAAGAACCAAGTAAGAAATGCAAGAAATCTCTTACCCAAGGTGGGGAACTCAACCCAACTCCCTCCAAAAACATGAAAAAATTCTTATGCCTCCCTACATATAATATCCACATAGCCTTCTCACATACCATACTAAGGCATTATACCCAAGATCCCAACAAGCACATAAAGCATTCACATACATGCAACACACATAAACAAAAACAAACAAGTAAGAAGAGTGTAGATCATAACTTTCCATAATAAAAATTGATCAAGCAATCACATTCCAAGCTCCTTCAAGCTCAAACTAACTCCAACAAGCTCTAAGAATTCATCAAGCACTCCAAAAATCTCTAACTCCAATCATTTAGATTTTACACTAGAACAATCGTAGGTAAAACTTCCGACTATATTTGGGAGGACTTGACCACCCACTAGGGTACCAAGGGTAATTACACACATGAGGATTAAACATATACATGATATGATCAGATCTACAAAACCTAAAAATGTTGGTTTTTGTTTCCCAAGTATGTCGAGTTCACAAAGTATAGTCACCACCTCATAACATACTTAAAGGAGAGGTCCTTAGTAAGCCTTGTCTTAAGTGCAAAATAAGAAGATGATTAATGAGATTAGTGTATTTAATTAACATGACCAAAGTGGTTTATATCCTGAAAAGGATTAATTGGGAGGAGAGAGTGTGATAGGGATCATAAAATTATATTTATTTCGATATTTTTGGTAAGATGATATTCTATTGAGCATTATGAGTGTTGAGGGATTAACTCGATAATTAAAATGGTAATCTATTGTTTTATTATCTCAATAACATAAGTATAATATTGAGGGTAACTTCACATCCCTTTCAACACTTACATAACGTAACCAACTTGTTATTTCCTTTTTAAAAAGTAAATAAAAGTAATTATTCAAACACTAGTACATATAATTACTCTAAGGTAATACACGTATTACAAGATGAGTATAATTTTTGATGATAGCCCATTAAATAAAACATATCACATCCTCACTCCTTATTCATAGTATGTGTAACCATCACGGGTCGAGTCCTAAGATTGGTACTCGAAATTCACTACAATCAAACATAAATCACACATTCATCATTTCAAGAAACCAATGCACAAAGTAGAGAGATATAGAGATTGGAAAAGAGAGAGAAAGAGAGAGTGAGAGAGAGAGGTCATTTGTTCACAAATTTACGCATCTACATTCTATTGCATTTTTATCTTTACAGGATAAAAGTAATGAAAGGAAAGATAAAATATATGAATCATTTTATTTTCTACTAGCCATATCATAACCACATACAACTGGAATCCATTTTATTTTTATTTCAATTCCATATACATTTTGAAAATCATTTACATTTGCAAAACCAACAAAAATTTCATAATTATTTCTAGAGAGAAATGAAAAGAGAGAGAAAGCATTATAATTTTTAAAAATAATTATTGTAAAGAATTTGATAAATTAATACTATTTATATTACTAAGATGATATTTAAAACGTTCCACAAGTAGTTAAAAATCAAACAAGAACTTTAGAGGGTTTGTCTAGCTATATTTGCATTATTTATGAAAACTAGCCGTCATGGCTAAAGTTCTTACAAGTTGGGCCTTGAAAACACTTGGTTAAAGTTGAAACATGAACTATGGTGAGATATAATTTGTCCCTCTTATACATAGAATTAGTTGCATCTGAAAAAAGTCAATTATGACAATCCTCGATCAAGTTACCAAGGTAATTTTGTTACTAGTTATCGCAATCACCTCTGGAACTCTTGTCGCACAATGACCGATTGACCTCTAAACCCACTTAAAATACTGACCTTCAAAAGTGTTTTCAAAGTGAACTAAGAGTTTCTTGCAATTCCCATGTTGGTAGTTAGAGGTAGGTGGAGGTAGTTTTCATTTTCACTCAAACGAAGTGCCAACTGTAATCCGGAATGAATCATATTTTAATAAAATGGGCATGCCACCATAAGTGATTGACAAGAAAAAAATGTTTTAAATCTTTCCTCATCAACGTATCAAAATTAAGTTTTTTTCCAAATTATTTATGGACCTCTACATATCTTGGGTCAACAGAGATCATCTTAGAGGTTATGGTTTCTAAGGCATTTTTGGTTTGGTGACCTACGTGCGAGATGTTCAAAATAATGTTTTTTTAATTTTATAATATTTGTGGACAAGCTAAATGTTTTATTGTTCTTTTTTATTTAATTATATATTTTTGAAAAATTTTGAGAACCAAAACAAGAAACGTCAAAGAGTATAGTTTAGTGCGGGAGGAATGGATATCCATACAAATTTTGAAGCTTACAAGAGACATCTATTTGGGAATTTTTGTCATGGATCCAACAGAAAATAACATTGGCTTGCAAATTTCTAAATCCTTTTCAAAAAATCCATTTTTTTGCTCTCCCAATGCGAAATAAAAGTACCCCACCATAACCATCACAAGCTTCATCCAAACACCATGAAAGCACCTAAGAAAACCATCACAAGTTTATCAACATTTTGATGATAAGTTTTAGGGCTTCCTCGAGATAAGCAACATAATAATAATAATAATAATAATAATAATTGTTTTTATAGTCCACAATGTCAAGGAGTATTTTTTCTCATATTCCAATATGTGGAGGAAACTAACTATGCTACGAACAAGGCGTACATACCCTACCCCTGCAGGATTTGAACCTATGACCTCTATTTCAATAGGAAAATTTCTTCACCACAAGGACAACTCAAGTGTACATGGAGTAAATAAAATTTTATTTTTATTCTATTCATGGTTTGGTTTGAAATGGCATCACACCAATGAAATATGTCATCTCGAATCCCTAATCTTGAATTATTGGAGATAATCAAATAAAAATAAAGCTCTTATGCTAGGTTTCATTCTACGCACCAACATATATTTAAGTAGCATGTCAAACCATCACACAACTAGATAAAATAGCCAATGTTTTGTATCCATGTATACATATGCAAAGTGCAAAGAATCATCCGACTCCAAATTCTTTGAACTCTATATTTGTGAAAGTTTGGAATTTCATGACCTCCGTATTTCCTTCATGCATTTTTTCAAATAATTTTCATGCCTTCTACAACAATCCACACACCTAGAAAAACATAAATTTAAACAAAACCCCTTTCCCTTTCATTTGGTAAATGTCCATGTGTGTTCCAAGGATCCTATTTTAGCACCAGATTGAGAGTATCCTGGAAATGGTGAACCGATTTATCTTAGCACCTATTAATCACCATTTTTACACATCCATACTCCATCTAAGTAAAAGTAAGCTGTTATCACCGAATCATTGCACCCTTCTATGGTTTATACAAGTGCATATATTTGAACTCACGGTGTGATTGGATAACATGGGTACCATCTCCAAGTTGTGGGACTTGCTACTTGAGATAGACCTCCAGAGAAAGTTGGTTCTTGCTCCTAAACTACCTGCCACAATCTACTCTAATGCAGGGGAAACTAACTATTCTAATCTAAATTTCCAATGGAACAGGAGAGAGAATGCATAAAATGAAAGCCTACACTAAAGAAGTGATACACCGTAAAAAAGGAGGGTGTGAGAGTAGTCTTCAAATGCGTGAAATACAAAAGCAAAGGGCACACTAGAAGAGGTGATGACAGTTCTCCATAATCTAGCAAAACGCATTCACAACAATGTTTCAAACATACACAATGATAATGGATCCCTACATGAACATAATAATAGACACAATATTCTTGTAATCAAGGTTGAAGGGGCAAGAAGAATGCAAGAAAACACAAGGGGAAGATGCATCCACAAACTTATATTTTATTGCTTCCTGATATGCACAGTTCAATCGGTTACAAGAAAAGGGCCTGGATCACCATGCAAGGAGTCCACAACAAGGTCTGCAACACATTGGCTTCACAAATCAATTTTAGTAGAGCTTTGCTACAAAAACTACCCTCTTTTCTACAATGGGCCCAACACTCCAATTTATAAGAAAATGAGAAGAGAGAGAGAAGGGAAAATGGAAATCCCGAAATCTGTCCTTCAACCACTTGTAAGAGACATTAAATGGAGTAAAATGATTTTATATTACTTGTAAAATGCTCCCCATACTATCCAGTCTTTGCAAAGAGAGAAATAATGATGACCATGCCTCTTAATTGTACTCCCAACCACCAAATAAAACACTGTTATGAACCCGGCCACGTTTTATAAAATATCTCCATCAATATCTCACCAAATCTGGAATTTCTTGATTTCTGTGCATTGGGATTTGCACCACGATTCCAACGGTACCAATTTTGTGTGATTTTGTTGAGAAATGCAAAATTTATGGCCTTCTGAGTGCGGGCAGCTATTTTGGGTGTGGTAGGCGTTTTCTGTCATTTGACGGGAATGAGCATTAAATAACTGGATCTAAATATGATTTTTTGGCATAGAGGACATCGTGATTGTTCTAGAAAGTCCAATTTTGTGAAAATCGAGCTCGGAGTCAAAAGTTATGAACGTTTGAAGTTTCACTTTGGTCAAACGTTGACTTTTCTTCTTTGCCTTCGGCTGATTCGGCTTTTCGCGTCCCTCGTGTCCCGCGCATACCTTTGTCCCGGCTGTCCCGGATGAAAATCTCCTGCTTCGGCTGATTCAGGCTTCCTTGTTCCTGTTCGCGGCTTTTTCACCTTTTTCGCGTCACACGCGTCCCTCTCGTACTTTTGTCCCAGCTGTCCCGGACTGCCTGGGACAAATATCTCCGAACCGCCTGAAATGGAATGTCTGTCAGAAAATCATCCGATTCGCATCCCACGCGTACTTTTGTCCCGGCTATCCCAAAACCATGCAAAACAAAAACTTGATGATTTTCCTTGCTTTCGGCCATTTTGGCTTTTCGCGTCCCCAACGTCCCAGTGTCCGTGGACCGCTTTGGGACAAAATGTCTGACTTAGCCAAAAAAAATTGTATTTCAGCCCCAATCTCGGTACGACGAACCTCTGTCACGACCCGCATTGGTACAACCCGAACCCTTGGACCGAAATGCCTTAAAATAATCCTGTAACCTTATTTCTCGCATTTTTTCCATTTTTTTAACTCGTTGGGATTTCTTCTTAGATGGGAGAGTTAGAGAGAAGCCGAGGGCCCCCAAAAACATGATATCTGGCCTTGAATCAATCTACTTGCTTAGGACTGAATAATTTGATGCATGTTATCAAAATTACCTTGAGGGTGAATTTTGGATAACATAAACCATTGGTCATATTTTACTCTAGTTTTATGTCAAACGACTTGCGAGTTATACGCTTGTCGACATATTATTGAACATTCCAAGAATATTTACAACAAATAAATTTTGTGTAGATATAGAAATCAACACATTCCATGTGACTACCTCACAATTTATATATATGTGCATGGATTTACTCTTTCATATATGAAAAGAGAGAGAATTGTATTGTATTCCTCATGATTTGAATAAAATACAAGGATGGATTGTTTTAGTGGATGTATCCCACATTGGGTGAACCAAGTTAAATCTTGGGTTTATCTTGTGACTAAATTTTTATATTATTTGTGTGTTTATTCCATTTTATTGTTCATCTATGTTTCAATCCTAATAACTAGTATTAGAGCAAGATTTTTTTAGTAGAAAAAGCTCACAAGAGGGTTTCTTTTTTGAGTGGGAGAAATGATAGAAGATAGCAAGTTAAGGGTTGAGAATTTTAACGGTGAGTACTTTAATTATGGAAGATGCAAGTGGAGGAATACCTATATCATAAGGATCTTTATCTACCATTGAAAGGGAAAGATTTGAAGTCGTTAGCTATGAAATATGAAGAATGTGATGTTCTTTATTAGAAGGCACTAGGAACAATACAATTATGCTGGAAGATATGATATCTTTCAATATTTCAACGGAAAAGAAAATGGTAGATCTAATGGGAAAATTGTGTAAATTGTATAATAAACTCTTAGCCTCCAATAAGGTATATCTTATGAAATTTTTCTTTAATATGAAGATTTGGATGGTGATTCAAGTAAATGATTATTTGAATGAATTCAACACGGTTACTAATCAATTAAGATTTGTAGGAGTATGTTTTGATGATGATATTAGGGATATTTTGATTTTTTCTCGTTGCCTAAAAGTTGGAATACTTTAGTTATGGCTGTGATTAATTATGTTTTTGGTTAATATACTTTAAAGTTTTATGATGTTATTGGTGTTATTCTTAGTGAAAAGATGAGAAGAAAAAGAACAAGTGAGTCATCTCGTAATGCTTTGAGTGTAGAGAATAGAGGAAAACAAAAGGAAAAAACAAAGGTCTTAGAAACCATAGAAGGTGTAAGAAGGGAAGATCTAAATCTAGAATTATGATGATATGCTAGAATTGTGGAAAAGTGGGACATGCAAAGAAATATTTTGGTCTTTAAAATCGGGAAAGATCAACAAGAAGGGAGAAAAAAATGAAAACGTAGCATGTGATGTGTTACAAGATTATATTATTATTTATTTAGATAATAAAGCATAATCTTTAGTTTTAGACTCATGTGCTTCATTTCATGCAACTCCTCATAGACAATATTTTAAAGATTATGTTTAAGGGAATTTTTGGTAGGTATATCTTGGTGATGATGAGCCATGTAACATTGTTGGAAAAGGAAGTGTTCATGTTAAATTGTACAATGGTAACACTTGGGTGTTGAAGAATGTCATGCATGTTCATATATTGAGGAGAAATCTAATTTCTATAGGGAAATTAGGAGATGATGGTTGTATGGTTATATTTATAGCAGATTCTTAGAAAGTTACCAAGGGCTTGTGGTAGAAAGAGGTAAGAAAGTAGGTACTTTGTATTTATCCACTATTAATATTGATCCATCTTCTATTTTCACTACTACAGTATAGAAACAACTCTCGGCATAAAAACTTGGCCATATGAGTGAGAAGGGGATGAAGATTTTACATTCATAGGGAAAGTTGTCAGATTTGAAAAACATAGACCTGGACTTTTGTGAGCATTGTGTGTATGGGAAACAAAAGCGTGTGAGATTTCTCAAGGTTGGATCAACCAAGAAGGAGAACAAGTTAGAGCTTGTTCATATGGATGTGTGGGGGCCATCTCAGGTATCTTCTCTTGGTGGTTCACGATATTATGTTAATTTTATTGATGATACTACTAGGAAGGTTTGAGTTTATTATATAAAGAAGAAATATGATATATTTAATACTTTCAAGAAGTGGAAATATTTGGTTGATAATGAAAAAGGTTTGCAGTTGAAGTGTCTCGGATATATTAATGGTGGAGAGTATTGCAGCAATCAATTTAATAACTATTCTTCACAGAATGGAATGCGGAGGTGAAGATAGTTCCTAGAACAACATAGCAGAATCATGTGTCGAAAGAATGAACATGACTATCATGGAGCATGCAAGGAGCATGAGATTACATGTTGGATTGCCCTTATAGTTTTGGGTGGATGTTGTAGATACTTCTATTTACTTGATAAATAGTGGACCTTCAAGTGCTTTGGAAGGTGGAGTACCCGAGGAAGCTTTGGTAGTAAGGAGGTAAACTATTCTTTTCCAAAAAAATTTTGCTTGTGAAGCATTTGTGCACATTGATAAAGATAATAGGACCAATCTAGAAGCTAAGTCAAATAAATGTACTTTCATTGGATATGGCACTAATGATTTTTGGATTATGTTTGTGGAGTTTGGATGAAAATAAAATCATTAGGACTAGGGATATTATTTTCAATGAAAGGGTTATGTACAAGGAACAACTATAGGATAAGAAGGTATAAAAGTCTAAGTATGTAGCACTTGATGAGATAAAAGATAGGGAAGTCCTGAAAGGACTAGAAAATCAACATGTTGGCATCAATCCTAGAATAATCGATGTTGATTCGCAGATCAAAATCAACAAGAACGAGAAGATCCTCAAAATTCAAAAAATCTTGTAAAACATTCTATTAGGGTAAATAAACCTCCTGCATGGTTATCTTCATATGAGATTTACTATTTTTATTGATAGATGGTGGAGAACCAAAAAGTTTTGAAGAAGAAATGAAGGTTGAAACATGAAAAAAGTGGGAGTGGGGTATGGATGAGGATATGGACTCCTTGGATCACAAAAAAATGTGGGATTTGGTTCAATTGCTTTCGGGGAAGAGAGCATTGCAGAACAAGTGGTTTTATAGGTTGAAAGAAGAAGAAGGTAACCAAAAGATGTACAAGGAAAGACTTGTTGTGAAGGTGTTTGCACGGGAAAAAGGCATAGAATTTGATGAAATTTTCTCTCCTGTTGTTAAAATGACTTCCATTAGAAGCGCTTTCAAGTTTGGTAGTTGTGGAAGATTTGTAAATTGAACAATTAGATGTAAAGACTGATTTTCTTCATGATGATTTGGAGGAAGAAATATAAATGGAGCAGCCACAGTGGATATGACGTTAGAGGGAAGGAGAATTTAGTGTGTAGATTGAAGAAGAGTTTGTATGGCCTTAAGAAATGTAAGGAAGAGGTATTTGAGATTTGACAGTTCATGATAGAACAAGGTTAGTCTAGATGTCATTCGATCACCTTTGTGTTTATTTTAAGAGACTAGATAATGACACCTATATTATATTTTTTTGTATGTGGATGACATGATTGGGACAGGTTCAAACATTTAGGATATAAATGAGCTAAAGTGAAAATTAGCAAATACATTTTCGGGAAGGATTTCGGTGCAATAAAGAAAATTCTTGGCATGAGAATCAATAGAAACAAGAAGAGTAGATTATTGACTTTGTCTCCTGAAGAGTATGGGGACAAGGTGTTGGATAGGTTTAGGATGCAGGATGCAAACCAAAGTAAGTACACCATTAGCAGAGCACTTCAAGTTGAGTAAATAACAATGTCCTAAAACACATGAAGATATTGAATATATGTCTAGAGTTCCATATGCTTCAATAGTTGGAAGTTTGATGTATTCTATGGTATGCACATGACCAGACATTACGCGTGAAGTGGGAGTTATCAACAAATACATGAGCAATACGGGAAAGGAGAAGCTGGAATGCGAGTCCAATGGATTCTTAGATACTTGAGAGGGACCAGTAGTAGGTAGTTTTTCTATGGCGTGTCAGAGGTTTCTTTACATGGATATGTTGATGTAGACATGGCTTGAGATTTGAATGGTAGGAGGATAACCACATGTTATGTATTCACTATTGGTGGCACATCAGTTAGTTTGATTTCTAAACTCCAAAATATTATTGCCTTGTCTACTATAGAGGCAGAGTATGTTGCTACTACAAAAGCAGATCAAGGAGATGATATCGATGCAGCGGTTCATGGGAGAGTTGGGAAAGAAGCAGGAGGATTACATGTTAGTCAGTGATAGCTAGAGTGCAATTCATCTTGCCAAGAACTCAACATTCCATTCGATAACAAAACATATACAATTGATGTATCACTTCATTAGATCAATTTTGAAGGATGGACAACTGATGTTGGAGACGATCCATATAAGTTAGAATCCTATTGATATGTTGACAAAGGAGGTGACAAAGGATAAGCTAGAAGGTTGCTAGGCTTTGATAGGTCTTCGAGATTGATCTTGAAGAAGATAAACAAGTTACATAAGAGTTTGAGGATGAGATGTAACAGTGGGTTGAAGTAGTTAGTCTCAAAGTGGGAGATTGTTTAAGATGTGGAGTCTAATTGCAAGATGAAGTGGCAATTTGCTTTTTCCTTCTTAAGGGAGGAATGTATGGCCGTGGATAAAAATAGTATTGTCTTATTAATAGACGGGAGTTGTTATTTTTATGTTTATATTACTTGTATGCATGTCTTATTTATAAGTATGCTATATTTAGTTTGCTTGTGGTTGAAGAAAACTTTTACAAAGAGGTGCACAAGTTATATATATGTGCATGGATTTACTCTTTCATATATGAAAAAGAGAGATAGATGTATTGTATTCCTCAAAACTGAATAAAGGAGAAGGTTGGCTTGTTTCTTATGGATTTATCTCACATTGAGTCAACCACGTTAAATCTTGGGTTCATCTTATGATTCGCATGTGTATATTATTTTTGTTTAAATTATGTTTTATTGTTCATCCATGTTTTGATCCTAACAAGTTCTTTGGCAATGATGGATTAATCTAGCTTAGCACCTACTAATCACCTAGTTTTACACAACCATACTCTATCTAACCAAAAGAAACCTATTGGTCATATTTTACTCTAGCTTTATGCTAAACAACTTGCAAGTTATACGCCTACCCCAACATATTCTTGAATGTTCCTAGAATATTTACAACAAATCAATTTTTGCAGATCTATAAATTGACGCATTCCATGAGACTACATTGTTTGAGGCATTCTAACATATAGCCGGCATACCCTACGAGGATGCAAGCAAATATGAAGTGATCGGATTGTAAGCGGGTTGGTTGTTTTTAGTGAACAAAGAAATTTTCAACCTCGTAATGTTTTAAAAAAATCCCAAGGAGGATACCAGAGCAGGATGTATCATGGGTTTGAAATGCGTTAAAGAAAGTACGACCAAAAAAATAATTTTCCTTTTATCTAAGATTTTGAAGGTTTCCACATGCATATAGGCAAGGAGAAATTTGGAAAGGGGAGCTCGACAAGATCTGTAGTGCCCACTTCCCTTTGACACCCTTTTGATACTAATCATGATACTATTGATTATATTATGGACATGATTATGGACTTTATTATAGTATGATGTTAGATGTTAGATCATGGATTATTGTTGACTTGATTCAGTTATGATGCATGATGATTATTAGAGACATTTTATATGTTGATGATGATATACTATTTGACATGGTTATATTATGGATGTTGTTTAGACTTGTGATATTTGGATATTGTGAGTAGACCTATAAATAGAAATTATTGGATGATGATATAGTTTTTGATAAAACTATAAATGATATTGCTAGATTGTTTAGATTTTTTTACGCCCTTAACCTATTGCTTGTATTAGGATATGAGTAGCCAACTTGTGGCTTACCATATCACTTATAATTTATCATGCTTAATAGGTGGCATTTGTGATGGCCAGAGCGTATGAATAGTATATATAGGGGATTGTAGGTAGTAGTTCATTGTCATTTGAGCATTTGAGACTTATTATATGGTTTTGAGGTTGCCCCCTCGAAGTGGCAAAGCTATTATAATTTCATATTGAGATTATTATTTTGAAATATTTTGTTTTTTTGTGTTGTATTGCTGCTCATAATTTGAATTATAAAAGTAATTTCATTACAAGTGGTATCGAGAGATGCAATACGGGAAAAATTAGGCAAAAACCCTAATTTTTGTTTCGCAATATATTTTGAACTAGAGTGAATTGGTGGAGATAGTTTATTCGAGTTGCAAAATATTTCAAGTAAGGTTCCTTGAAAATTTCAGATTTTTTTATTTCTTTTGCACAAGTTATTAGAAATTTATGGTTTTTATAAAATCACTCCCTAGGGTGCAAATTGTGCAATTTTTTTCAAGTTCTTTACATTTTCAGAAATATCTAAAAAAATATTATTAGTAACTTCTCTATGTTTTTCTTGTTCGGATGAATTTGTATCGAAACCCTAAACCCTAAGGTTTGATATCATGGCGGGGCCTTCCACAAGACCAAAAAGAATACGGTTACTCGGGTAAAACCCCGAGATAAATGTGGGATAGTGACTGAAGAGATGGAGTTAGAAGGGGTAAATATAGATTCCTCATTACTAGGGTTTATCTCAGTTGATCATAAGGTGAGACAACTTGAGAAACGAGTTATGAAATGTACAATCGAGAGATGGCCTCTAAAGGAGACATAGCCCAAATCAATCATCATTTGGATGATATCATACAACATGTAAAGGGTAAACAATATGGCCCAAATCCATCCCATATCAACCAAGGAGGATCTTTAGTTCAAAATCATGGACAAAATAACCATTTTGGATCACTTTTGCAGCCCAATTAGAATCCAACTTATTCGGAACCACAGAACATGATGCCAAAAGTGGATATGCACAAATTTGATGGTAAAGATCCCCTGAATTGGATAAATCAAATGGATAACTTATTTGAGCTACATCAAACACCATCAAGAAAAAATGTGACATTGGCATCCATGTATCTTTAACTAGACCAATTTGTTCGGTATCGATGGTTATGTGCTCGGAGGCGAAGAATGGTCTTGGTGTTACTTGGATTTTTTTACCGAGGAGTCACAATTGCACTATTTTTTCAATGTTTGAGAACTACTTTAGTCAATTAGAAAATTTACAACAAATAGGATCAGTCAAATATTATGTGCATCAATTCCATAACCTATCCTTAAGGGTTGAGAATATACTAGGAGAGAATTTGAATGACCTATTTCTTGGGGTCTCAAAGACCACATCGAGCATGAGGTACGTATGTTTAATCCACTCAAACTTTTTGATTTTGTTATCATGGCATGTCGAGCAGAGGAAAATTATCTTCGTAGTAGGAGGTCACGTTTAATTAACACCGAGAGACCGTAGTATGTCTTCCCCTTCATTTTCTAGGCCAATTAGACTCGACTCCTCAAAAAATGGAAGAAAAGAGAGAAAAAGGATTATATTTTAAGCTGTAATAGAAAATATGGACCGGGACACAATTATGGTGAGAAGAACTTGTTATATATTTACGGAAGTAATGAGGATGATGAGGACGTTGAAATTATAGGAGAGGCTAAGGAAACAGTAGAATATGAAGTAGAGAATCACCAACCTACAATTTCTTGTCATGCATTGTCAGGTATTAGTACTCCTCAAACACTCAAGGTTATTGGCTATCTCAAAAAATAGAAGGTGACAGTTTGGATTGACTCGGGAGTCCTCATAACTTCATAAATAGTAAGTTAGTTTCCAACCTCAATTTTTTTATTTACCTAGCTCTAGAAATGCAAGTTATGATTGTGGATGGTGGGATAGTCAAGTACACGGGAAAGTGCCATAGTATCAAGCTTTCCATGGGAGACTACATGTAAGACTCACCTATGTTTGCTATTTCTATGGGAGGGGCATATATTGTTTTGGATGTCCAATGGCTCATAACTTTAGGTACTTATAGAGATGAATTTCAAGAATTTTTCATGCGATTTCATTCGGATGGAAGGAAAATACAATTGAATGGGACGGTAGCTACGTCTCTACAAATTATTAGCTCGATTAGATGTATAAGGTTCTCGAGAGAAGGAGTAGATGGATTTATAGAAAAATTATTTTCCATATAAGTATAAAATACAGAGTCTTCAATGCCACCTGATCTTCAGAATATTGTTGATGCTCACTCATCTATTTTTTATGCAATTCCAAATGGACTACCACCAGTTAGGGATCATGATCATGCCATTCTATTGATTCCGGGAGCCAAACATATAACATTAGACCATATAAATACCCATATTCCCATAAAAGTGAGATCGAGAAAATGGTTTAGGAAATGTTGAAGGAAGGTATCATTAGGCCTAGCGAAGTGCATATTATTCACGAGTGGTCATGGTACGTAAGAAGGATGAAACATGGAGGATGTGTCTAGATTATCAAGAACTCAACAAGTACACCATCAAAGATAAGTTTCCTATTATAGTAATTGATGATTTACTTGATGAATTGCATGGTGCTATTTATTTCACAAAATTAGATCTTTGTTTGGGGTACCGTCAAATTAGAATAAAAGAGGAAGATTCTCATAAAACAGATTTTAGGACTCGTGCGGGCCATTATGAGTTTTTGGTAATGCCTTTTGGTCTTAAAAATGCACCTTCAACCTTTCAAAGCTTGATGAACACTATTTTCAGGCCATTTTTAAAGAAAAGTGTATTACTTTTCTTTGATGACATACTGATTTATAGTAAGACATGGGAAGACCACTTACAACATGTAAATAAAGTGTTGGATGTTTTGGAGAAACATACTCTCTATGCAAATCCATCCAAATTTTATTTTGGTGTACAAGAGGTAGAGTACTTGGGTCACATTGTATCCCATGAAGGCATCAAAGTTCATCCTTAGGAGATCAAAGTTGTGGTGGAATGGCCAAGGCCCAAAACTCTTAAAAATATTTGTATGTTCCTAGGACTAATAGGTACTACTGAGAAGATTTGTGTGGGGATATGGTAGAATAAAAACCCCACTCACTCAATTGCTAAAGAAGGATTCCTTCCATTGGACTGACTTAGCCACTAAATCCTTTCAAAGCGGTGAAGGAAGCGTTATGCAAAGCTTTGATTTTGGCTACTCCCAACTTCTCAAAAACCTTCATTGTTGAATGTGCGCTTCAGGATCGGGATTGGGAGTAGTTCTAATGCAAGAAGGAAGAGCAATTGCATTTGAGAGTCACCAATGTAAAGGAAAATATCAGCTTAAGCCTGTCATGAGAAAGAAATGAAGGCTATTCTCCATGCGGTCAAGCAATGGAGTCCCTATCTCATGGGTAGACACTTCAAGGTAAAAATTGATCATGATAGTCTCAAATACTTTTTGGAGCAAAGGTTATTGTTTGAGGAACAAAAAAAGTGGGTAACAAAAATGTTGGGTTATGATTTTGAAATTATATATAAAAAGGGTAAATAAAATGTAGTAGCGATGCATTGTTTAGAAGGGATATATCCACAAATTCCTTACTATGTGGAATGTCCATGTTGACGGCCGATTGGGTGGATGAAGCAAGATTGGAATGGGATCAAGACAAAAACACACAATCTCTAATATAGAATATCAATCAAGGATCCGTGACATCTAACAAATTTTAGTGGAAAGGTAATGCCCTATGGTACAAGCACATGTTATAGTTGAGTAAAGATTGTGACTTGAAGCATAAGATGCTTACTGAGCTACATGCCTCGCTTTGTTGGAGGACACTGGATTTTTGAAGAGATATCATAGAATAAAAAGATAACTCTTTTGGGAAGGACTCAAAGGGGATGTACAAAAGTTTGTATGAGAGTGTTTAGTGTGCCAATAGAACAAAGGGGAAACAATTAATACACCAGTGCATTGCAACCCTTACCAATTCCTTGCCAGAGATGGGAGGAGGTCTCCATGAATTTCATCACTGGATTTCCTTGTTCATATGGTAAGAATGTTATTTTTCGTGATTGTGGATAGGCTCACAAAATATTCCCACTTTTTGTGCCCTATCACATGCATTTGCAGCTAGTAAAAATGCATCTATTTTTCTCGGGAGACAGTTCAAAGGCTACATGGATAATTATAAGTGATTGTGATCCTATTTTCACAAGTTATTTAGAGACGGAATTATTTTCATGTTTGGGTACTCATATAGCTCACAGTTCATCTTATCATCCTAAAATCCCAAAAGATAATTATAAGTGATCGTGATCCTATTTTCACAAGTAATTTAGGACAGAATTATTTGTATGTTTGGGTACTCAGATAGCTCACGCTTCATATTATCATCCTCAAACCGATGGGAAAATAGAAGCAAGTCAAAAAATGCTAGAGGGTATCTACGTTGTTTTGTATCGAGATAAGAAAGAAAGGTGGATTAAATGGATACCACTTACGAGAATGGTGGTATAACACATATTTTCATTCCTCTTCTCAAATGACCCCATTTTTAGCATTATATGGTTACCATCCACCTTCTATCACTTCCTTTTTGAGGGTGTAGACTAAGGTCGAGAGATGTTGAGGAACATATTCAACATCAACAACAAAGGTTTTCGCTAGTTTGAAGGAGAATTTAGCATTAGCACAAAACAAGATGAAATAACAAGCAGATCACCACTTTGTAGTGAAAGACATTTTGAAATTGGTGATTGGGTTTTGTACGTCTCTAGCCTTACAAATAGATTTCCCTAAAGCAACAGAAAAAGGACAAAAACTTTCTCCTAAATATTATGGCCCTTATCGGGTTCTACTAAAAAAATTGGTAGTGTTGCTTATAAACTAGAGTTGCCTCCATCTTCACACATACACCCAAGTATTCCATGTTTCATTCCTGAAGAAGGCTATTGAAGCAGAAATTTGAAGCCCAGACAGAGTTACCAGAACTTGACGAGGAAGGAAGAATAATTTTGGAGCCAAAGAAGATTCTAAAAACACGTACTAAGAGGCTGAGAACCAGAGACATTAAGGAATATCTAATCAAGTGCAAGAATCTAAGCATAGAAGATGCAACCTAGGAGGATGAAGGTTTTTTTCAACAACATCCAGGATTATTCAACATTGAGGACAACGTTGGCTGGAAGGGGAAGGGCATGTTATGCCCTTAACCTATTTTTTGTATTAGGATATGAGTAGCCAACTTGTGGCTTACCATATCATTTTATTATATAATTTATACTTTCTCATACTTAATAGTTTGGCCTTGGTGATGGCCATAGCATATGAATAGTATATATAGGGGATTATAGGTAGTAGTTCATTATCATTTAAGCATTTGAGTCTTATTATATGGTTTGGAGGTTGCCTCGAAGTGGAAAAGCTATTATAATTGCATATCGAGATCATTATTCTGAAATATTGTGTTATTTGGTGTTCTATTACTGCTCATAATCTGAATTATACAAGTAATTTCATTACAATGTTGTTTTGATTCATATATGTATTATATTATTTTGGATGTTTTGATATGGCCATGAGGCCAAAAGAGTTATTTGTGTTTTGCGAGGTTAAAATATCACAACAAACAATGGGGATTGAAACCAACCACATTGGAATTCTAGATGAATTCAACAAGGTCACCATGGCAACTAGTATTTGTTTGTGCGTGTTTGTGTGTGTTAGGGATTCCCATGGTGGGGATCACCTTTAAATGTGACCAAGGGGTTTTATGTATTTATTTTATTTGGTCCCTTTATTTATGTTTGCATGTGTTTATTTTGTGGTGCTTTTAACCTTTCATTAATCATTAAATGGTGTGTAAATATTATGAGTAATCATATTGTTAAAATAAATAAATCAAATATGTCATAAGAAAGTAATTAATAGAGTTGTTGGCCTTAAATTAAAGTGTTGTAAGAGATGTGTAAGTGATGTGTAAGTTAACTTTTGAGTGTGAAACACTCCACCTTCTTGGAAATTCGAAATTATCCTTGGAGGCTGATTATGGACACTTGTGGGAAAAATTAAACTTCTCCCATACCTTTTAAATTTAATTACCAACCATACCTATAGTTGGAGAGTTGAGATTAGACTTTTATAATGCTTTTTGAGAAGGAAAATTGTAGGTTTTAATTACATTTTTCTTACATAATTTAATTTTAGTCCTTTGGAGTGTGGGTTGGATTTGAGTGTGTAAGTAAATTGTCATATTATTCACCCACATATTTATTATGCATTGGAGAATGAAGTTGACCTTGGGGATTGGAGTTGAGGATGTGTGATGTGACATCCTAAATGGACCCACCTCATCCTCTTCCCTTCCCTCTTCTATTAAATTTGAATTACTTACCTTGTTTTGGGGTTGATTCATTTTGGAGACTTCATTCTTAGGAAAATTCCTTGTTGCTTTGGGAGCTCTTGCTTGAAGAATTTTTTTGGAAGATTGTTGTATGCTTGTGCTTGGCTGGTTTGGATTGTTTGCTTGGAAATATCTGTTGTTTGGAACTTGGGAAACTCCATCATGGAGAGATAATATCTTAGATCTTGAAATGCTCTTCTTTTATGAATGCAAATGTTAATATGTGAGTGTTTTGGCATATTTGTTGGCTGTTAGGTAGATGGCCTAGGAATGGTGTAGGAGAAGAATGTGGGGTTTATTTTGTGGGAGGCACAAAGTGTGTTTTAGGGAGGTACAAGGGTGGAGGGAGTTGGCATTTTTGTTCCACCTTAAAAATAAATAGCTTGCATTTCTTTACTCATTATGGGGTGCCATAAGAGGTTGGGAGGCATAAGGAAATGTGAGGAATAAGGAGTACTTACGAGAGGCATAAGAAATGTCGGGGCTTTGATATACTATGTTTTGGCGGTTTGTAATTTAGGTGGTGATACCCATTTCCCCTTTTGGGAGGCATAAGAAGCATCCCCATAGTTTCTTGCTCCTTTGGCTTGCTTGAGGAAGCCTTAGTATTTTTTTTTCATGTTTTAATTTAGTTATAAACTACATTTTGTTTTGGATGTGTGTTTTTATTGTGTAAATGTTGCTTGTGTGTTTGTGGAAGCATGTTGTTTCCATGAGTTGAATCACATCTTCTTTTGCTTTTTGGTTGGGGTTCGGGGGCCAATGAAGAAGGATGGATTCTCTTTTTCATTGGATGTCTTGGTTGGGTGGAGAGCGTTTCCTTTCTCCCGCTCTTGTGGTGATCAAATTTGGAAGAATGAGAAATATGTATATTGTTGTTCAGGAGCTAAGAAAAGACAGTGTGACAGTCCCTTGTGAAATGAAATCTTATTGTAACCTTTCCCACTTGAAGTGGATGAACTTGTATATGTTTTGTAATGGAAAGATGTTGTATTGGTTATGAAAGTGTAAATTGAAATGTGAAAGAGACATACTTTGTTCTGTTCTTTTGAAAGCAAGAAATTGTGTTCTATATGATGAAATTGAGGAATGAAAGAAGAAAATTTGTAAAGTTGTATTTTGAAATCAATAAAGGATTGCACTACCTTCCTCAAATTGCATCATTGTATTGAATTTAATCATCTAAATGTGAGTTGTAATCTTTGTTTGAAAGAAAGAAATGCATATGAAGGAAGTGTAATACTCTGTCTTTTGAAATATGTGAAAATTGGAAATTAGAGATGTATTCTAGCTTTTGAATAGTTGAATTGAATCAAATAAATGTATTAGATTATAATTGGAATGAATTCTAATACTTGGAAGATGAAAATGGCGAATAGATCCTTTAAAATTTGATCTTTGTTTTGTATTTTCAAACTGGCAAATACTTTATCCAAAAATGCACAGTTCGAACCTACAATAATGAAATAACAAACTAAACAATTAAATTGAAGTATTATTCCCTAAATGAATCCAATTGGACAAAAATACTTAAGGAAATTATTAGAAAACTTAGCAAAAATGGGCTCAACCCTCTTACAGTCATTTTGTTGTCAAGAAGGGTAAATTTTCAAATTGCAAATCAATCAAACAAATTGAATCTTCAAATCCTTCTTAAATCCATCTAAGAAAAATACTCCATATATTGACTTGTTGAGAGAGGTAGAAGATAAAATTGAACAAATCTCCTAAGTTAAACTTTACCAGTTTGCACTGTAAAATCCTGCAGATCATTTTCTTAAAATTGACTCCTAAAAATTTATCGAAATTAAAATTTAATGATTCCCGAGTAAAGAAGACGTTGAGATATTTCCATAAAGTCCTTGTTTTCCCAAAACCGAGCTCCTTATCAAAATTTATGGCTTTCTAAAGTTTTTCTTCACTTGCCGTCCAAAAATAATTATTGGGAAAAGTTTCCTTGGAGGGCCTGGGTGTCTGAATTTTTCCGTAGCACTTTGGAAACTTTTTGAGAAAATTTGCCTAATTTTTCCCACTTCCCCACCCATGGCCATGCAGCCAATCAAAGGCTACCACGTGGCACCACGAGGCATTGGCAAAGGGGCGGATCCCTTTTTAACTTAGCATTTCAAAAAAATTTTGGGAAAATTTTCTAAATTTTCCCCGCCAACCCGCAGCCAATCAGGAGTTGTCACATGGCATCATGAAGCATCGGTGGAGGAGCGTGTTCCTGTTTACCTTTGCATTTTCGAGAAAAGTTTGGGAAAATTATCTAAATTTTCCACGCTGCTTATGACACAATCAAGAGATGCCACGTCGTATCGCAAGGCGTCAGTGGAGGCGTGAGTAAATTTTACCATTTTTCCCTTTGGGGTGATAAAATATTTTATCCCCGATGCGCCGCTTTCCCCACACTGGCTTAGGAGGCGCCACGTGTCTCTTGCGAACTTGCAGACTCATGAGAGCGTGGATGTAACGACCCAAAAATCCACACACGAACAACATAGTTAAATACAGGATAACTTTTTTTTTTACTTGCTTGACACATAACATGATGCAACATGTCGTCACCAAGGATACAACTAACACTGTGAACAAATTCATACAAGAATGGCCATAAAGGTAGCACGGAAACGTTCACACCTATCAAGGACAACTTACTTTTCTTTTTGACAAGACAACATAGAAGTCCAATCACAGAACACACTTACAGTTAGGGCCAACCACAATGAGATATTCTTGAGGGTTATTTATTTTAAAAATACATCTTGCAATTCTTAGCTTCGTTTTCAAGGAGACTCAGGATACGGTTCATACAATTCATCTTACCAAGCTAAGTTTATTCCTTTTTCACTGAGTAATCATCCTTAAATCTTCTCTATTATGACATTTATTTTCTTAGTTCGTTTATTTAGAGAAAGGGGAAATTCAATTCCACAAGGCCATCTGCTCACCACTAACGCTACTAAGATTCGTTCTTGCCCACAAGACAACATGGTTTTAAGTTCAACACACTTAAGAGAAGAGATACAAGGTGCCTTGAAAAAGGGTTAGAGGGAGAAGGTCGAGATGGAACATCTTTAGGACCTCATTAGTTATTTCCAGTATTTAATGGAAGCTAGGGCTCTTAACCAGAATTATCAACAACTTTACTTAGGCTTCGCTACAAGTAATAACAAGGAGTAAAAATTCACCTTCCAAATGGCGGTGAGAAAAATGGTGAGGTCTCCAATTTGTTTTCTCTGGCTTATTAAATCTTATTATCTTATATCAACTAACAATTTGTTTCACCTTAGGATCATTCTAAGAATTCACCATAAAAAGGATAATGTTCGCTAGTGTAGCTAGGGATATCATGATATAAAGTTTACTTGCAATGATAGTCCTGCCCTTGCTTACTTAAAGAATTTCTTGCTCTCAAGTTGGTGACCCCTACGTTACTTTATTTGAATACAAATTTTAATTTAACTTCCAGAAGTATTAAACAATCCCATGTTCATTTACTTATGACACTTTATTACTAAGTCATGTCCAGGTTTAACTCAAAATTTATTCTCAAGGCAAGGTTGTAGCAACACTCATTTACAAGAACAAAACAAGATTACATCAATTCTTAAAATACTGATACTCCAACAAAGTCACTCAACAACAATAACCAAATTTTCTTATAATTTCAATGATGGTCAAACAATACAAGGTTTCCAAAGTTGGATGAAAATTCCACAATACTTTATACTAAGACATTAATCCTCTCTTAAACTTTCCTTTGGACGTTAACAATAGTTGAACAACAACATAAAAGGTTTGAGCAAAGGAACTTCTCAACTAAGGTTGATGACAAAAGTCTACAAATCTATCCCTCATCTACACGCAAAATCCATCTGCGTGATAAATTTTCTACAAGAGTCGAGTTCACGATAAGCGAGCAAGATAAGGCTACACAAAACCACCATAACTATTATCTAACAATACCACGAAAAGGAAGCACTTTATTACAAGAATTGGTTCAAACCTCTAAACACTATCAACGCATCAAGTTATAATAAAGTCTTCATCATGCCAATCAAAGAAGGAGAAGACCTTGTACTTGAGTTAGGAGTAAAAGCAACGAAAGTATAGCAATCGTAAGAGAATGGCCCTTGGCCCTATAAAAGAAAACAAATAATCTAGCAAAACCAGAATTCCCATCAAGTAAGTAATTAAACCATAATTACAAGAATAAGATTTAATATATACACCACCCATCTAGAAATTTATCAAAGGTACCAAACGCATAGACTAAATTAATATATTTCTAAAAGCACAAGAGTTGATCGGCCCAAGAAAGGGGAACCACGGGTTTCAAAAATTAACACAAAAAGCCATGTATAATCGAGTTTCAAACTGAAAATAAAATAAAGTATACACACAACATAAGTTTCGAGGTGAAAGCAAAGTATATTAGTTTTGACCATTAACTACAAAGATTTTCCAATCATCCAAGAAGGGTCAAAGTCTTACAAAGCTAAGTAGCAAACACGTGAGAGAAGAAGGGGGTTCCGTCCAACAAGAGTATAAAATAATGTCATCAAAATTTTTTTATAACACTAAAGATTTGCAAACCTCCACTACAATACTAATGTTTGGTTAATTTAAAATAAATTACCCATATCCCAAAACAACCATATTTTATGGCAACCCTTGGTAACACAGTCAACCGTCGCACAAATAGATACAAACATAATTTCTAAGTGACATTATCAAAACAAAAACTTCCGCTATGAATCCATAAGATTATCAAATGAAAGCTGAGTTTTTCCCAAAGATTAATCACATATAAGGAAATTTCCATCACAAACTATTACGGTAATTACGTGCATAAAAACCGACCAATATTAATTAATAGCGTTAACATTGCCAAGGAGAAATAATGCAAGTTAGGAAAATAGAAGAGCGCCATCAGCAATAATTCTGAGAGGGGGATTAGACCAAAACTATTCTAGTGTCAACGAGGTACTAGATTTGCACAATGAAACCTCCAGCTTAGTTGATCCGAAAAGCTAGTTATGGTTCAAGTTGATAGGGCTGGTCAAGGTACTTCTTGAGGATGGCCTTAAAATCCTAGAAACAAGATGAAAGATAGTATAAGAGTCTAAACACGCGAGACGGCAAAACACATTGCACACAAACCTTTTCATTCTACCGGTTTAATACCAAAACTCTAATTTGGCTAGCCCACGCATTGCTCACACAATCCTACTGACCTTTCTTTCTTGATGCCAAAAGGTTATCAAAGGGACTTGTGAAGGGGCTAACTAACAAAAACATCAAAAGACAACTTGGGTGCTAGGGAGGAGCTTCATAGTTATCGTAACTTACTTCCATAATATCGAAAATACTAATTGATCAACATAATAACTTGTAACTCAATCGCAGAGAAGAATTAATACATAAACAAGCGAGACGAAGGTCTATCATTCGAGTAAGAGAAACATAACATTCGAGAGGATAGGGCACACACATCCTTTCGACCAACATACTATCAACGATAAAAGCTAAAACAAGAAGAGACAAGCGAGTAAAGGGAAATCCCCATCATGACATCCAAGTGACATATCAACGCAAGAAAAAGTGGTTCAATTTCACAATAATTGTAAATATAATAGCAGGTAGAAAGGTGTAGAAATATCTTGCCTGTTTCTCCATCTTCAATAGGTCGATATGGAACTCGACTTTTGTCAAAACCGCAACAGGAGCAAGTGTCTCAGTTGATAAGGCCTCCACATCAATCTTGGTAGGTGCATCAGAACCAGAAAGAAGAATCTCTTCCTTATTTGCACTAATTCCATGGAATTCGACCTCCAAATCTACAAGCGTTGTTGCATGACTACCATTTCCACTAGACTAGAACTGAGCTATAGTTATTTCCACTGTTCGACCACTTTCAACTCTATGGCTGAAGCTTTTCAATGATGGAGACAAGAATGTTACAACACTCTCCCACTGAAGAGATCGACTTTTAGGACAAATATGAAGACAGTTAATAAAAAAACATCGAGGAGTGTCAAAACCAGAAGCTCGCATGGTAGCCTCCACCCATGTAGAACCAATTGGAACTTCAATAAATCTCCGCTCAATGTGACCTGCTAAAAAGGACAACCCTGAAAAATTAGTTGCTGGAGGATTCATTTTTAAGGATATAGGTTTTATTATTGTCACAGGTACTCTAAATAGAGGACCACGCAATGGGGCCTTGCAATCTATACCGTAGACTTCAAAGTAATGCACTCCTTCAGAAAGGGAAGTTGGATCTACAAGAACATTGAAGTTGTTTCCACTGTGCGTGAGAAGGATATATTCAGGGACCTTTACCACTTTAGCATTACTAGATTTTATATGAATGCATTCCTCAAAAGGAACTAATATCTTTAACTTGTCAGCATCTTCATGAAACTTTGGCTCAACCTGTACAATCCACTCACTAAACAGATCCAACAGAAGCAAACACGCTGATCATTCTCAGCATCTCAACAACACAACCCACTACACTAAACAGATCCGCCTCTATGAGATCCTCTTCCATGGGTTACATCGTAGAACAAGCAAGGTCTCAGTAGAGAATCTTTGCAATAATTTTCATCAGGTCTCCTGGTAACACTCTTACTGTCACTTAATCGATTTTGATAAAAAAATACCTTGAAGGAGAATCCCGAATTTGAGGATGCAGTCGATACTGAACAGATGACACCATAGTTGGACGACCTGCTTGTTGGAGGCGCTCAAAAAAGGCTTCTACTTTCTGTAACGTGCCTGCTGCCAGGTTAAGCACTGTTGCAGGCCGTGCTGAGGATCCCCACCCAGAACACACCCGCAGCACCCAATGCAAGTGGAGGTAACACGCCTACTTCACTGGCTTGTAGCTTCATAAAAAAAACCACCACTGTCTGAAACAACAAGAAAATAGCAAGATTGTTCCATGCACACATTAAAGTTCCATGAGCCACGATGCTTGAAAGGAGAACCACAGTGCCTAGCTAGACATTCCTCCTGCACAAAGCGGCCACTCGTTCCTCTTCTACTGCATACCAAATAAACAATAGGTAGGAAGAATTTATTTCTTAGAAAACAAAACCAAAACAGTCTGTCCTCCAAAATACAGATCCTAAAAATAATTTTTGAGTCAGCAAGGGGGACGAAGTCCTAGGACGCAGAAAGGGAAGATCTGTGACATCTGATAAGCTACAGCTATCCAACCACTCCTCACATTAACTCGGGTCAGATCGGATATGGCTTCTGGATCTTAAAAGATTGCTTGTACTCTCATGTAAGGAAAGAGTCAAGTCTGAAAGGGACGTTGGGGTGGAGTCACCTCACACTCTCAGCCAACAAAAGAATTATCTTCCAGTATTGCGTGGCAGGGAAGGAAGATACCCTTCTGCCCACCCACCGCTTCTCAACGACATTAAAGCTCTTTTAATCCCGTGGCAGGTCTCCTTACCCACCGCAACATTTTCCATAATGTAAATGTATGCATTTTAATAATATTCTATTTAATATATGTACATATATAAATATTGTCTTCCTTGCTATTAAATTTTACTTTTGTTTAATAAACTATCTCCATTTATTTATTTGATTCGGTCAAGTTAAACAATATTTAATTAATCTATATATTTTGTTTGGATTTGTTTATTGATCTCCTCATTGCCATTATCCAACCAAAACAAAGAAAAGAAAAGAAAATTAAATAACTTCAGAAAAACTAGTGTCCATGAAGGTCGTCAAAGCTTCAGTGAGATAAGACGACTTGGATCCGATACCTCTAGGGACATATGAGAAACTGGAGAAGTACACTCTTGCATTGAAAACCAGGTGCGAAGGCAGAATCCACACTTCATCGGTTAAGGGCGACAAAGCGGGGCATTACAATGGATACAAAGGTGGATTTTCTCCCGCTGGGAAATTTCAAAAATGTCTCTCACGGCCCTGCCGACCCAACTCCTCCTCTAGGAATAGTTTCTCCCTACGGCCCGAGAGACCCGTCCCTAGGGAAAAATTTCTCCCTTTGGCCCACAGGGTCGTTCTTGGGAAAAAAATTTCACCCCAAGGCCCACCGGCGCATAAGCGGAGAAATATGAGGAGTTAGGAGGACTTCCTTATATGAATAGAAATGTGAGGAAATTTCCTATCCAATGGGAATGATTTAGGAAAATTTTGAATGTGTTAATTTTGAGAAAAATAAAGTTGAATCTTTAAGCTTGTTAGAGAGTGGGTATGGTGAGGAATTACCCTCTGAACCTTATTGAACCTTCTAACCCTAAATTTTGGTACCTTATGACCTCTTATAATTGATAATAAAATAAAATTATATTCTAGTGAATTAGAATTGTTCTAGAACTTATTAGTGACAATTGTTGTCTTGTAACCCATTTGCAGGCTCTCTTTAACAAAAAAAAAATATTCCATAATTTTCCTAACTAATCCTAGTTTGTTCTTGGGTCTCAAGTGGGTTGTTTTTAGCAGCATTACAAGATCGGTATATTTTTCAAACCATTAACATGAAGGTTAATCTCAAAATCCTAGGCTATGCGTCCACATTCGCAAAGTCTCATGATACATTGGAAAGGCGTCTTGAAACCTCTTGAAAATGTTTTATCTGCTACCCAAACATACCTTACCTACACATTCTCCCGACACCAATTTTCGCCCATAATGCTCGATAAACATCTAGTCTCTATTTTAGGCTCTTACTTTATCTACAACAAGGAAATGAATGTAATACGAAAGTGAGGTTTGAAATTTACATTTCTCCACTCCCTCCACATGTCCTTATTTTCTCAAATCACTTCCACATACCCCAAACTTATTCATAGAAACCAATTTTTTTACACAAATTTATGCAACGAATTACGTAGTCCTTAGGCCTTCTCCCAACTTCCCGAATGCATGCTACATACGAATCAAAACAACAATTACATTTTGTTCACTTTTTTATTTTATTTGCTTAAGATTAATACTATTTCCTTCCATTTTATGATTTACCCCAATAATTTACTTTATTGTTTCAATCTATTTTTTCTTTTAAAAACTCCTTTTAAAAAAATTCCGTGCATGTAATATCAATATAACATTTTCTTGCTCCGCAATTAACACTATAATGTTTCAATGAGCTCAAGGTAAGATTCGAAGTGCCAGTGAAACTCAAGAAGGCAACAAGTTTTGGGTAAGACATAAAAATTTTAAATAACATCTGACAAGAATACCAACATAATGATTGGCTTCGAAAATCATGCGCAAAGATGTTTAATACGAACCTCTTAACGAGTGGATAACCTAAGAAAAGTTTATCGAATAGATGTGACAGGAACAATACTACAATCTATGTATAACGGCGGGGCTTACACTTGTTAGGATAAGACATGTCCTCTCCGCCAATGGATCCCAACAAAACTCCAAATCTCATCCAGACATTGTTAGATCCGTGCCAACAAATTTAAATTTTGGATCCCTTTATAGCATGATTTTTATCTCATATCCAAAACGAAGGTGTTTATGGAATTCAATCCCAAAGTAAAATTTAAGGAGTCAATCCTTTATTTCTATAGAGAAGAATTCAACCGAATTCTATTTTTAGAAAGGAAAATTATAATGGGGTTTCTCCACTATATTTTTGGAGGAGGAATCCTAACTCTTCTTCACCAATTAACTGTATATAATTTTGTGGAGATGTAAAGTTGCTTATAACGAGTTCGCATGTAATCTGTTAATCTTGAGTTAATAAAAGTTTGATATCTTGCACAGTGGATGTTTCCTTAAGCACTGAACTAAGGTTTTACCACGTAATTAAAGTATTTGTCTCTTGCATGTTTAGTAAGTTCTATATTTTATTTATCTCTATCTCTATAAACAATTATTTTGTAATTCAACTTTTCAAGAATTAATTGCTACAAAGTCTGTGAATTCCTAACCTTATTTATCTCTATCTCTATAAACAATTATTTTGTTATTCAACTTTCTAAGAATTAATTGCTACAAAGTCTGTGAATTCCTAACCGACATGGTTGCACACTTACCAGCTACGTAAAGTGGGGTAGGGCACTACACAATCTCAATAAACTGTCGTTTTATCATTCAACTTTCAGCTTATTCATTTCTGCAGTGTCTATGGTTTCCGAACATTTGGAATTAGGGGTTTTTATGCTAAATCTCGGTAGTTGACAGTCATGGGCTCCGATCGATCCTCGTGGTTCACTCTCAAGAAAACATGGAGAAATACACAAGTTCCTATTATAGAGGGAGGATCTCCCGTTGCAGTACCTTGAAAAGTTGGAATTTTTCTGGGTGAGATGTTGAAGGGTAGAGGTGATCAGTCCCCAATGCTCTTCAATAGGAGACAGAAGAGAAGAAGAAAGATTTAAACTAAAAAGAACAAATGTGCTTTGACGCCTTCACCATTTGGGGATTTGAATAAAGAGGAGGAAAGAGCAATCTATGAAATTCGTTGTTTTACTTCATTGCATTCCTCATTTGGAAAATCTAATGAGAGAAGAGGAAAGAGATGTTTAGGAAGCTCTCCATGTTGCTGATGCTCCGATGTTTTCCACGAAACCCACAAAACGCATCACTGCTCACAGATACAGGCCCAATTTTCTCCAACTAAATAATTCAGACCTTCGAAGGGATGGACATTGCCATGCCCTAGAGTAAGGTGCTTCTGTGACCGAATTGATCTTGTAGAAATCGAAATATTTAAGGGGAGGAGGAGGCCCATGCCCCCAGACCCAGTCTTGTAAATAAATATGAACAGTTTTATAAATAAGGTAGGATGCTTTCGCCGAACTGTGTCATCTGTATGTTTAAGGAATGGTTTTTTTTTTGTTGTTACGGTATCATAGGTTCTCGTTTTGGATGAACGTTTTATATTGTGTGTATCTGTGTTCTGAACTGTTGTTACAAACTGTTTTAGTGCATCTTCGACGTTTGAAGAAACTCACTTCGAGAGTAATCAAGTAACGTAGTGTTTGCAGAAAAACGTTTTAGGAGATTTGTTTGTGTAACGGAGTGTGGAGCAGCAAGGGAAATTATTATTGGTAATTTGGTATTATTATTAAATCTGGTTGACAATATTAAAGAAATTAAAACCTTCCACTCGGTCCAGATTCTGTCAAACTAATTATAATTTATCGGCGGAATAGTATGATTGCTTACCGACGACCGTTGAGCTATCCAAATAGAAATTGGGCTCGATCCAATTCGCTGTCACCTTCAACAATATTTAATATCAATAAAATCACAAAATCTATCCGTTGGATTTGCAATCATATCTCATATGGATGTATTCTGAGGATTATTAACTTTTAGAGTACCATTATTATTGTCAGAAACTAACAGTGGCGCATTTGACCAAACTTGGTGATTCTCTTCATTTCTTATCCGCCAAGTTTTTTTGTTTTTTATTGACAAGCCTGGCATCTTTCTTATCCATATATTGGGACCCATTAAAAAGTCTATTTGGATAAGCATCATTTAACTCTTACCCAATTTGTGTAAACGTACTTATCAGGGTAATATAGACTCCACGAATGTTCCTGTCACTGAACATCATATCATCAATTCTAGTTTTTGGAATACTCCCAGGCCTGGAATTTCAAATTATCCGGTCAAATCAAAATTTGTTGACGGCTCAACTCTTTCGGATGGCTGTAATTTCCAGTAATTTTTGTAGATATATCAATAATCTATTCATAGATATATAAATAGGTATTATGTTTTTATATAAACCACTTAAAAAAAATTTAGCCTATCATTATGTACCGTTGTTAAAATTTTTTACTTGTAAAATACTGTTAAAATCACAAAAAAACGGCCTACCTGTCAATTTCCAGGCCTACCATGCAAGCACTCGGTTTCTTTCTTCAATTATCAACGCTGATGGTTAATATAATATAAAAATTGTTGTACCCGCGTTTTCAAAGATATGCAAACTAATTTTAGGCAAGTTTATTATTCTTTTTAGATTGTGTTTCTCGTACAGAAATTTGAGACGGTTGCATGTTATCCCTAAATTCGTTCGCAATATTCTTGAGTCAGTCATTACTAAAGGATGATAATAATATAGTTAATGGCTGTCAAGTATTGTTTCCACCAATCGAACAACGACAAAATTGAAGAAATGACAAGGTGGCAGCCGCACGTTAGGCAGCACAAAGCTTGTCTTGTGTCGAGTTTCCATGATTTCAGGGCAGAATTTGTGCGTGTCTAAATAATCTCCCAAAATCTAACTAGCAATTGATAATTTTATATGTGTAATTCACATTCCACACAACCATTAAGAGATGTTCTTAATATCGTCTCTAAGCATTAAATTTAATGTCATTTCTCTCACATTTGCTTTTGGTGAAGTATCTTTCCATCTTCCTCAGGGATATTATTCATGTTTTTTCTCTACCTCAACCAAATTAGTATCTTAGACATGCGCAATAGTTTCCTATACATATTTACATGTCAACTACATGGATGAAATTTCCAAACATTTGCTTTAAGAAACTATAAATAAAGTTTGTTCACTTCTACATCAATGCACGTGTATGACATGGTGCACCTTATTCCCTTTTCCAAGATTCACAAGACATTTGAATGATGGATGAAATAGAAAGAAGGCCTTATGTAGTTATATAATGTGAATTGGCTCCAAACCATAAAACTTATTCCTCTAAAACCTTTACATTATCCTCATCCAAGGTAACTTTCTTTTGTTTTGATTAACAATAGTTTAAATGTTGACGAAAGTATGTGGTATGTAACAATGCCTAGAAATCGATAGAAGAAGATGACAATAATGATGTCAGCGATGGAATATTCTATGACGTCTACAAGACTCTAGAGGGGCATAAGGGGAAGACTAGAGGAATTGGGTTGTCCACGACTGCTGCGAATCATGGGGAGCGAGAGGATTTTCCATTCCCCTATCTCGAGCTCTTCTTTGCTAATGGAGGTGTGCACCTTCCTTCTATTGGCTTGGGGTTATCTTCGGGCTTGTTGTTTCCTTTATTGACAACTACATCCCTAATCTTGGTGTGGTCAATTTTAGAAAGAGTGGGGCGCCACTCTTGTTGACTCTAAACTCACTCCATCTACTCCAGAGAAGCAAATAAAATATTTTAGGCATGCGAGTTTAGAAAGGATTTGATTTTGTCTCCATCACCTATACATATTGCAATCCATTAGGGATAATTTTAGTGGCGAATATTCCATTTTTGAAAAATTTGAAAAGGCAAAATTTCGGCGTGGGTCGGTGACTTGTTTGCTTAAAAATTACAATTTAATTTTTTAGGGGTCCGCTTCGCCTACCCTTGAAACTATCCCCTATATAATCCTAGATTATTCGCAGGTAGAACACTACTAGCTCACTCATACCACCTAGGGGCATATGTATTATCAAGTACAATAAACACGCAACAGGAGGGCAGAAGCTACATACGCGTGATAGGAGGCGGAGGCTACAAACGCATCACGAGAGATTTTGTTGACGTGTGACGGGAAGAGTTGTTGACGCGCAACAAGAGTGCAGAGGAAGTAGAAGCATGACAGAGAGTTTGTTGATGCGTGACATGAAGATTTTGTTATCATGCGACAAGAGGGCAAAGGCTGCAGATGCGTGATAGAAGATTTCTTTCGTCGCGCGTCAACAAGATTGTTGTTAGGACAGCACCCTCAGCGATGCGTGTCAACAAGGTTATTGTGCGCATCAACAAACCTGCGATGCGCGTCAATAACCTTGTTGATGCGTTTTAGTGAGGTTCGTTGACACACGTCAACAACCTTGTTGATGCGGGACAACAAATCTCATGTCGCACATCTACAGCCTTCTATCACACCACTTAAAAATTAGGCAAAAATTTTGTTGTTGGACCCCCAAAAATTTTCCTTCCGCAAAATTGGTTCGAGGATATTCACTAGGTATTTTCCACCTCCGATTTCTAAGAGGTCTCTTAAAATGAACCCCTATAATCCATGTGTGAGATTTTGAGAAGAAGGGTCCAAATTTGAATCTTACTTTGAGTAGCAAGCTCGATCTGCAAACTCGGTGGATGGTGGCCCACATTACTAGATCTACATGCGTTGATTTATAAGTGTTGGCTCCCTTTGCTTGAAGGCCAGGTAGAAATTTATTCGTGTGTTAAAGGTATTTATATTTTCATTTTCGTTGAGCTTACGAATAGGAATTTTGTCACTAAAACCCTTTGGGTTTGGAAACCCCACTACTTGATTTTGAAATGTTGGTTCCCATATTTCAACACTTTTACTAAATCTTTCCGAACCAAACCAGTTTGGATTTGATTGCTTTATTTTCCCCTCTAGTTTTGGTAGCTAAATTATCAAGTTTCCATAGGCTATACGTTGGGTAATCTCATAAATATTGACACTAACACTACTTGATACATCCTCACAACCTATGGCCGGATCCTTGTCGAATTAGATACCATAAAGGAACTTCCTGCTAATATTGACCTTAAATTCATGGAAAAACTTTGACTCAACCCCTTGATTACGAAGGGATGCCTTTAGATGTAGAATGTGTTTTTCTTTAGGAAGTATTATTGCAGACTTTCATCTCAAGAGGTGTAAGCATGTGAGATCTACTTAGTGGAAAGATGCACTCCCATGTCATATTGTTATTAATGAAAAACTAGATTGCGTACTTGATTCTTATTCGATTTAGAGGAATGTTTACCAGAAAATCCTATTTGTCCTATGTTTGGATCGAATGAGGAATTAGTCAGTAAGTAGAATATTGAAATTATCATATTGATTCACTCGATGAAAATGTAAATATCAATTCTAGTGCTAGATGGGTTCTGGGTAGAAAGAAGAAATAGAATTTTTTACTCAGCCGTTAAGATGCATTTAATATCCCATGGGAAGGAGTCAGAGATAAGATGGTAGCTTGTTTACATTTTCTTTCTAGTTTTGTTGTTCTTTTGGTTTTTTTTCGTATGTTGCTCTTTTCTCTTGGTAGAGGCATCTCCAATTGATCCTCATTGATAAATCTTCATCTCCATTCAAACATGTTGTAATGGGAAAGGGTCCCCTTAACCTTGTTTTACCATAAATAAAAATAATGATGTCAAATTGTGGATGGTTGTACCAAACAACAAGTAGTAGTTTTAAAATATTCTTGCATAACTTGAGTTGATGGGGGTGAAATACGAATCAAATTGGCATATTGACTCTACATTGTTTATTTGCTCTCAATTTCTCCATCTTAGATGATATTGGTGCTTTATTCAATGTATATCCTCTATATATTAAATTGGCCTAATGTAGCTTGATATTTTATTTGGTGAGAGTACTAAATGTTATATTTTAATATAATTTATAAGTATTTTGTGGAGCAAATATAAATTGTAAATACAAATTTTATAATAAAAAAATAATAATATTATATTTTTATGGATGATAAATATTTCAATCCAATAATACAAGGTATAAAATAACCGATCTTATTCCACCTAATATTAAGACATGAAGGTTGTCCATTCTCCATAATTTTTAATTATATAAATATAAATGTGTCTAATAAATATTTCTACAAGTCACTATTGTTATCTCTTGAAAGTGCACCTTATAGAGAGATGGTTGTAGGTGTTCTAATCTTGCAAAAATGATCTCTCTCTTTCATAGATACAATGGAAACACCTCAGGTATGTGGGTATACCTATTTTTAGGTGAGTCTCTGGTATCAAGGCCGTTCCTTATTGATGTATCCTAAACTAATTTTTTGGGGTTTGAGGGTAAAAGATGATTGTAAATAGATTCAAAACTAGGGGATACACCAAATTTATGTTGAGGTCTTTAACTAAGCACATGCACAATTGATGTGAGAAGGAATTTGAATGCACAAGCCAACAATTTTCAGCAAAATATTAAGGCAAACACTTGATGTATTGAGGGAAAGTATCACAATAATAATGTTAAGTTACACATGTACATTAATATCATGTAAAAATTACTCAATTTGCAATAGGGTAAGATGATTAACCAAGGAATTCAACATTCACAAGGATTAATAGAACAAACAAAAACTACAAATAATTGGAAAGGCGGAATATACTTCTCATTTAAAGGGAAAAAATGGCAAAATCGGTTCAACACTCATGTGTCTAAAAATTCGTCCCCTATGTCTAAACTTTTCTCCCAAGTGCTTTTCCAATGCACACAATATATAGAAAAATTATCCATCTTACCCACCCTAAAAATAGACTACAAGTGTACTCGCCCATGCATCCTATTTTTACCCAAATAAAATAATCATGCTAATACATTGAGGCATTAATAGCCTTGGGTTACAAAAATACCACTTGGTCAAACTATAGTTGACTATTCTATTTTTAATAAAGCATGGGTGAATAATTCTGCTAATAATAAACCTTGCTTGATGAGCAAGTTTTCTTCCATGTGCATGTAATTTATGTCTTCTAGTGCTTGATGTGACATCTACAATTTCAATCCACTTGCAAAAAACAATAGTCTAACACTGCCCTTTAGATGCACATACAAAAGTTGATCTCCCTCTGTGAGTAAAAATATTTCTTTATTTACAATACTTTGCAAAAATTCACCCAATTCATGCGGACAACCACACTTCTATGAGGTTGAAATCTCCATGAACAATTTTCTTTGTCTCTGATGATAATATGTAAGATAAACTTACAACATACCCCTTAAGAAAGTGGGGACCACATGGCTCATGATGTAAAGGCACTTTCCTTCCATTGGCTATGCCACCTGTACTTGATTCTATCATTCGAGGAAGTTGAGGTAGTTTGATTTATTTAAGGTAGTGTGATCCCTTTAACCTTGATTATTCTTTCTTAGACTATAGTCTTGTCACCATATTCACGGGCCTCATTTGGTTTGATTGGCATATTTAGAATATTTGACCACCTTTAGGCCATCATTGGACATAATTCCTAGAGGGTTCCTTTGTAAGTTTGTCGCATAACATGTATAAATTTAACCTTTTTGGTTAATCATGGCATTGACCACCATTTTTAGGCATAATTATGTCGTTATTCAGTATATTTGATCTTGATCCATATAAAATAAAGAAGAGACTTAATCATTCGGTCCCCTTTGATGATCGATAGACCCTTGTTGGCATTGTCGGTGGAAATGATTTTGAGGTTTAACTGTGTTGAGTTGGGAACAAGATTATGAACTGTCGATCTTTTGCATGATGTGATCTCAATCATTGGTTTTCTAGACATCTGACTTTGCATTAATTGAGACTTTGTGCTTCATCCTTGGCCATTTGATCTCTATCCTTCTTTAATCTTGGCCCGTTGATACCTCTAAATCTGGTTGAAGGTAGGTGAATTGTGGTTAGCTCTCCACCATTGATCTTGGTACTAACTGATATGAACCATCGATCTTTCTTGGGTTTGCATTGATTTTGCCAACTCCTCTATAGACATTGATCCTAAGAACTGTGATATTTTCATCTGTGGATTCGTTAACTCGAGTTGAGTTATATTTTCATGGTGTTTAGTTTGGTGAGTACAATTTAAAAATTGACCATGATCAATCGTTTCATTCGCATTTCCATTTTATGGGCGAAGCCCTAGAAAATTTTCCATTCACCACCATTTTTGAAGCTTTCTTGAGCTTGGATATGCCATCTAAATGCACTTGTTTTCATGGATTTCAATATTCTGCTAGCTCTATGTGGTTACAAGGCTTCCATTGTTAATCTAGGAGATCGATTATTTGTTTCATTCCCTCTGCGAGTTTAGTGTTTTGAAGATCAATGGGCTCAAATACTAGCATATATTTCCTTTTCATTCCCTCTAAGTTCTGTACAAGATTATTTTAATGGTGGTGACACTACTTTGGGTAGATTCAAACTCTAGTTTCTTGAGTTCGTGCTTCACCATTGTGGGTTTCGAGCTCGATATTGAGTGTTCTATTTTCCCTTGTTCTTTGTTTCTTTCTCTGAGGAGAGGGTTTCAAGATGGTTCATATCTGTGAAGTTTTTACTTTTGTTTTCGAGATGTACGTATCTGTGAAGTTTTTACTTTTTTTTCGTGTAAAATGGTTTGAAACACTTATTCTACTAATACACATTAATGGGTTCCTAATCATTTGACTTGGCATGCACTTGTTTCTAAATTGAATTCAGATTTTTGTATTACTTTCTCTTTTGAATGGTGATAGACCGAATGCTCTATGCTCGGTTTTGATTGTTTTCGATTCAGACTCATTTCTGGAATTCTTGGAGCCTTTGTCTCTACATTTAAAATGAATGAAAAACCATTTTTAGGTTCCTTGCATTATCTGAATTTAAACTATCAAGAAACTGCTTTGTTATGAGAGAGAGGGAAACCTCGGTCATTTTGTGGTCATCTTGAAATCTACATTCAAGCTATCAATTTCTTGATGATTAATGATTTCCATTCTTGTCATTTATCAATTGGTAACTTGTCTTTAGATTTCCTTTTATGTATTTCTAAGGTTTGGAAAAATAAAGAAGATAAGGGTTTTATCTTTTGTGTATTAATGTGTGTAGTTCCTCTTGTGACTCGAATTTTATGTAAAATGAGAGGATTTTTTTACATTTTTTTTTCTAAGTTGATTAGGCATTTCAATGTGGCATGAACAAAGATTGGATCTCTTCTTAACTCACCATTCTTGATCATTCCTGTGATGCTTCTAATCCATTGTGGAGAAGGTAAGGCTCTCTTACCATTACTTGACAATTCTTAATCATTACTTGTTGTTTCTTATTTTCCCAATGAAATCTCGGGATATGTGTTTACCTGTAAATGAGATTGTGTTTATTGTCTTGATGAAAATAAGCCATGGTTGTATTATATCATGACAACCATTTGTTAATAGCATGAAGCTCTATTTAAGCTCTGAAAACCCTTTTCCACTGGTGAGTTTATCCTAACATAATCATTCTCGGCCTCATAACTCTAGATCTAGGTATTTAACTATTGGTTCATTCTTTTGATATGCATGATGGGCTATATTTAACATGCCCCTAGCTTGTTTTGATTGGAGTTATTTTTGTATTATCTCTATTGCCATTTGAAATATTAGATATAGCTTCCTTTGTTTCCAACTTTAAAATGAACTAGTGAGGTGAATTAATTGATCTTGAACTTCTTTCAATTTGTTACTCCATGTATTGATCCCTTTATTTTCGTACAATGGTTTCATTTCAAATCATGGTCACTTAATTCTAGTTCTAACCATACTTCTTTGAAGGAACTATAATTGGGTCCTATTTTTGTCAATATTATCGATTGCATTACTCAAATCCATGGATGGGCCATTCATATGTTTGAATATATTCTTTGACACTTAATCCTAGTTATCTAGATGATATGTATTGTATTATTTACCTCCATGTTGTCCATTTAATATGATTATCTTGCAAAAAAAAAAATCAGCTCGTAGACTATAATGTGTTCTTTGAAGAGCATTAAGGCTTGCCATTTAGACATTTCATATTTGTAGCTAACATGTTGATGGAGTTTGTTTGGATAAATTGATAAGAACATAGTAAAAAATTTGAATACTTTGTAATGGGATAAATTTTGAAGTTTTATACTTTGTGCTCACATGCTAATACCAAAAACTACATGATATTCGAGTGCATGAAAACTGTATCTATTCTTAAGAATTCTTCTTTCCTAGAGATTGTATTTTGTTCTCATTATGAAAAATCTTATGACTATAAGCTATAAGTGATCTTGGTTCCATGCAAGACTAATCATTTGAAATGTGAATCCTGCTCATTGAGTTCATGGTGTTACAATTGTACACTTTCTCATGAATCAATTGTAGTAATTCTAGTTTACACATTCATGGAAATCATAACTTTTTCCTTTTCCTATCTTCATGGTGGTAACTCTTAGAAGAATGTATACTACGTGAAATAGTGTTCCTTAAATTTACTGCTTGGACCTTCACTTGTTGAACACTTGAAAATATAATACCTTCCTTCAATAAATATTATGTCATTTGATCATCTCTTGGACCTGTGATTGTCCTTTTTTGATTCATTTATACCAAATTGTTTTCACACATAACCCATGTAGAATAGAAAATGGACTTTTATCATTGCTGCATTTTTTATTCTTCCCATTGAGTTGTATCTTAATGATGCTTTGAGCTTAAAATATTTGACTGATATTTCTATTATGTGACTCTAATACTCTATTTCTCTTTACTCCATTCACATATATGTTAAAAATAGAAACACTTTCTTGAGTTGAATTCATGAAGAATTGAAGTCGAAATGATCAATTAAATAACAACACTTGATTGCAATGGCTTAAGTATAAATCATAAAATTTATGATATGCCCTCTGTGATTATTACTTGGGTGCTTTACTTGTTTCTAACCATGTAAACTTCGTATCAAACTTGTATATTGAATATTTCTTTGATTGCATTGCTATACTCCATTGGTATTGTAGCATTTCTATAGCATTTCGGTAGCATTTATGTATCTATTCTGATGCAATTTGAAAATGTGCACTAATAACTTAATCTAGCACTATAACAATTCATTTAGATTCTTCATGGCTTGTTCTTGGGCTGAAATCTGATAACTGTTATGTTTGGTCATGCCATGCATTATTTTCTTTCTGCATTACTCTTTGATTTATATACACCATTTAAAGCATGTATTAGATTGAAATAACATGATGGAAAGATGTAAAATGTCCATTTTACATGGTGACGCCCTGTCAAAGTTTTCCTAGATTTCCCTTTTTATTCTATTTTAGTTGTAATCTTATCTCATTTAAGTTAACTTCAGCCTTTAGTTCAAATTGAAATGAATGTACTATCCTCATTTGAGTTACATTTATTTCTTCTTACTTGTATCTACACACTTAGATAAAATTTTTAGAAAACATTAGGCTTTTGGCCTCTCTTTTATTCCATAGTTTTTCTCTTCTTATTTACGAGTGAATAAGTCATCCTCTATCTTTATACTGAGAATAGTGATTTTATAAGTTATGCCTTTGATATCTGATGTAATTTATACCTCTTGTTGTTAAGAGATCCACCTACACAAATTTGGATAGTATAGGAATATGGATCAACCTCGAGCTTGGATTGACAATATTCTCTTTTTTTTTTTAGTACGGGGCCATTTGCCAGAAGTAATGAGGATGAAGATGAAGCAAAGATGGAGCTAGAAATGCATCAACTGAAATGAAAGAAACCTCAAGGAAATGATGGGTTGCTTTCATACTCCTGTATTTTATTTTTCATACATATGTAGATCTCTTACTTCATTAGTTGTAATTTATTATTAAGTTACATCCCATGACTTGTGTGGGAACCTTTGAAATTCCTTATGAATAAAACATTGAATTATGAGACTAAGTTGTGTATTTATTTTTGCATTTCATCTTTGTATATGGAATGTATGGTGAATTAGACAACTCAATAACATAATTGAATGTATTAATCATGAAGGAAAGAACTTTAAAATACCTATAACTTTCTGTAATTATGATTGTTCTTCCAAAATTTAACACTTCATCTATTCTGCAAATTCATTTTTTTAATCAAGATAACACATCTGTCCATCATGGGTTTGTGTTCTTTTGTTGAATATAATCATAAAACTGTGAGACTATGTGATCTATTGCATTTTGTAATAGCACACATAGTTTAATATTTCATGTAATCATTAATTAATTCAACAAAAACAACATTGAGATGAGAGAATATCCCTTAGCTTAGGTTCATTTTCCCAATTCCATCTATCGTAATGAAATTTTGAGTTACCCATTTTGGCACGGGTGCAAAAATTGTCAACATATCTTGTGATCCTAAGGGGAAAGCTTTGCTAGCTTGTAAACTAGCACCTTACTTTTGTCCATTGCACATGGAGTCCAAAGCATGTAATCGAATTCTACCTTCCTAAAGGTCCAACCCTTCCAAAATGAACTAAAATTGGGAATGATCTAGTAAACCAGATCAGGTGCATGAATGCACTTTATTGAATTGAAAACATTGTAATGTGCAAGAACTACACTTTTTGAAAGGAAAATCCTACTCTAAATAAACACTATAAGATTTTCAATAATAGTGTTTGAGAAACATACCATTCACAAGAATGGGAAATTCTTCTCCATTCAACCTTGAGAGGTGAAAAGCATTGTGTTCTTTGCAAGCTAAAATCATGTAAGGACCACTCGCAGATTGTATCAAACTTCATGTGTTTTCTTGGCTTTACACGATCAACATCCCATTTCGACACAGAATCTCCTTCATTGAAGTTTCTTAGTTTAGCCTTCTTATCAAAAATATTCTACATCTATTTCTGATTCTTTTCCATGTTCACATGAGCTTTATCACTTAGTTCTTGTAATTCCATTAATTCTACAAAACGAACCTACAATGGTTCATTCTCAAGTAGCTCCATTTGATGTAGCAAATCTAGTGTAGCTAACTCAATTGAAATAGCCATTCTTCCTTCTCTTTCATAAACAAGATTGTATGGTGAATTGCCTAGTGATCTTTTAAAAGTCACTCTGTCATCCCAAATTGCTGAATTCAACATTAGATGCCAAACTCATGGTTATATTTGAGTTTTCTTTTGATGATCCTTAAAATATTCTTGTTAGTACTTTTAGCTTACCCACTAACTTACTTGTAATAATTAGATGACCTACTTAAATAAATTCCATGTTTGACTACCCAATCTATCACCTTTGCACTAAGAAATTCTCAAGCATTATCTAAAATGATAGTTATTGGAACACAAAATCTTAAAACTATACCCTCATAAAAGGATAGTATCGAAGTTTCATTAGCATCTTTCAAGGCTATTGCTTTAATCAAGCGTGTAAAGTAATCTATAGCAGTCAAAATCCACTTGTTTCCATGTGAGAAGGGTGGGTTTATCATGCCAATAAATTCAAGACCCAAATGCATGAAAGGATGATCAAGCTGACATAGGTTGTAAGGGCATGAAGCTAAACATTTTTTTCCAACATAGAAAGAACATTTCTTACACTTTCTGATCCATTCGAAATAGTCTTTGAATATGATGGGCCAATTGTAACCAAATTTCAGAATTTTTAAGGCTATGGTACATGTTGAAAAATTACCTCCTGTAGGTCCTTCATGGAATTAAGATAATAATTATTGAATTCTATCATAATCAACACATCGCAACAAGATTTCATTTATATCTCTTTTGAATAACACACCATCAATAAAAACATAAGGTATAACTTGTAACCTAAAATACCTTCATTTATTCTTGTCCATACCTTCTAAATAAGTGTCATGTTGTAGATAGTTAACTAAATCAGTCATCCATCTTGATTCCTGAACTTCTTGAACAAGCTCAGGTTGCTGATTTTCTAGCTGCACCATGACATCTGATTGCTGATACGTAACTTCAACATGTTGTTTTGGATCTTCTAATTCTATAGCCTATTTTTTTCCATATCAGCAATTAGATGCTCACACAAACCTTTACCTTGAACTGTCTTCGCAACACGAGATATCAACATCATATTCCATGACTTTCATTATCCAGCCTGCTCTCTTCTCATTCAATTCTTTAGTTAACAAGAAAAATTTTACACTTGGATGAGAAAACAGTAACGTGAATTTTGTTGTTTGAAAGCATGTACTTAAAATTATTTAGTCCTATGACTACTAAAAGTACTTGTTTTTTAAGAAATGTGTACCTTGTTTCATAGTCATGCAAGATTTTTCCAAAGAAAGCAATTGGTCTGCTAAATATTTTCATCATTAACTTTGAGTTAATATGGCTGATATTGTTTCAAAGACTCCTAAGTCATACATTAAAAATATTTATCAAAATTTGGATTTGAAAGACTAGGAGATTGAGAGATGGTTGTTTTAATTGCTTCAAACTCTTCTCTCCCTTAACTAGTTTAAGAGAAAGTCTTCTCTTTCTTTAACGTAGTTGTCAATGGTTTAACCAATGCTATAAAATCTGAAACAAATCTTCTAACAAAATTAATTTTTCCCAGAAACTCTTTAATGCCTTCTTGTGATGAGGCAATGATAGTTGTTATATGGCTTCAATTCCGAAAGGGTCAATTGCTAAACCTTGTTTAGAAATAATATGACCAAGTAATTTATCTCGATGTACTAAAAATATAGATTTTTGGGATTCAAAGATATTCCAAACTACCCGCACAACTCAAAAGTCTATCTTAGATGTATTAAATGTTCATCTGAATTTTTTGAAAATATAGTAACATCATCCAAATAAACTAGTATGAATTTATTTAACAAGTTACGAAAAGCCATGTACATTACACGTTGAAATGTTGCACCATCATTTAAAAGGACAAAATGAATTATTTTGTAAGCATAAGTACTCCAGTTGGTGGTAAAATTTGTTTTGTACCTATCTTCTTCTTAGACTAGAATTTTATTGTATCCACTATAACCTGTCTAGAAGAGATAGTTTGTCTAAACGTAAAACTGTTCTTAAAATCTAATCCATATGGGCGGTGAGTAATGATCTTTTAGTGAAACTTTATTAAGATCTGTGAAATATACACATAATATGATTTCTCAATTCTTTTTCCGAACAGAACAAGATTGGCTACCCAACTTGAATAATTTCTCTGGAAAGATAATACCTGATTCGATCAACTTAGATATCATTAAAGGCTCTATCTTGGGATTTATAGGCCTCTATTTTTCCCTAATTTGGATTGGAATTTAGCTTTGATTCAATAGTATGTTGTGTCAAACTATAATCAAAACCTTTCAGATCTTGGTATTTCCAAGTGAAAACATACTTAAAATTCCTTACAAAGATTAATAAAGGAAATCTTCTCAACTAAGGCACATACCTTTCTGAGAAATAAATTCTTCCCTTCATCGACTGCGATCTCTTCATAGTTGTTTGCATGTGTTGACATCTTTGTTTTGTCTTTCCTTAACCGATCATCATCGCTGAAAATGTCTTCTAATGTGACCAAGCATTGAGTTAGTTTATTTGTCTTCAATTAAACAATTTGGTTACCATATAAGTGTTGCAATTTGTCTTGATTTACTACAAAATATTTAGCTTCTTGTTGTAAAAACCTAGAAATTTGTTCATCATTTTAAAAAAACTACCAATTCAAATCATTATTAGGTATATAAGGCTCGACAATTAGGTTTATGTGAGGCCGAATATAGTTATTTTTAATATGTTCTAGCACTTAAAACTACCACCAATTGCTGCAAGTATATCTCAAGATACTTGCTTTCCATTCTACGAATGGAATTGATATTAATAGCATTGAAGTCTTCCATTAAGTTTGAAACTCTATGTATATAAGACTCCATTAATGGATTCTTACAAACATTAAAATTTCTTACTTGATTTATAACCAACTCATATTCATCAAAAATTTGTAGCAGGTAATGCCTTTCTTCCTAGCCCAAAGTAAGCCATCAATTACCACTTCGTATTCAACTACATTATAGGTGCACGAATTGGAGACTCAAAGATGAGAAACACCTTTTTTTTGGGGGAAGTGAGCATCAAACATGCTCCTTGTCCTATATTGTTGTTAGCTCCATTGAAATGAAGCTTCCACATCCCTTCTTTGCATTTTCTATTTTATACAAAGAAGGGAATTTTTTTGTTTTCCTCATGCACGAAATACACACCAAACATATGTTCTTCAACTACTTTCAAAGGATCATGACCATGTTCTTCATGTGTCTTTTCTTCCATAAAAAGATTAGAAACACCATTTAATGCTGAAACATGAGTTGTATTATTGAAAGTAGACTCGGTCTAAGGCTACATAATTAGCTAATGCATTAGAAGTGTGAGGCTCTATGTGAAATCGCCAATGGTTCAATTGCTAGTAACTTTGGTTCCATAACTTATAGTGAATAAAAATAAGGACCAATCTAAAGAGAGATAACATCCTATTTTTTTTTGTGAAATCTCTAGATAAGAATATAGTAAAGTAAGGAGGGAAATCCACAATAGTAATATCTTGCAATATGGAAAGGTTCAGAAAAGCATGTAATGTTACCTCAATATTTCTGATGACACCAAAACTATTAGTTGTAGTCCATCAAGCTATAGCACACTCTTATCTATATGTTCATAATGCAAACAAAACTGTTTTGAAATTGCTTTTGGCATAACTGTGCTACTTGCACCACTATCAACCATACAATTATGAACAAGATGCTCTCTAATAATCAGTGAAAAATAAAATGGTGGTGGTTTCTTGATGTCTTGAGCATTTAAAACCTTTTGAACCATCCATTTAACTTCTTTAATGTGGTCTTGTTCCATTGTTCCAAGGACCATATCTATTTTTTGAACTTCCTTTTCTACTATTTTTGAAGAAATCTGTAGCTTAGCAAGTTCATGAGAAAGTAGATCTTTCCATTCTGGAATACTTAGAGGATCCCACATTGATATATTAACATTATATTTTTTCATTACATCAACAATATTGAAAGAAGCAACAATTTTATAAATAGACTCTCTTGTTTTAGTATAGGCTTTAGAAAAATGATTCTTCTTGAGCTACTTTTGTTATCTCGAGGTATAAATAATCTTTGTGGATCAGGCTGTAGTTATTTTTTCTTCTCCTTACCAGATTCAAACACCTATTGTTTTTATGGAACAACAGAAATGTTAGTTGATTTTTAGCCTGTAGTTGTTTTTTATCAATGGTCATTGTGGGCAGAATAGGCCTATTTTGTTTTTTTTTAATTTCTTGGGCCTTTTCTTGAGCCCTAGTAGTCACTACAATTAAATTATCCTCACTAAAATTTACTAAGTTATCTCCGGTACTTTCAAAACATAAGTTTCTTGTTTCCCACCCTCCATTTGAGGTATGAACAATGTCTCAGGTTGAGGTTGTGCAACAAGAATTATATTCAGGAAATCATTTGGGAAACTGCAATTGAATGAGGTTGATTAAAAGTTTGAAACTATTCTTCTATAGCCACATTAACTGAGACTATGACGTTAGATGGAGTAGGAGCCTTTGGGAAAGCATGGTTAGCTTGAGGCTTAACACTTTTTGGGATTCTTTCCCAAGTTCTCGTAAAATAAATGTTAAAACTAGCCAAAAATTCATGAGGATCTCTTCTAATGGTAGACAATTGTTCTATGAGGGATAAATGATCGAATTATCTTGAAATTGTTTCAGCAATTTACCACCTAAATAAACCAAAGTTCTTATGCTTCCAATCTCTAGATTTCTATACCATTGCAAGGCTTGTCCTTTAAGGGATGCAACTAAAATTCTCAAGGCCGTATATTCATGGGTTATGTTATGAACTACACATAGGGATATAACATATTTGATATGCCATGTTCTTGTGACCTAATTTCCGCCAATGAATGAGTAAACTCTTTGTGATAGCATTATAGATATCATGATAAACTGGGATTAGTAATGGGATGCCATTAGTAAGGTCACAAAATTCCTAGGTGGTTGAATAGCCATTCGAAAAATTGGGATTTGAATAGAGAAATTGATACGATGTGATGGAAGATTAGGAGGAGGGTTAGTAAAACCAGGCCTATTATAAGGTAGGGTGTTACTAATTCTTCTTCTTCGCAGAATTCAAAGGTAAAGAAATAAAATCATAAGGAATTCCTTGTACCGATGATCTTGTAGTAACTTTAGGCATGGAACATGCTACAATACTAGTCTGAAATCAACTTTCATGGAGTCGCCAAATAAATATTTAAATATTTAGAATAAATTGTTGTAGCTTACTGATTCAAAAATAACTTTTTCTTCCTGTGAATCTGCTGTAAATTACTATAATTTGCTAGCATATCTGATTCGTTGTCCCACAGGGCGTGCCAAAAATTGTTCTCTCAAAAGTGCACCCTGTAGAGAGATGGTTGTAGGTGGTCTAAGCTTGAAAAAATGGTCCCGCTCTTTCGTAGATACAATGGAAACACCTCAGGTCTATGGGTATATCTATTTTGAGGTGACTCTCTCGGTATCAAGGTCTTTTCCTTATTGATGTATCCTAAACTAATTTTATGGGGTTCGAGGGTAAAATATGATTGTAAATAGATTCAAAACTGGGACAATCCACCAAATTTATGTTGAGGTCTTTTCATGAGCACATGCACACTTGATATGAGAAGGAATTTGGATGCACAAGCCAACAATTTTAAGCATAATATTAAGGCAAACACTTGATGTATTGAGGGAAAGTATCACAAGAATACTTGTTAAGTTATAAATGGACATTAATATCATGCAAAAATTACTAAATTTGCAACAAGGTAAGATGATTAACAAGGGAATTCAACATTCACAAGGATTAATAGAACATACACAAAACTATAAATAATTGGAAAAATATAATATACTTCTCATTTAGAGGGAAAAACTTGAAGAAATAGCTTCAAAGCACTCCTATGTCTAAAAATTCCTCCCTAGTAATTTGCTAATGCACAAAATATATAGCAAAATTATCTATCTTACCCATCCTAAAAATAGAATAAAAGTGTACTCATCCATGAATCCTATTTTTACCATTTAGTTATTAATAAATAAATGAATAAAATAATCATGCTAATATAGTGAGGCATCAATAGCCTTGGGTTACAAAAATACCACTTGGGTCAAACTTTTGTTGACTTTTATATTTCTAATAAAGGATGGGTTATAAATTTTGGTAACAATAAACCTTGTTTGATGAGCAATTTTTCTTCCATGTGCATGCAATTTTAGTCTTCTAGTGCTTGATGTGACATTTGCAATTTTGATCCACTTCCAAAAAAATAGTCTAACACTACCCTTTGGATGCACATGCAAAAGTTGATATATCTCTATGAGTAAAAATATTTTTTTATTTACAATACTTTGTAAAAATTCACCCAATTCATGGGGACAACTCGTAGCCTATGAGGTTGAAATCTCCATGCACAATTTCCTTTGTTTCTGATGATAATATATAAGATAAAATTACAACATAACCCCTAAGAAAGTGGGGACCACATGGCTCATCTTTGTAAAGGCACTTTACTTCCATTGGCTATGTCACCTATATTTGATTTTATCATTTGAGGAAGTTGAGGTAGTTTTATTTGTTTAAGGTTTTGTGATCCCTTTAAACTTGATTATTCTTGCTTAGACTATAGGCTTATCACCATAGTCAAGGGCCACATTTGGTTTGAATGGCATATTTGGAACATTTGAGCACCTTTACGCCATCATTGGACATAATTCCTAGAGGGTTCTGTTATCACCGAATCATAGCATCCCTATGTATATACAAGCACATATACTTGAACTCACAGTGTGATTTGATAACATGGGTACTATCTCCAAGTTGTGGGACTTGCTACTTGAGATAGACCTCTAGAGAAAGCTGGTTCTTGCTCCTAAACTACCTGCCACAATCTACTCTAATGCAGGGGAAAATAACTATTCTAATCTAAATTTCCAAGGGACCAGGGGGAGAGAATGCATAATATGAAATCCTACACTACACGGTGATACACAAGAAAAGGAGGGTGTGAGAGTAGTCTTCAAATGCGTGAGATACGAAGCAAATCGCACGCTAGAAGGGGTGATTACAGATTCTCTATAATATAGAAAAATGAATTTTACAACAATATTTCAAACATACACAATGATAATGGATCCCTGCAATAACGTAATAATAAACACAATATTCTTGTAATCAAGGTTAAAGGGGCAAGAAGAATGCAAGAAAAAAAAGCAGGGAAAATACATCCACAAAATTGTATTTTATTGCTTCGATATGCACAGTTCAATGGGCCATAAGGTAAGGGCACGGATCACCATGCAAGGAGTCCACAACAAGGGCCTGCAACACATTGGCTTCACAAAGCAATTTTGGCAGAGCTTTGCTACAAAAACTACCTCTCCTTTACAATGAGCCCAACACTCCAATTTATAGAAAAAATGAGAAGAGAGAGAATGGAAATCCTGAAATTTGTCCTTCAACCACTTGTAAGAGGCATTAAATGGAGTAAAATGATTGTATATTACTTGCAAAAGGCTCCCCATACTATCCCAGGTGCTGCAGCAGAGAAAGAATGGTGACCATGCCTCTTAATTGCACTCCCAACTACCAAATAAAACACTGTTATGAACCCGACCACGTTTTCTAAAAATATCGATCAATATCTCATCAAATATGGAATTTCTTGATTTACTGTGTGTCGGAATCAAAGCCACAATTCCAACGGTATCAATTTTGTGTGATTTCATTGAGAAATGCAAAAGTTATGGCCTTCTGAGTGTGGGTAGCTATTTTGGGTCTGCGGGCGTCGTCATTTGACGGGAATGAGCATTAATCGAATGGAGCCGAATATGCCCGTTTGAAGTTCACGGGTCAAATGTTGACTTTTCTTCTTTGCCTTTGGCCGTATTGGCTTTTCATGTCCTCGCGCCCCGCACGTACTTTTGTCTTTTGTCCCAGACGCATTCTCCCGCATCGGCCGATTCGGGCTTCCTTATCTCTCTTTTGCGGCCTTTTCAGATTTTGCGTCCCTCGCATCCCATGCATACTTTTTCTGGCTATCTCGGATGCATTCTCCCGCATCGGCCGATTCGGGCTTCCTTGTCTCTCTTTTGCGGCCTTTTCACCTTTTCGCGTCCCTCGCGTCCTGCGCGTACTTTTGTCCGCCTGTCCTAGACAAATTCTCCCGCATCGCCAATTCGCGCCCCCACACGCACTTTTGTCCTGCACTGTCCCCAAACCTGCAAAACAAAAAACTTGACAATTTTTTTTGCTTTGCTTTCACTGTTTCGCTTTTCACGTCCCGACGTCCCAACTGTCCCACGGACCGCCTGGGACAAAAATGTCTGACTTAGCCGATTTTATTTGTATTTCGGCCCCAAACTTGGTATGAAAAACCTCAAGTATGACCTACACTTGGTAGGACCCGAACCCTTGGACTCCAAAATGCTTTAAAACAATCCTGTAACCTTATTTTTGCATTTTTTCAATTTTTTCTAACTCGTTGGGATTTCTTCTTGGATGGGAGAGTTAGAGAGAAGCCGAGGAATCCCCAAAAACATGATTTCAGGCCTTGAATCAATCTACTTGCTTGGGATGAAGAATTTGATGCATGTTATCAAAATTACCTTGAGGGATGTATTTTGGATAATGATTCCTTTGTAAGTTTTTTTGTATAACATGTAAATATTTAACCTTTTTAGTTAATTATGGCATCGACCACCATACTTAGGCATAACTATGTGGTTATTAAGTATATTTGATCTTGATCAAGTATAAAAGAAGGAAGAGATGTTAATCATTTGGTCCCCTTTGACGATGGATAGACCCTTCTCGGCATTTTTGGTTGAAATGATTTTGACATTTAACTATGTTGAGTTGGGAACAAGATTATGAAATTTTGATCTTTTGCACAATGTGATATCAATCATCGATTTTCTAGTCATTTTACTCAAGCATTAATTGAGACTTTGTGCCTCATCCTTATCCTTTCAATCTCTCGTCCTTCTTTAATCTTGGACCATTGATACCTCTTAATCTTGTTGATGGCAAGTGAATCGTGGTTAGATCTCCACCATTGATCTTGGTACTAACTTAAATGAACCTTCAATCTTCCATGGGTTTGCATTGATCTCGTGAATCGCTTCTATAGACGTTGATCATGTGTGTATTGTGATCTTATCGATTGTGGATTCATTAACCCGAGTTGGGTTAGGTTATCATAGTTTTAAGTTCACCGAGTACAACATGATTGACCATGATTAATTGATTCATTTACATTTCAATTTTATGGGTGAAGCCCTAGAAAATTTTCCATTCACCACCATTTTGAAGCTTTCTTGAGCCTAGTTACGCCATCTAAATGAACATATTTACATAGATTTGAATCTTCTTCAAGCTCTTTCATGTTACTGAGACGCTGCCATTGTTGATATAGTGCTTGATGTGAAATTTTGTATTTTGATCCACTTGCAAAAATAATAGTCTAACACTTGCCCTTTGGATGCACATGCAAAAGTTGATATCTCTCTGTGAGTAAACATATTTCTTTATTTACAATACTTTGTAAAAATTCACCCAATGCATGGGATTCACTGTTATCTCCGAGGTTGAAATCTTCATGCATGATTTCCATTGAATCTAATGATAATATATAAGATAAAATTACAACATAACCCCTAAGAAAGTGGGGACCATATGGCTCATGATGTAAAGGCGGTTTCCTTCCATTGGCTATGCCACTGTCTTTGATTCTATCATTCGAGGAAGTTGAGGTAGTTTTATTTGTTTAAGGTAGTGTGATACCTTTACCCTTGATTATTATTGCTTAGAATATAGGCTTGTCACCATAGTCAAGGGCCTCATTTGGTTTGATTGGCATATTTGGAACATTTGACCACCTTTATGCCATCATTGGACATAATTCCTAGAGGGTTCCTTTGTAAGTTTTTCTTATAACATGTAAATATTTAAACTTTTTAGTTAATTATTAAATCAACCACCATGATTAGGCATAACTATGTGGTTATTCAAGTATATTTGATCTTGATCTATATAAAAGAAGGAAGAGATGTTAATCATTCGGTCCCCTTTGACGATGGATAGACCCTTGCTAGCATTTTCGCCGAAATGATTTTGGCATTTAACTATGTTGAGTTGTGAACAAGATTATGAAATTTTGATCTTTTCAACGATGTGATATCAATCATTAGTTTTTGGGTCATCTGACTTGGCATTAATTAAGACTTTGTGCTTCATCCTTATCCTTTTGATATCTATCCTTCTTTAATCTTGGACCGTTGATACCTCTAAATCTTGTGAATCCTGGGTAGCTCTCCACAATTGATCTTGGTACTAACTAAAATGAACATTTTATCTTCCGTGGGTTTTCATTGATCTTGCAAACTACTCTATAGACGTTGATCATGTGTACTCTGATCTTCTCGACCGTGGATTCATTAACCCAAGCTGGGTTAGGTTTTCATAGTTTTTAGTTTGCTGAGTACAATACAAATTCACCATGATGAATTGTTTCATTTACATTTCCATTTTTTGGGTGAAGCCGTGGAAAATTTTCCATTTACCACCATTGTTAAAGGTTTCTTGAGCCTAGTTATGCCATCTAAACACACATATTTACATATATTTTAATCTTCTTCAAGCTCTTGCAGCGATTACAAGGCTGCCATTGTTGATCTAGTGCTTGATGTGAAATTTTCTATTTTTCTCTACTTCGCAAATAATAATAGTCTAATACTTGCCCTTTGGATGCACATGGAAAAGTTGATATCTCTCTCGTGAGTAAATATATTTCTTTACTTACAATACTTTGTAAAAATTCACCCAATGCATGGGGTTCACCTATTATCTCGAGGTTGAAATATTCATGCATGATTTCCATTGAATTTGATGATAATATATAAGATAAAATTACAACATAACCCCTAAGAAAGTGGGGACCATATGGCTCATGATGTAAAGGCAATTTCCTTCCATTGGTTATGCCACCTGTATTTGATTCTATCATTCGAGGAAGTTGAGGTAGTTTGATTTGTTTAAGGTAGTGTGATCCCTTAACCCTTGATTATTCTTGCTTAGACTATAGGCTTGTCACCATAGTCAAGGGCCACATTTTGTTTGATTGGCATATTTGGAACAGTTGACCACCTTTACGCAATCATTGGACATAATTCCTAGAGGGTTCCTTTGTAAGTTTTTCATATAACATGTATATATTTAACGTTTTTAGTTAATTATGGAATCTACCACTATGCTTAGGCATAACTATGTGGTTATTCAATATATTTGATCTTGATTTGTATAAAAGAAGGAAGATATGTTAATCATTCCTGCACTTTGATGATGGATAGAAATTTGCTAGCATTTTCAAATCGAAATGATTTTGACGTTTAACTATGTTGATTTAGGAACAAGATTATGAAATTTTGATCTTTTGCATGATGTGATATCAATCGTCAGTTTGGGTCATCCGACTCGGCATTAATTGAGACTTTGTGCGTCATCCTTATCCTTTCGATCTCTATCCTTATTTAATCTTGGACCGTTGATACCTCTTAATCTCTTTGATGGAAGGTGAATCATGGTTATCTATCCACCATTGATCTTTGTACTAACTGAAATGAACCTTCGATCTTGCGTGGGTTTTCATTGATCTCGGAAACTGCTCTATAGAGGTTGATCATTTGTACTGTGACCTTCTAGACCGTGGATTCATTAACCTGAGTTGGGTTAGGTTTTCATGGTTTTTAGTTCGCTGAGTACAATACAAATTGACCATGATCAATTGATTCATTTACATTTCCATTTTCTAGGTGAAGCCTTGGAAAATTTTCCATTCACCGCCATTGTTAAAGCTTTCTTGAGCCTAGTTCTACCATCTAAACGCACATATTTACATAGATTTGAATCTGCTTCAAGTTCTTTACGGTTATGAGGTCTGTGATTGTTGATCTAGTGCTTGATGTGAAATTTTTGTTTTGATCCACTTGTAAAAACAATAGTCTAACACTTCCTTTCGATGCACATGTAAAAGTTGATATCTCTCTTTGAGTAAAAATATATCTTTATTTACAATACTTTGTAAAAATTCACCCAATGCATGGGGTTCACCTGTAACCTCTCAAGTTGAAATCTCCATGCATGATTTCCTTTGAATCTTATGATAATATATAAGATAAACTTAGAACATAACCCCTATGAAAGTGGGGACCACATGGCTCATGATGTAAAGGCACTTTCCTTCCATGGCTATGCCACCCGTGTTTCATTCTATCATTTGAGGAAGTTGAGGTAGTTTTATTTATTTAAGGTAGTGTGATCCCTTTAACCTTTATTATTCTTTCTTAGACTATAGGCTTGTCACCATAGTTAAGGAGCTTATTTGGTTTGATTGGCATATTTGGAACATTTGACCACCTTTACACCATCATTGGACATAATTCCTAGAGGGTTCCTTTGTAGGTTTTTGTATAACATGTAAATATTTAAACTTTTTTAGTTAATCATGGCATTGATCACCGTGTTTAGGCATAACTATGTGGTTATTCAATATATTTGATCTTGATCTATATTAAATAAGGAAGATACTTTAATCTTTTGGTCCCCTTTTATGATGGATATACCCCTTGTTGGCATTGTCGGTTGAAATGATTTTGACATTTAACTATGTTGAGTTGGGAACAAGATTATGAAATTTCGATCTTTTGCACGATGTTCAATCCTCGTTTTCTAGACATCTTACTCAGCATTAATTGAGACTTTTTGCTTCATCATTGGCCTTTCGATCTCTATCCTTCTTTAATCTTAGACCATTGATACCTTTGAATCTTGTTGATGGCAGGTGAATCGTGGTTATCTCTTTACCATTTATCTTGGTACTAACTAATATGAACTATCAATCTTCCTTGGTTTTTCATTGATCTTGGAAACTACTCTGTAGAAGTTGATCTTGAGAAGTGTGATCTTTTCGACCATGGATTTGTTAACCCAAGTTGAGTTAGGTTTTCATGGTGTTTCATTCGGCGAGTACAATACAGATTGACCATGATCAATTGATTCATTTGTATTTCCATTTTATGAGTGAAGCCCTAGAAAATTTTCCATTCACCGCCATTTTTGAATATTTCTTGAGCCTAGATCTACCATATGAATGCACGTGTTTGTATGGATTTCAATATGCTCCGAGATTTTTGCGGTTATAAGGCTGCCATTGTTGATCTAGGAGATTGATTATTTGTTTCATTTCCTCTACGAATTGGTCTTTTGAAACTCTATGTGCTCAAATACTTGCATATATTTCCATTTCTATTCCTCCGAGTTCTATACAATATTATTTTAATGGTGGAATTTCCAAACTCGTATCTTGAGTTATTGTGCTTTTCCTTTGTGTGTTTCGATCTCGAGACTAAGTGTTTTGTTTTCTCTTGTTATGTGTTTCTTTCTCTAAGGAGATGGTTTTGATATGGCTCCTATCTATGAATTTGTTTACTTTTTTTTTTTGGGTAAGTGGTCGAAACACTTAGATCTACTAATACCCATAATGGGTTCATGATCATTTTACTTGGCATGCACTTGTCTCTGAATCAAATTTGCATATTTTGTAATGCTTGCTCTGTTGAACAGTGATAGACTAAAACTATAGGGATTCTCAACCCCGTTTGTTTGCCTCTATGCTCTAGTTCTGTTGTTTTTTGACTACTGGAATCATTTCTAGAATTCTTGGAACCTTTGTTCTCTACATTTAAAATGAATGAAAAAATGTTTGTAGGTTCCTTACGTTCTCTACATTTAAAAAATGGAGAAAGTGCTACAAGAGAGGGGAAACCTCGGTCGTTTTCTAGATGTCTTGGAAATCTATGTTGAAGCTATACAATTTCTTGAATATTTAGGATTTTCATTCTTGTTGTTTATCAACTGGTAAGTTGTCTTTAGCATTCCTTTTCTATATTATCCGAGTTTTGGAAAAATAAAGAAGATCAAGGTTTTATCTTTTGTGTATTGCGTGTAGTTTTTCCTGTGACTCGAATTTTATGTAAATGTGAGGATTCTATTTACATTTTCTTTGCTATTTTCTTAGTTGATTAGGCATTTCAATGTGGCATGAACAAAATGCTGAACCTCTTCTTGACTTACCATTCTTGATCATTCTTGGTGATGCTTCTAATCCTCTGTGGAGAATATAAATCTCTCTTGTACTATTACTTGACAATTCTTAACTCTTCTTGTTGTTTACTATTTTCCCAATGAAACCTCGGGATCTGTGTTTACCTATAAACAAGATTGTGTTTATTGTCTTGAAAAAATAAGCCATGGTTGCATTATATCATGAAATTAATTTTTAATAGCGTGAAGCTCTATTTAAGCTCTGAAAACCCTTTTCCATTGGTGATGTTTTCCTAACATAATCATTCTTGGCCTTATAACTCTAGATTTGGGTATTTAACTATTTGGTCATTCTTTTGATATGCATGCTAGGCTATATTTTAACCTACATGTGACTTCCATTTTGATGGGAGTGTTTTTGTATTACTTTCTATTGCCATTTGAAATATTCGATATAGCTTCCTTTGTTTCTAGCTTTCAAAATGAACTATTGAGCTGAATGAATTGATCTTGAACTTCTTTGAATCGTTTACTCTCTGTATTGATCCCTTGAGTTTTCGTATGATTTCGTTTCAAATCATGATCACTTAATTCAAGGTTTGACCATACTTCTTTAAAGAAAACTATAATTGGCTCTTATTGTTGAAAATGTTATAGATTTCATTACTCAAATCCATGGATGGGCCATTCATCTATTTTAATATATACTTTGACGCTTAATACCGTTATCTAGATGCAATATGTATTGTATTATTTGCCTCCATGTTATCCATTGGGATGTACCTAATAAGATTTTTGTGCAATTTTATTCTTCATCTCGTAGACTATAATGTGTTCTTTAAAGATCAATAAGGCTTGCCATTTAGAAACTACATCCTTTTGATCCAATTCGTAGCTAACATGTTGATTGAGTTTTTTTGGCTAAATTGATAAGAACATAGTAAAAATTGTTTGACTACTTTGTAATTGGCTGAATTATGAAGTTGTAGAATCTTTGCTCACATGCTAATACCAAACACTACATCATATCCGATTGAATGAAAACTATATCTATTGTTAAGAATTATTCTTTCATGGAGATTCTATTTTGTTCTCGCTATGAAGAATCTGTGAGTATAAACTATAAGTGATCTTGGTTCCATGCAAGAATAATCCTTTAAAATGTGAATCCTTCTCTTTGATTTAATGGCATTACGGTTGTATGCTTTCTCAGTCATCAATTGTAGTAACTGTAGTTTGCATATTCATGGCAATCATAACTCTGTCCTTTTCATATCTTCATGGTGGTAACTCTTAGAAGCATGTAGACTATGTGAAATAGTGTTCCTTAAATTTACTGCTTTAACCTTCACTTTTGAACACTTGCAAATATACCTTCCTTCAATAAAGACTATGTCATTTGATCATCTCTTGAACCTGTGACTGTGTCCTTTTCTGATTCATTTATACCTGATTGTTTTCACACAGAACCCTTGTAGAACATAAAATGCACTCTTATCATTGTTGCATTATGTGATCTTTTCATTGAGTTGAGTCGAATGATGCTTTGTGATTAAACTATTTGACTCAGATTTCTTTTATGTGACTCGATACTCTATTGCTCTTTACTCCATTCACTTGTATGTTAAAACTGGAAACACTTGCTTGGGTTAAATTCATGAAGACTTGAAGTCTGAAATGATCAATTAAATAACAACACTTGATTGGAATGGCTTGATTGTAAATCATAAGCTTTATGATATGCCCTCCTTTAATTGTCACATGGGTGCTTTACTTGTTGTGTAATCATGTAAAATTTGTATCAACCTTGTATCTTGAATCTTTCTTTGATTGCATCATTGTACTCCATTTGTATTGTAGAATTTATGTAGCATTTATATAGCATTTTGTATCTATTTGATGCAATCTGAAATTTTGCTCTTGCAACTGTAACGGTTCATTTAGATGCTTCACGACTTGTTTTGGGATGAAATCGATAACGACTATCTTTGGTCATCACATGCATTATTTGCTTTCTGCATTACCATTTGATTTATATACATCTTTTAAAGCATGTATTAGATTGAAATAACATGATGGAAAGATGTAAAATATTCATTTTACATGCTGAAGCCTTGTCAAAATTTTCCCAGATTTCCCTTTTTATTCTATTTCAGTTGTAATCTTATATCATTTCAGTTAACTTAAGCCTTTAGTTCAACCTTAAATGAATGTACTTTATGTATTTGAGTTATAGTTCTTTCTTCTTACCTATATCTACACATTTAGATAAACTAGTTAGAAAACATTAGGATTTTGGCCTTTCTTTTATTCCATAGTTTTTGTCTTTCTTCTTTCTGAGTGAATAAGTCATGCATGCTACTACTGAATGATGCTTTTCTTAGTTGTGCCTTTGATATCTAATGTAATTTATACCTCCTATTTTTAAGATATCCATGTCCATGAATTTGTATAATATAGGAATATGGATCAACCTTGAGCTCATGATTGACAATCTTCTATTTTCTATTTTAAGGTATAGTGCCATTTTCGAGCAACGAGGATGAAGATGAAGCAAATTTGGAGCTAAAAATGTATCAATGAAATGAAAGAAACCCTCAAGGCAATGATGGGTTTCTTCATACTCCTCTATTTTCTTTTTCATGCATATGTACTCTCGACTTTAGTAGATGTAATCTATTGAGTTACATCCACGACTTGTGTGGGAACATTTGAAATTCCTTAAGAATAAAACATTGAATTATGAGAATGAGTTGTGTATTTCTTTCTGCATTTTAGCTTTGTATATGGATTGTTTGATGAATTAAACAATTCAATAACATAATTGAATGTATTAATCGTGAAGGAAAGAAATTTAAAACACCTGTAACTTTTAGCAATGATCTATGAATGTTGTAGTCTGCAATTATGATTTCTATTCCAAAACTTAACACTTCATCTATTCTACACTTTCATGTCTTTATCAAGATAACACATTTGCCCTTCATGGGTTTGTGTTCTTTTGCTGAAGATAATCATTAAACTACTGACTATGTGATCTGTTACATTTTGTAACAACACACATAGTTGCAGATTTCATGTAATCATTAATTAATTCAACAGAAAGAACATTGAATTGAGAGAATCTCCATTAGCTTAGGTTCATTTCACCAATGCCATCCATTGTAACGAAGTTTCGAGTTTCCCATTTTTGCACGGGAGAAAAAATTGTCAACAATTACTAACAAAAATATATTGACAAACATTTATAATAATACATATAACAACCTCTGAAATGCTAGTGAGATAAGTGTCAAATATAAGAACTTGTTAAGACTCGACACATTTCTTATAAAAAATTCTCCCACACGAGATCCAAATTTAGCATGCGTTAAAATGGTGTAAATGAAGATTCCCTTGCATGAATTGATATTATAACTATTATGTGGAAATATTGATCTATTATATTGTTTTATATTTTTATTCCTTGTGTGTGTTAATATTTATGCATTTTTAGGCCGACGGATGGCGTTGTCTACATGCGACAAATACCTTTCCCCTTCGACATTTTTACAGAATCAACGGCGAGGATTGAAATTTCTGATTATACATTGAAATTTAATGGCTCTCCCTCCTAATTTGAGTTTCCTATCATCCTCACCGCCGTAATGCACCTTCCTATTTGAGCTCTCCACACTGTCACTACATCCTCTCACAAAACCATCACTTGTCAAGGCCTAGTTATTTATTCACTTCAAAACTAGTTTTGTTTAGTTCTTTCACCCAAGCAGGCATGCATTCTCTAGTCACCACAAAAATTTACAGACTTCATATAGAGTCACCGATTCCCACTTTGGAGATTTGGCGTGAACAAACTGATCTCTTAGGAATTGTATGGATTTTTAACTTCTTATCTGCTACTAGAAAGTCAAAATCACACACGCAAGGAGCTCATAAATTGGAGTTCTACAACAAGTATTTATTGTTTATGTTGATGGATTGGTGTACCAACCATGATGTGAGGGAAACCCTTCCATGTGTAATACGATAATCCCTTCACACGGCTTGATTGCGTTCCTTTGTACATAATCGCTATGGTTGGCCATTGCATCTTTATTATCATGCATAATTTTATTTTTTTCTTTCAAATTACACTACTATGAAAACTCAAAAACAAAATATTGCATTTATCTTACTTAGATATGGATCCAATGGTTGACGTGGTACCAATTATGAGCTTCATGATACCTTGCTCTGAAACCACTTCAACGATTCCTTTGGAAATGTCATCTTTCTCAACTACCAAAGTCTCTGCTTTTTCCTATTGTAATATAATGTGCAAATTCAGATAGTGAACAGTACTGTACTACATCAACGCCCTTTTTATTTTCCTAGAGGGTAGAGGATTCCTACCTTGGCTCGGTTGCAAATATCTAGGTATTTATTCATGCAATTGTTGAGCTCCTTCTCTACATCCTCCTCATATGATTTCAACACATCTTTGCTAACTTTGTTTTTAGGGATTCTCCCCACTGCAATGGCATCACACCCAATTAATAATAGAAAACAAATGGATTGTATATATATATAATTTCTTCTACTTTTCCTACGTAACTTCATTTGGGGATGTCTTCTAAAAAATCCTTCAACATATTTATTTTCAAACTTTTCATCTTTGCACAACGAAGCTTGTTTATGATTTTTACTCGGGGCTTCAAGACGTCGAATAGTATGTGTACTTATCTTTGATTCTCCAAAGCTGTTGTGACATACCACAAGAAACTCATTGTAAAATTAGATTGTGTTCAGATTTTGACATGCATGCCCCGAATCCGAGTTCCATGTGGATTTTATTTCACTTTAAATATGAATGTTTGTCCATACTCTAATAGTTCTAATGGGCGTCACTTATGATTCATGCAACTATGAAATTTCCAAAACTTGTTCAACAAATTGTTCCATTTATTTGCATCAAGTTTCGGTCTTTCCTGCATGAATCGACATTAAATACGTGTTTTTAACCAATATGATCATTGGAATGGAGGAATGAAACATACCCAAAAATAGAAATCGAGTCTCTCGGGGTAGAAAAGACCAGGTAATTTTTATTAGGGCTATGTTTAATTAATAATAACAAACATGCGTTGTAAGAAAGGATAAGACTTTTACTCTACAAAAAAATGTTTTGGAATTCTTTCAAGGGTATGTTCCTTCATAATTCTTGTTACGGTTCTCATTGGGTTGTTTTTGGTTTTTTGGGTTTTTAAGAGAGAATTTCATCATGCGAGAGAATTGTCTCGCATGACTCGAAATGAAAAATATGAAGTGGAAATTACTCCTCCTACTGGTACTTACAATGTTTTTAGAACTATGCAAATCTATATTAGGAGATGTGGGTTTTGTTCATCTTCATTTACCGATTGTTGTAGTACTGTCTTATTTATATTTTATTTTTTTCCTTCTTCACTTTGTTGATGTTCTCATAATACTTTAAAATGTATTAGTACTTTTTTGTCTTCTATATTCTCACTATAGAATCTTGACAGTGGTCTTTTATGTTAAGTGAAAACTTTTACTAAGAGTATTGACTATACTACCCCGTATAATTTTATTTTTTTGTAATATTGAGTTGAAGTCGTAAAAGGAAAGGGAGTTGTGTCTCGTGGTTAAGTATGTTCTTTTCTTTTTGTGAAGGAAATGTACCTATTGGAAATCTTAGTTGTTGAATTTCATAATATGTCAAACGAAAACCATGGTTAATAATATGAATGTATATGTTTCTATGTTTAGTACCAAGTCCCCCCCGTAAACCAAGATCCAAAATATTTATCCTTTCTTTTTTCTCGCAATGGGGTCTGTGTAACAACCACAATTTTGATGTTCAAAACCACATTAAACCTTAATAATTATCTAGAAAGTTGCAGATTTTTTTAAAATATTACTAGGCGTTAACCCTATAATGCGTTTCATTAACTCCTACCAACAACTGCTACATTATATTAAATATAACAGGTCTAGATTAATAATTAAATATTCTTAATCCATTTCTAAGGTCAATTTAATCATAATCTGCTAGAATTGTTTCCATTAATTCTTTTACTTGGTTAAATAGTTTTCCCCTTCCTAAGATAACATTCAAACCCACATTTATTAAACATTGATCTTTAGTTACTTTAGTTCCCTTAAATTATTATTTTTAATGTCCTTGAAACATTTACTAAAACATACTAGGAAAACCAAATAATGAGCTTAACATACTAGGGTCCTGAGTGGCCCCATTCACCCATTTTCAAATACACTTAAATTATTTAAAATCCCAAAATACATATATTCTAACCTAACAATTCTAGGCTTTATTTTTACCCGTTGGATCAAATCAATTGTGGTGACCAAATATTAGAGTTCCAAGCTAACCCTAACATTCCTTATGGAATTTTATTTAACCTTTCTCTTTGCCCTAACCTCCTCATTTCGTCTCATTTCATTTCTTTAATTTGGAGGTTGGAAGAGTGGAAGCAATAGAAGGAAGGAAGGAAGAAGCCATGGATGGATTCGTTTGGATCAAGCTTAGCTTAGTTTAGTTTATGGATTTGTTATTGGAATATATTCTATTTTTTTATTATAGAGGTTTCCACTCTAAATCTGGAGTTTTTATTTAGTTATTTCCATTCTTCAGATCTCTATTTGGGAAAAACCCTCTTTTGAATTAATCTATGAGATTGAATACAACCAAATTCCCATTCAAGGATTTGCAAACATAAACAATGAGTTTGTTCACATATAGTTTCTCGGGTATTTTCCTTTTACATTTTACAGGCTCATATTTTTATTAAATCAAGCTCAACTTTACATAGTCATGGATTTTAATTTTTTCACCAATAGTGATGAAACCACCACCCTAAGCAAGTCGATGGTCTGTGTTCGCTTTGCACTACTCTGGGTGACTTTTTGTAGAACCGCCACCCCGCCTTGGTGGAAGTTTAGAGAACACCACTCTAACCAAAGCTAAATGTCCAGAGACCACCACTGCACAGGGGAGGTGGTCCTTTTCTAAGAAAATAGAACCATCATTTCGACATTTTTTCCAAAAATAATTTTTATTACGGCGGTTTACAGTTTATCCTTAGCTTTCATTTATATGCCTAAAGACACTATTTGAAAGGTTAAAACATTTATTCATTCCATGATTTAAATCACTAAATTCAAGGATTTTCTATTTTAATAGTAAACACGAAAACAAATACAACAACACTTTTCTAATAAAATTGCTTTCAAGCTCAAATGAAGGAATGAAACTTAATATATATCTAGTATCATTGTCTTTCTTTCCATAATAAGAATGTAATCTTTCAAGAAAGTAACTTATCCTAGTTTAGTGCATCCTTCCATTTCAACTACGATCATTTATTCAAGAAAACCACAAACAATTATTATACATTTAATATTTATTAAAGATACATTCTCAATTATTTATAACTTCCAATTTTTCCCTTTCATTCTTACAATAATGCAACTCCTACAAATAAAAATAAAATAACACATGCAAAGATAAGTCTCCATGGTGATCATAGTTTTATCCATGGGAACCAATATTTCACCATGGTTGTTCTCTAACCATGAGGAGAATAAACTATCCTCCTCAGAGCTCGAAACTCAAAGCCAAACTAACAAAATTAGGTTTCCACAAAACTCCCCTTTTATTTATTATGATACGAAATTTCATAAGAAATGATTACAAAAAAATCACACAATACCTCCTTAAAAATAATGCAACCTTAAAATACACAAGGCTTGAAAACTCAAAGCCCTTGTGGTTGCATCAAATACATAAAGATAAAATATATGAACATTAATTAATAAACATATTCATATAACTAGATCATCATCTAAACTAAACAATGCTATCATTTATCTAAAATTTAAACAACATCTCAATTCTAACATTTCATCGATAACAGTGAGATCATGAGATTAGTTCAAACGTTAAATCATAGTCAACATGACGAGAATTCCAAATATCAAAAATATATATGTTAACAACACATCATCATCATCAATATAAAATGCCTCTCTATGTCTCTAATAATCCACACAAATCATACCATGAATCACAATTCAACAATAGTCAAAAGAATATATCTATAATCTAATATCATGTTGAACCAAAATGATATGATAATATCCATCACCTCGTGGTTGCATCGAATCACATAAAGATAAAATATATGTCTATAGTCAATGGTCACATTTCAAGTAATCAAAATAAAAATACTATAAGTTTTGAGGAGGAGTGGGCACTACATCCCCCTCCTTTATACTTGATTTACTCATGGAAGTAACGAAAATAGGTGTGGAAATTAGACTCGAGTAACAACGTAGTATCCTCACATGTACTAGCAGTCTCATCATACCTATCCCACTATACTTGCACCTGATCAATCTCTTTGCCTCAAATTCCAAGGGTCCTGTATGCTAAAATATGCATGGGCTCCACCATCATCTGGCCTTGCTCCTACACCTACAATGTAATTTAATCCAATCCATCAAAAGCAATGGGATATATCTCTTAAGAAAAGATACATGGAACACATCATGCATGCGATACAAGCTATGTAACAACGATAGATGATAAGCTAAGAGACTAATCATTCCAAGATCTTTAATGGACCCACAAATCTAGGAGATAACTTACAATATTTTTTGTAATGGATAGGACTATTATGAGGTCTGACATGAAGGAACACCTTCGTGCCCACCTCATAATTATGGTGAACTCTCCTCTGATCTGCATACTTCTTTTGTCTATCCCGAGCCTCTAACAACCTCTATTAGATGAAAATAACCTGTTGCTCCTTGTCCTATAACATAACTGATCTAATAGATACTTTGTCCTAACTCAAAGGTGTCTTGTACTCCATGTCATAAAGTTCGTAAAATGGTACCATCTCAATCTAACTCTGGAAGCTATTATTGTATGCAAACTCAACCAAGTGCAAGTACTCATCCCACCTCAACTGATGATCCATGACATAAATATGAAGGATTTATTCTAAAATATGATTCACCTCATGCATCTATCTATTTTTCTCTGAATTATATGATGTAATGAAATTTATACTTTTCCCAAGGGCATTGTGTGGTAGTCCAAAGGTGTGATGTGTAAAATGGATCGCAATCATTGATGATGTTCTATGGAATCTTGTGCAGTCTAACAATCTCATCCAAGTACACTCTCGCTACTGCACTAGCTATATAGGTGGTATTCACTAGAGAAAAATGAGCCACTTTCATCAATCTATCCACCATGACCATGATGGCATCTCAACATCGGTATCCCTACCATGAAATCTATGGAAATGGTGTCCCATTTCTATTCTCGGTATAACATATGGGTAAACAAGGCCGATGGATAATGATGCTCGACATTTACCCTATAACACTATAAATAGTGCAACACAAACTAAGCTACATCTCTCCGAAGACCTCTCCAATGATATAGATGTCTCAAGGTGGCATGCATATTCTTCACCCTTGGATGGGATGAATAAGGTGCACGATGAGCCTCTAACAAGATATCTTGTCTTAAACCTCCATCCCTCGGTACATATATCCAACATCTATGTATGAAATGTCCATCTGACTCTAATGAAAAACCATCAAATTTCCCCTCAAAGGGTCTTTAAGACTCAATCTATAATCTTCTACAAGGCGAGAAGATGTCATGTGGAAGTTGTCACAAAATTCTTCTCCACAAATTTTCACCCATTCAAGTATCCATAACCAAATGTCTTCGTCTACTCGAGCATTAAGAACAACATTCTCATTCCCTTTCACATGCTCCATCTTGATATCGTACTCACATAGAAACTCCATCCAATGCCACCGATGAGTATTGAGATCGGATTGCATGAAGAGGTGACATAGGTTAAAATGGTCTTTCCTAAGAATAAATCTCCTACCAAGAAGGAAATGTCTCCATAAAACACAAGCATGCACAATAGTTGCAAGCTTAAGGTCATGAGTAGGATAATTGAGCTCATGAGCTTTGAGTTTTGAGACTCAAATGTAACTACACGACCATCCTGCATCAAAACCACCTAATCCCTACAAGGAGGCATCCATACACACAAATAAATCCCTCTAAGGATATGGCACAAAAAGAATCAGTGTTTTCATAAGGCATCCCTTCAATGTACTTAAAGGATGGCTCACATCCATCACACAAAAAATTCTTCTTCCCTTTCTGCTAAAGGGAAGTGATGGGGTGTGCATTCGAGAGTCCTGAATAAATCTCCTATAGTAACTTGCCAACCCCATGATATTGTGCACCTCGGTCGAACTAGTAGGTACTAGAAAATCTATAATAGCTCTAAGATTGGAAGGATTAACTGCAATACCTTCCCTAGAAATGATGTGACCCAAGTACTGTACCTCTGACTTGAAGAATGCACACTTCACTTGGTTACTCTTAAAGTTGCTTCTCACGAAGACACCGTAGATCCTGTGGAGGGAGTTTCGTATGGTCCTCACATGTGCTTGATTATATACAAATGTAATCAAGAAATATGAACACGAAGTTATCTAAAATTTTTTAGAATAGCCCATTCATCAAACTCATCAATAATGCGGGGGCATTCGTCAAACCAAAAGGCACTACTGTGAACTCGTAGTGGCCATATCTCATATGGAAGCCTCTCTTAAGAATATCTTCCTCCATGATCCTTAACTAATGGTATCCATAATTAAGATCTATCTTGGAAAATATTGTGGACCCCTTCATCGATTAATAAAATAACCAATATGTGGAAATGGGTAACAATTCTTGATCGCTATTTTGTTCACTGTAAATAATTGATACACAATTGTAAAGATCCATCCTTCTTCATTACTAAAATCCTGGTGTACCCAAGCGATACACTAGGATGGATTATGAATTTTTCCAAAAGGCCGTCTAGTTGTAACTTGAGCTCATATAGCTCGGGGTAGTCATCTTATAAGGCACCCATGAGACAGAGCTTTTCTATTATAATAAAATCAATGGGAATATCTATCTCACATGGGGAGGTAACCCTGGTATCTCCCCTAGAAATACATCTAAAAATTCCCTCAATATAAGATGATAATCATGTGATGACCCACTAGACTCACCATTTGATCTTTCGCTAACCATGACAACATACAACCGACAACCTCATCACGCAAAATGCTTAAGGTTCCTAACAAATATGGTGCGAATAGAGGTGAGTCTCTTAACTCCTACTATCATTGTATCCACTCCCAAATCATCTACACATGATATTACCTTCATGTAGCAATCAACTCTACCCATGTGTGCAAATAATCAATCCATACCCAAAATAATCCCATAGGAACCCGGAGGAAGGATACGAAGATCGGATGTCATTGAAAAGCATTCTAGGAAAACTATGCACTCCTCGACTAAGGAGTTGACTATGAGATTGGCTTCATAAGCCATCACTACATATGAACTACGTCTCTTCTTAATTACCACTAGCCTACATCATTGTACTACATATGGAGAAATAAAAGAATCGAGGACCCCGAATCAAATAAAATAGAAATAGAAATGCCATCAATGCTACATGTCATCTCAATCATCATGCCCTAGATCTCTCTTCGCGATTCTCCACTACTACATATATCATGTGGCTCCTATCCATATCGCATATTGTAGTCTCTAAAACTTGTGCCTTTCCCTTGTGATTAGGGTTATGAGGGAATATTCTCTAATGATTCCCAAGTACACCACACCTTTAGCCACTACTAGATCCCCTCTAATGAGAAACAAATCATGTAGGTACTCTACTAGTTTGTTGCATGCATCATGATGATCATGATATGGACTATTGTGGTTGTTGCTACTAATGATCTCCCACTTACTAAGCTCTAGGAAGTTCCGAGTCCTAACTATTCCCTCGAAGGAGGCCCCACACTACATCCCCTCTAAGCATCAAATCTCTCGTGGAAGCCTAAGTGGAGAACGAGTCTACTTATGTTGTTCTTGAGGTGGTTGTTGAGGTGGCTGAATGAATACTATGTAAAACCATGTCCATCATGAGGAGGAGGGGTTGACCCCTCGACTTGTTGTCTTATATATGTTAGATTCATCTCCGCACTCTATCTCTATCTGCTACATCTTCCCCTAATATTCTTCACATTGTAATCCTTCTCAATGGCCTCTACTAATGTCTACGGAAAATGAATGTGCACTTCTCCTCCTAAGTCTAGGTTTAGGCCCTTGATGAACTCGTGGATTGTCACCTTCTTGTCCCTGCATGTACTCTACATACCGGAGTAGGTATATAAAGTGAATCTCATACTCTGGCACTATCGTGGATGCCTATCATAGGTTGTGCAACTCAACTATCCTCTACTAAATGAACCTCTTGGAAAAGTATCTTGTCCTAAACTACTCCTCAAATATCTCCCAAGTGATTTTCTCATAATCCACATAGAGATTCTACTCCTTGGTTTTCCACCATACCTCAGCTCTATCCCTTAGAAGGTGGATGGAAACACGATCCTTTGTGTTGTTGGTACATGGACATAGCTTGAAGCATCTCGCTCAAGTTGATAAACCATGCATCTTCCTAAAATCCCCTAGTATCTCCAACGAAATGAGATAGATAGAGTTTTATAATCTCTCTAATGTGATCTACCACTACAGAATATCTTATTTTAGGTCTCTTAACATGATCATCATGCTGCCTAGGGATCTTAGATCTGTCTCTATGTCATGTAGTCCTGTCTCAGGACTCTCTCGTGGTGAATCTCGTTTGAATGACTCCACATGGGAGTTATTTTCCATATACTCATCACTATGTCGTGAATGTGCATGAGCCTCCATTGATGGATTTCTTTCATGTTTTCTAGGTCACCCACCTAAGGATCCTCCGCGTATAATGGTATTAATATCCAGCAGTCTCTAAACTATCTGAGGAAATATGGCTGAAACTCTACGATCTAAGGGTGGTAAAAATAAGTTCACATATAAGAACCCCTTATCTGGTCCATGCCTCCTTCATAGACCAAGGAAAGAGTAATTTTATCATTCTAGGTATTGTTTTCATTTTCTAGGTATTCTACATTTTAAAATATCATGTGAAGTTATGTGGTATAGGTTTAGAGTTGCATCGGGTTTTCTTGTTATGTCTTATGTTTCCAAGTGTTCCCGAGTCCAAGTGTTGAACCCATGGTTCGATACCAATGTAACGCCAACAATTTCGAGGTTCAAAACCACATTAAACCTTAAGAATTTATCTAGAAAGTTGCATATTTAAAAAAAAAGAATATTGCAAGGGTGTCAACCCTATAATACGTTTAATTAACTCCTACTAGTAATCTACTACATTACATTAAATGGAATAGGTCTAGATTAATAATTAAATATTCTTAATCCATTTCTAATGTCAATTTAATTACAATGCTTTAGAAAAGTGTCAATTAATTCTTTTACTTAGTTAAATAGTTTTCACCTTCTTAATATCACATTAAAACCCACATTTATTAAACACAGATCTTTAGTTACTTTAGTTCTCCTAAATTATTAGTCTTAATGTCCTTGAATCATTTACTAAAACATACTAGGAAAGTCACATAATTAACTTAACATAGTAGGGTACTAAGTGTCCCCATTCACCCATTTTCACATACACTTAAATTATTTTAAAGCCCAAAATACATATATTCTTAGCTAGCAATTGTAGGCTTGATTCTTAACCCTGGATCGAATAAACTGTGGCCACTAGATCTTAGAGTTCCAAGTTAACCCTAACTATCCTTATGGAATTTTATTTAACCTTTCTCTTTTCCCTAGCCTCGTCATTTGGTCTCAAATATATTCTTTATTTTGGAATTTGGAAGAGTGGAAGCCATGGAAGAAAGGCAGGAAAAAGCCATAGATGGATTCATTTGGATCAATCTTAGCTTAGTTTAAGCTATGGATTTTTATTATAATGTATTCTATGTGTTGATTGTAGAGGTTTCCACTCTAAATCTGGAATTGTTATTTAGTTATTTCCATTCTTGAGTTCTCTATTTGGGTAAAACCCTCTTTCCAATTAATCTATGAGATTTAATACATTTAAATGCCCATTCAAGGATTTACATTCTTAACCAATTAATTTTTTTCATATATATTTTTCTTATAGTTTCCTTTTTACATTTTATAGGCTTAGATTTTTATCATATCAAGTTCAAATTTGCTGATCGTTGATTTTAATTTTTCCACCAAAAGTGATGAAAACACCACCTCAAGTAGGTCGATAGTCTTGTGACTGCAATCTACCTAGGTGGTGAATGATAAAATTCCAACTCCCTTGGTGGGAGTTCAAAGATCATTGCTCGACCAAGCCGGCAATCTAAAGACCACCGCTCTACACAGAAGATGGTCCTATACTTCGAAAACAAAACCATAATTTTGAATAGGGTGGTTTACAGTTTATCCTTAGCTTTAATTTATATGCCCAAAGGCACTAATTGAAAGGTTAAAATAGTTATTCGTTTCATGACTTAAATCACTAAATTCAAGGATTTTCTCTTTCAATAGTAAACAAGAAAACAGCTACAAGAATAGTTTTCTAATAAAATTTCTTTCAAGCTCAAAAGGAGGAATAAAACTTAATCTATTTCTAGTATCATTATATTCCTTTCAACGAATTAACTTAGTATAATTTAGTGCATCCTTTAATTTCAACTACAATCTTTTATTCAAGGAAAGAACAAAACACTTGTTATCACCGAATCACAAAGCACTTCGTGCATTTATACAAGTGCATATACTTGAATTCATGGTGTGATTGGATAACATGGGTACTATCTCCAAGTTGAGATAGACCTCCAGAGAAAGCTGGTTCTTGCTCCTACACTACCTGCCACAATCTACTCTAATGCAGGATAAGCTAATTGTTCTAATCTAAATTTCCAAGGGACCAGGGAAAGAGAATGCATAAAATGAAAGCCTACACTAAAGCGGTGATACACCAGAAAAGGAGGATGTGAGAGTAGTCTCCAAATGTGTGAAATACAGAGGCAAAGTGCACACTAGAAGAGGTGATGACAATTCTCCATAATCTAGCAAAATGCATTCACAAAAATATTCCAAGCATACACAATGATAATGGATCCCTGCAAGAACATAATAATAGACACAATATTCTTGTAGAAAGATTAAAGGGGCAAGAAGAATGCAAGAAAACATAGCAGGGGAAGATACATCCACAAACTAATATTTTATTGCTTCATGATATGCACTGATTCGAGTCTATTACAAGATAAGGGCACTGGATCACCATGCAAGGGCCTGCAACACACTCAAGCTTCACAAAGAAATTTTTCTAGAGCTTTTCTACCCAAAACTCTCTTCTTTACAATGAGCCCAACACTCCAATTTATAGAAAAAAATGAGAAGGAGAAGAGAAGGGAAAAATGGAAATCCTGAAATCTATCCTTCAACCACCTGTAAGAGGCATTAACTTGAGTGAAATGATTGTATATTACTTGCAAAAGGATCCCCATACTGTCCCATGTGCTGCAGCAGAGAAAGAATGATGACCATGCCTCTTAATTGCACTCCCAGCTACCAAATAAAACACTGCATTCGAACCCGGCCACGTTTTCTTAAAAATATCAATAAATTTCTGATCAAATCTGGAATTTTTTGATTGTTGTTCATCGGTCTCGGAACCACGATTCCAACGGTACCAATTTTTGTGATTTCGTTGAGAAATGCAAAAGTTATGGCCTTCGAGTGTGGGTAGCTATTTTGGGCACGATAGGCGTTTTTTTGTCATTTGAGGGAATGAGCATTAACTAATTGGAGCCGAATATATTTCTATTATTTAAATATATCTACTCTCATTAAAAAATTTTGGCGTAGAGGACGTCATGCTCGTTCCAGAAAATCCAATTTTGTGAAAATCGGAGCTCGGAGTCAAAAGTTATGGCCGTTTGAAGTTTCCGGACCAAACGTTGACTTTTCTTCCTTGTTGTCGGCCGCTTCGGCTTTTCGCGTCCCACGCGTCCCTTTGGCCCAGATGTCCCAGTATGAAAGTCCCCTGTTTCACCGGTTCGGCCGGTTCGCGTCCTTTTGTCCCAACTGTCCCGGTGCGAAAGTTCTCATTTTGGCCGATCCGTTCATGCGATTTGCGTGCCGCGTACCTTTGACCCAAGCTGTTAGGGCTGCCTTAAGTCTTTTCGGCCGACTTGCGTCCTCCGCGTACTAATTGCCCAGATGTCCCAGACTGCCTGTTTCAACAGTTAGTCAATTTTTTCCATTTTTCGGCCAGTTCGGATTTCCACATCCCACGCGTCCCTTTGTCCCACTTGTCCCAAATCTTTGCGTAGACCACTGGCGGCCTTTCACTGGTTCGCGCCCTTTTGTCCCAACTGTCCCGGACTGTCTCGAGGACTAAGACTTAGCCATTTTTCGCAATTTTTCTGGCCCGAGAACTGTTTTTGCAAAAAAATTTACCTTTCCTCGAGAACTTGCTCTCTTCTACTTGGACAGGGGAGTTAGAAAAATATGAGGGGACCCTTGGGGGTGAATTTTGGATAACAACACTATTATACATTTAATATTTACTAAGTATACATTCTCAATGATTTATAATTTCCAAGTTTTCCCTTTCATTCTCTTGCAATAATAAAACTCCCACAAATGACAATGAACTTTATTTTTCTTTCAAAGATAGCTCATTTCTTACAATGCAAAGAGACTTCTTTCGACAATACATTATAACTTCAAAATATATATACCAAACATTAAATGTGAAATCGGCTAATGGTTCTGAATTAATAGTAACTTTGGTTCCATTACATGTAGTGAAAAACCAAAAGGACCAATCGAAGAGATATAACCTCCTATCTTTCTTTGTGAAATCTCTAGATAAGCATAAGAAAAGTAAGAAGGTAAATCCATAACAATAATATATTACATAATGGAAACATTTGGGAAAGAATGAAATGTTACCTCAAAATTTCTGATGATACCAATTGTATTCATTACGTTCCATCAAGCCGTAACACACTCTTCTCTCGTAGGTTCATAATGCATACCCAATTTTTCTGCAAATTACTTTTGGCATAAGTGTGCTAATTGCACTATTGTCAACCATACATTTATGAACAATATGTTCTCCAATAAACATGATAAATAAAATGGTAGTGGTTTCTTGATGTCTTGAGCATTTAAAACCTTTTGAACCATCCATTTAACTTCTTTTTCTGCGGTTTTGTTCCATTGTCCCAAAGGACCATATCTATTTTATGAACTTCCTTTTCTGTTGTTTTTGAATAAATATGTAGCTTAGCAAGTTCATGAGAAAGTAAATCTTGTTGTCCTGGAATACATAGAATGTCCCACATTGAGATTTTAACATTATGCTTTTTCATTACATCAACAATGTTAAAATAAGAAACATTTTTAGAGACAGATTCTACAATTTTAGCATAGGCTTTAGTGAAAATTGATTCTTCAACTGCTTTTGATATATGAGGTATAAAAAACCTTCTTGGGTTAGGTTGTAGATGTTTTTTTCTGCTCTTTACCGGTTGAAACACTTACTATATTTTGTAGAACAATAGAGGCTGTCAACTGCCACTGTTTTTGGCCGTAGTTGTTGTTTTATCATGACTATGGCGAGAATATGCCTATTTTGTTGTTTTCTACTTTTCACGACTTTTTCTTGAGCCTAGCGGTAACTAAAATGAAATCATCCTCACTAAAAATGACTAAGTTATATTCGGGTGCCTTCTTATCATGATTTTTTTGTTACCCACCCTCTATTTAAGGCATGAATAATGTTTTAGGTTGAGGTTGCACAACAATACTTATGTTCAAAAAGCATTTGGGCAACTTGCAATTTGAATGAGTTTGATTACAAGGTTGACACCACTATTTTATATCCATGTTAATTGGGACTAAAAAGTTAGATAAACTAGGAGCCTTTGGTTCAAACTGCCTTTGCTGATAAGGCTGCCTATAATTTTGATTATGTTGGTAAGGCTACCTATTTTACTTGTTTTGTTGATAAGGAGCCTGATAAGGCCTACTAGGTAGTGCAATTCTATTTACAATTGAATTTAGATTGTTTCCCATAGTCGGAAAAGCTTTAAACATGTCGTTTGATGGGTCCGCAATAACAGTTGTATGATGATGATAGGGTGTTGAATAAGTAAGTGTTTTATCTACCAAAAAAGGCATTGAAGGCCTTGGTGCTAACATGTCGGCTTGAATAAGACTATTTTCATCTCGGATGGCAATATCATAGGCTGTTGAGAAAGTCTTTCCTCCCATAGACTAAATCATAGTTGAAATATCACTATTTAATGCTCTAAGATAATAAAGGAAAACATGGTCAGCTTGAGGCTTAACACTTGCTAGGATTATTTCCCAAGTTTTGGAAAAACTAATGTTGAAACTAGACATGAATTCATGAGGAAATCTTCTAATTGTAGATAGATGTTTTATAAGAGATAGTTGATATGAATTATCTTAGAATTGTTTCACTAATTTACCACCTAAATCTTCTCAAGTTTTTATGGATCTAATCTCTAGATTTCTATACCATTGCAAGGCTTGTCCTTTAAGGGATGCAACTAAAATTATCTAATCCACATCTTCATGATTACTAGTATAGACTCCACATATAGATGCAACATCTTTAATGTGCTCTATAGGTGTAACCTGATTTTAACCCGTGAATGTAGGAAAAAATTTCATGGCAACATTAGGGATATCATGATAAACTTGAATTACTAAAGGGCTTCCATTAGTAAAGGTCACAAAATTTCTAGGTGGTTGAATAGCCATTTGAAAAATTGGGATCTGAATAGAGAAATTGATACGTGGTGAAGGAATATTAGGAGGAGGGTTACCAAATCTAGGTCTATTATAAAGAAAAATATTGCCAACTCTTCTCCTTCCGGCATAATTCAAATGTAACAAAATAAACTCAAAAGGAATTCCTCTTAGTGACGATCTTGTAGTAAATTTAGGGAAGGAGCATGCTGCAATACTGGTCTTAAATCACTTAACGGAGTTGCCAAAGAGATTTTTAAATCTTTAAAATAGATTTTTGCAGCTTTCTGATCCAAAAAGTAACTTTTTCTTCTGTAAATATGTTGTAAATTACTGCATATCGGATTCGTTGTCCCATCGGGCATGCCAAAAATTGTTATCTCTCGAAATTTCACCCTGTAGAGAGATGTCACTTTGGTGTTCTAAGCTTTCAAAAATTATCTCTCTTTCATAGATAAAATGGAAACACCTCAAGTCTGTGGGTATACCTATCTTGAGGTGAGTCTCGGTATCAAGGTTGATTCCTTATTGATGTACCTTAAACTAATTTTCGGGGTTTTAGGGTAAAAGATGACTATAAAAGGATTTAAAAATGAGGTGATAGACCAAAATTATATGAAGTTTTTGGTGAGTATATGCACAACTGATATGGGAATGAATTATTGGTGCGAGAGAACAATTTTCTATAGATTATTAAGGGAAAATAGTTTGATGTATTGAGGGAAAAATCACACCAATCTTCGCTAAGTTAAACATGCACATTACTATCATGCGAAATTCTTACCGAACTTGTAATAAGGTAAGATGATTAATCGGGAATTCAAAATTCACAAGATTAATGGAACATACACAAGACTACAAATAATTAGAAAGGGAGAAATTACTTCGCATTCAAAGGGAAAAAGCGCAGAAATAAAAGCACTCTTGTATCAAACAATTCCTTTCCTTGTGCTTTGCCAAGGCACACAATATATAATAACATTGACTCACCCAACCTCCTAAAAATAGGCTAAAATTATACTCACCCATGCATCCTATTTTTATCCTTTATCTATTAAATAAAGTAAAAATAAAACAAGCTAATACAAAGAGGCATTAATATCCATTAATTACATCTCGAGTCAAACTAATGTTGACTGTTCTATTTTTAAGAAAAAGAATGGGTAACTAATTTGCTAATAATAAATGTTGTAGGAAGAGCAAGTCTCCTTCCTTGTGTATGCATATTTGTCTTCTTGTCTTTTATATCCTTTTGTTAAGATATGCAAAAATACTCCAGTGCAAGAAAATAAATAGTTTTGATCTCCAATACTTAGAAAAATTATTCATCTTACTGTGGGGATCACTGGGAACACATGTGCAATCATAATCAACTCTTATTTGTGAAAATAAGGAAATCAAGTATTCAAAAGGTTTCTTACATTTTGATGTTTACCCCTACTCTATCCCTTGTGATCACCTGAAAAATTTCCATTCCAAGTCATGTTCAAAACATCACATAAGTTAGGACCACCTATAGTTGTGAGCACTTGTCTTCATTGGGTTTGGCCACTCTTGTGGACTTAGCACATCACCATGGTTTTAGATACACATGGGGTCACTTTGTAAAGAGTTACCATACCATATTTGGCCACCTTTGATTTATTTGTGACATAGACTATAGTAGGTCACCATGATTATGGGATTCACTTGGTTTGATTGGAAATTTGACCATCTTTGCATAACATATGGTCATACTATAGTGCTCGGCCACTTTTCGGTTATCATTGCATTGTATAGTTTGTCGGGCCCCTTTGATTTATTGGGACATAGACTATGTTTTAGACTTTTGAAAGTCAAAATGAAATGATTTTGGTGAATCATTTTGGCAGGCCCCTCGTGACGATGACTCACCCCTTCACCCTCCATATTGGCACTTTGCATTTAATACATTGGCCACTATGATTTGGCCATGACCATTGATTTCTCAAGGATCTCCCATCGCTATTTTTCTTACGTGGGAGCATGTGATGGTCTACAATCTGTTTAAAGTGTATTAACACTTGTTTTAAAGGCTTGGGCCCTCTCATCTGTTGATCCTCTATTTTTGGGTTTCTGTGAACCGTCGATCCTCTTGGCATTTATTGGGGTCTCTGGAAGATGTTTGCACTTTGCTCTTGGCCGTTGATATCTGAGTTACTGTCATCGATTTTATAACCCTCGGTTAGGGTTTCTAACCTAGCAATTAAATGGGGTAGGTGACATCTAACCATAGTGGTTTTCTTCGAAAGTTTGTGATGAATTCCTAAGCATTGATCTCGTGTAATTGTTAAATTTTTAGCCTTTGATTGCTAACTCTAGGTGAGTTAGTTTAAGCCACTGTTAAGGTGGGTGCGTTAAATAAACTAAAACCCCATTCTTTTTTTCACTTTGCATTTAGCTTGGGGAGAAGCCCTAGAAAAATTTTCACTCGACGCCATTTTTTATCTCTATCAAGCTTGTTTCCCTTTATCTGTGTAATGGTTTTCGAATTGTGAAGCTCTACGAGTGTGGAAAATTGGCACTTTTATCCTTCAATTTATAGAGCTCTCTATTTCCTTAGTTTTGGGAAATTAGCTTGATATTTTTTAGATATTTCTGAACAAGATTGATCGATTCTTACCATTATTGTCCTCTTCGAGCTCAGATTCTCTGCAAAATTATTCTCTTGTTATTTTTTAGTTTGTTATTTGGCATCCGATTGAGTTATGTGCGTAAATCTATGTTTTATCTCCATTAATGGAGACTTGAGATTTCTTGTAGAAGGTTTTGTTGAAGTTTTGAGGCATTTTGCTTCATTTTAAGCAGCAAGTTTTTTTAGTTTTGTACAAGCGATTTAGGATATTCGCCATTGTTACCCTCGGTTGAGCTCGGTTCTGTGTTATTTAGCATCACTATTTGAGGAAGGGATGGTAAGTTTTAACTTCTAAGCATCACAACTGCTTCGTCATTGCCACTTTGACTTCAATATACTGATACTTAGTTCTTTCTTTGCAATTTCTTTGTGATTTCTTGGTTCCCTTGGAGATTTTTGAGTAGAAAGCGGTTACGGGTCCTCGTTATTTAGCTCTAAACTTGATGATCCTTCGAGGGTTTGATAAATTCTAATTTAATTGGTGCATTCTTTCTCATTTCTCACATTTGAAGTTTGAACTTCTATATATTTTTCTCTGTAAATGATGATAAACTAAGATCATAGAAGTATCAACTCTACTTTTACTCTTGGTATTTTACTTCTTGACTTTAAATGGCTCGGTCATGATTTTATATTTCACTTTGTTTCGTTATTTATTAGTCATCAATAATTTTTTAGAACTTATGTTTTTCAACTGTACTGTTTGATTCTACTAATCTACTTTGAAGATTTTTAATAGATTCAGAACTTGTTTCTTTTTGGAATCTACAAATTTTGCATATGTATCTTTGAAAATTATTGAAAGCTTGTCTTATTATTGTGTAGATATCTTTCATTTTAATGATTTTTAATTTTGGGTTTGCTCTCCATTCAAGCTTTTTGTATCTTTCTGTTTTGGATGAGTGTATTAGAGTCATTTGAAATCTTCTATCTTTTGAACATGCTCATTTACTTTCTTTTGTTCCATAACAAATTGTTTCAATTCTTGTACCTATTTGATTTTAGTTCTTAAAGCTTATCTACGTCTAATAAAATGGATCTCCTTCAATTGGCTGTAATGAGCATGATCATAATCATTTATTGATCTAATTATTTCAAAGTTGTACCTAAAACTCGTATAATTGTGGATCGTGCATTTGATCTTAGCTTTGAAGCTATCTTTGTAACATTCTCTTCATTTGATACTGCTTCATTTGAAAATTGTATTTCTCAAATGGTTGCACTTTGTAAGATTATCTTGAAACCTCATTTTTCTTCGGATGTTAAGCTAAAATGAGTGCTCCAAATTCCTTCACCTTTATGGCTGAAAGTGTAGTTCCCATTTCTTTTCTGTTAAATATTGTATGTGATCTTTATAACAACTTTTGTCTACATGCCAAAAAATATAAAAGGTCAATTTTACATGGTGAAGCCTTATCAATTTTTTTCAGATTTCTTTCTATTACTCGCTTCATTTGTAATGAATGTATTATCTTGATTCAAATTGCAAAATGTATCACTTCTTCTATTGAATCATGGCTTGTTGTTGGAAGTTGAAATATGATAATTGTTATCCTTATCGTGCCATGGTTTTCTTCTTTCTGTATTACTATTTGATTCACATACAACTTTTAAAGCATGTATTAGTTAGAAAATAGTATGATGGAAAGATGTAAATTTCCATTTTAAACAGTGAATCCTGTCAAAATTTTCTCATATTTCTTTCTCATTCTGTTTCAACTGTAACCTTATCTCTCTAGTTAACTTCAACCTTTATATTATGATTCTTCTGCTTCACCTTTGAGTTGTATTCTTCCTTCATATCAATATGTACTTGTGATTTATTCCAATCTTGATGTACCATAGGATAGAAGTCATTGAAATATGCAATATTTATTTAACAGTGAGGGTTGTAAGACATGATTTATTTTCTTTTCGACTGTAACCTATACTTGTACACTTTAAGAAAATAGTTAGAAAATATTTAGGATTTTTGGCCTCTCTTGTGTTCCATGGTTTTCTTTTCTTATCTCTCTTTATTTCTAAGTGAGGAAATCATGTATGTTGTTACAGAAAAGTACTTTATCAGTTGTTCCTTTGATCTTCATGTAATTTGTATCTCCTATTTGTTAAGAGATTCATCTGTATGAATTTGGATAGTATAGGAATATGGATTAACCCTAAGCTCAATAACTGATAATTTTATCCTTTCTATTTTTAGGTACGGTGCCTTCGCAAGCAACGAAGATGATGATAGGACAACGCTCGAGCTAGAGATACATAAACCACAATGAAGTAAACCCCCCAAGGAAATGATGGGTTTATTCGTATTCTTCTACTTTATTTTTCATGTATATATACCTCTTACTTTAGTAGCTATATTTTACTTTTCAGTTACATCCCACGGCTTATGTGGGAACATTTGAAATTCCTTACGAATAAAACATTCAATTTTTAAACTAAGTTGCGTATTTCTTTCGCATTTCCACTTTATATATGGATTATATGATGAAATAAATTCAATAATATAATTGAATGTCTTTATCGTGAAGGAAAGAACCTTATTTAGTAATGAACTTTTATTTCTGCAATCTATAGTTGTGATTGTTTTTCTAAAGCTTAAAAATTCATCTATTATGTAATTCAATGCCTTCATCAGGATAACACATCTGTCTTTTAGGACTTTATGTTTTTGCTAAAGATAGTCATGAAATTACAGATTATGTTATCTGTTATGTTTTGTAACAATACACATAGTTTTAGATTTCATGTAATCATTAATTAATTCAACATAAATAATATGAACTGAAAGAAACTACCCTAGATTAGGTTCACTTCACCAATTCCATCCATTTTAATGAAGTTCGAGTTTCCCACTTTTACACAAGTGCAAAAATTGTCAACACTACTCAAAATCCCAACAAGCACACAAACCATTCACTTACATGCAATACACACATATAAAAAAAAACAAGTAAAACAAGGGTGTAGTTCCTACCTTTCCATAGTAAGAACTTGATCAAATAATCACACTCCAAGCTCCTTCAAGCTCAATCCAACTCCAAAAATCTTTAAAACTTCAACAAGAACTCCAAAACTCTCTCACTCCCAAAAATAAAAGTGCACAATAAAATGAAGCAACCCCCAAACAAACAAATAAACTTTCATATATAGAAAAGAGAAGATAAGGATGAGATGGATCCCTGTAGGATGCCACATCACTTATCCTCAACTCCACTCACAAGTCAAACCTCAAACCCAAGTAGAAATAAATTGGTGGTTGAGAGAAATGATAAGCCTCTTACACACTCAACACAAGCCCACACCCCATCGGGACATAATTAAAACCCATGTAAGAAAACTGCATTAAATGTCACCTTTTTCCTTACAAAACACATAATGGGGTTTATTTTTTACCCCACAACCCATAGGTATGATTGGTATATAAAATTAAAAGGTTTGGGACAATATTAAATTCTCCCATAAGCCTCCAAAATGGCTATTAAGGCTAAATCCGAATTTCACAAGTAAGGTAGGGTGTACAACAATCAAACTCACATACACTCAACTTAAATCACAAGATCCAACGGACCAACTACTCTAATAAATGACCCCTTTTGTCACATCCCCAAATAAAATAATAAGCATGATTAATTCATTTAATTAATGCACATTAATCAACAATGCTTAATTTAATTACATCACAAGATAAATCATGTACTCCATAATAATTAAAATAAAAGGGAAAGAATTACACACATAGCCCATGGTAACATTTGAATGTCACACCCCCATGGGGAACCCCTAACAAAACATAACACATTACACAAGTTTCCATGGTGACCATCGTTGTATCCATCCAATATTCCACTTTGTAGTTGGTCTCTAACCCCGTTTTATTTATTGTGATAGAATTACTCGCAAAATGACAAAATACCTCCTCGACCTCAAGGCTGCATCAAATACATCAAATATAAAATATACACACATTAATCAATAAAAATATTCATAAAACTAAATCATCATCTAAAATAAACAATAATATCATTTATCTAAAATTTCAACAACATCTCAATTCTACTATTTCATTGATATCGCAAGATCACGAGATTAGTTCAAATGCTTAATCATATTCAACATGAAGAGAATTCGACTATCAAAAATATTTATATGCTAAAAACACATCATCATCATAGATATAAAATGTCTCTCTCTATCTCCTAAGAATCCACACAAATCATACTATGAATCATAGTTCATCAATAACCAGAATATCTCTATCATCTAACACCACGTTGAACCAAAATGATATAATAATATCTATGTCTATAATCAACAATAATCGAAATCAAAATATAATCAGTCTCAAATAGAGCAAGATCTACGAGTCTATAAGCCTAACAAAAAGTTTTTTTATTGTAAATAATTAGAACTCAAGGCATGAAATGAATTTTCTACATGTAGTTTATAAATATCTAATGGGATTTATATAAATTACAATCCTCTTGTGTACTAAATATTCCCAATACCGTGGTCAAAGGTCCAGTATAGGAAATTTTATAAGTTTTCTCCATATAACTTAGGATGAAGTTTAAATTGCATACTTATTATTAATTATCATAGTAAAAGGATTCAAACTTGTCCATGTGAGAATTACATTATGGTTGTTCATATAAAGAGTCTCCATCATTGATTCATGCAAACCTAAAAGATGATTATAGTTTACGGTGACCAATCTCCTAGATGTGGTCACGTGTGATGGTGTTGTTTTTGGGATGACTATTAACAAGTACTCCATGGCATGCCTTATCAAAATCTTGAACAACATTGTGGTACTCACTCAAATTCAAAATTTCCTCTTCCCTATTAGAATAGGAGAAAAGAAGGGCCTCCACCACTTTCTTCTTGATGTTCGAACCCACATGGAATTAAGGCTGATTTTTAACAGAAGAGAGAGATAATTGGATCCAACTAGAATATAATATGACCCTTACCAATCCTCATCTCCAAAGCATGAATTTCCTTCTTTGTGAAAGTTAAGAAAATCCTCAACTAAACAAGTTTCTGGTGTTGGTGGAAACAAAGTGAAAAATTTGATATCTTGAGGATTATCAATATTGAGCATGAGAATGACATCTTGAGTGCATTTTTTTAAGTAAGGCTCTATTAGGATAAAGCCTATGTAGTTCCACAATAAATTAATATGAAAATAAAATTTAAATTTTTTTTTATATATTATGAAGTGAATTTTATAGGAGTGGTTGGAGGAAATCATGGATTCCAAGTGAAGGCATGTGGGCTAGTTTTCATGGGTAGTGTGCAATGAGATGGAAGTGGCACACCCTGGATACCTTTTATACATGTCATTTTCCTTGTAGAATAAGTCAACCACTTTATTTTTGATCCAAAGACGCTTACAACACTGCAACCCAAACTAATGTGGTAGATTCAACAATAAGTAGATAGTTGTAGTGAAGGTAGGATATTTTGGGACTGTTTAATCGAACTATTATCTAGAATCCATCATTAAATCTATCTAATTTGGGAAAAAACACCCCTGCGTAGGGAGATAAACTTGTGTATTTAATATCTCTTCACCGTATTGTATGTAAAAAATTTATTGTTCTATATCCGTATCTAAACCTGTTTAACCTCGTTGTTACCAATGTTTTGTTGTTGTATTCAAGGAAAATAACAATAAAAAATGGGCATAGCAAGATACTTATTTTACATCTTTGTGTGGAGTGTTAAGACATTGAAATCTACCTTCCATGCTTCCCCACACATGTCGTGTAATATTTTTTTCTTTCACTATTCCTCTCTGTGTGAAACCCTTTGTTTCCCATCCTCTCTGCATCATCCTAGCCACTTTAAATGGAGAGAAATAGTTACACATATTTCAAAAATGGGATCTTTGGAAAAAAATTAGAATATTCTACACAAATCCATAGATAGGAAGATATGCAAACAAATGGTTTGTTTATCAAAGGCACCAAAGTAATGTGATCTCATGGAATGCATTGAATTAAGGATATGGATATTTGTAATTTTTTTAACTTAATGCCTGAAAGAATTATGCCCATATGAGGTAGAAATATGTAGGCCTGCATAAAAATGTGGGAGATTGGGGTCAAGTTTTTGGAGAAAGAAAAAAACCTCTACCAACATCCTCCTAACCTATGTAAAAGTTTGATCTTTGGGACATGGTATGAATATCAATGAAAGCATAAGGATTGCGGAATATTGTTATATTTTGTAGTCGCAATTTCGCTGATAGACATGTATGTAAAATGTGGAATCGTAAAAAAGCACATGAACTATTTGATAGAATGTTTTAAAAAACAAATGTTGTTTTTTATACAGCTTTGACTAAAGGAAATGCACAAAATGGGTTTATTGAAATGGATTTATAAACTTTCAACTGAATGTAGTTGCGCAGTGTAGATCCGACCGCTACATCCTTTGATAACCTTTCAAATTTGGGTGTATAGCTTCACATTGTGAGACTGAGATTAAAAATGAATGACATTGACATTTCATCTTTTGGTCATTGAAGGTTTCGGGCTAAATGTAGAGAAGGGTGAAATATGTGAACTAGTTTCCAAAAATCCACTTGTGGCATGGATTTTAAATAATAATTAAATAAAATAGGGTCTCTTTGATGTGATTAGTGTTGGTTTTTCCCAAGTAAGAGGATTTTCATGGAGCTTTGGGATGAGATATGGGTGAAAAGTGAATGGCTTGGGTTTTCACGTGACTATTTGGCATCATGTGGCAACAATGGTGGTCTTAATGGATTGTGAGTGTCCACTACATGGAGCCCCACATACCCTCTTCGCTCATCATTCTCAGGCATGGTCCCCTTACCTTTTCCTTCATAATTTTCATAATTTGGTTCTTCATTTTCCATATAATAGAAACATTAAACCACTAGATAATATTACAAATGGATATGTAACCAAATTTAAATAGTGTAAGGAAATAAAACTCCACCTTGTAATTTTTGAAACTGATTTACAATTTAAACTTTAACTATGGATGCTACCATAACCTTTTACGATGATACTAGAATATCCAAATTAGTCGCTTGCATCTAGTGATAATGGTGAGAGTTAGATGATGTCATGAAATCAAACAATCCATTTTCCTACCATATAAAGTTAGAAAAAAATATAATTTCCAAGACTCACAAAACAACACTCTAAGCATTGTAAAAGAGGATTCGAACATCGTATATGTTCCTTTTTCTATAGAGAGTTACATCAAGAATTAGTTTGATCCTATGTGACCATTTGTGCTCACTTTTCTACTTCTCTAGGAGCCATGTTACTCCATTTTGTACTTGAAGGAAGTGCTAAAATTGAAAGGTTGGATTTCATTTTGAATCGTCATTCGGTCCCCGAGAAATAAAATGATTGACTACCCTCGCAAACCTCTTGTATTTTTACTACACAATTTCTTGGAATCTTTAGTTTAGGAAAAAAAATCCCTCGTGAGTTTGGAAAATGGGTATTGTAGGCCTTTGATCATTGTTTGACTAGGTCGAATTAACTCCACTATGACCGGTGGCTCTAGAAAACTCATCGCCACGTGTAACCTATATACCAGTTCTTAGTCTGTTGAATTCTCCATATATAGCTGGAATTGTAGGAAATTTATCATTGCATTTTCATCTATTAAACGTCAATTTTGGACATGGTTTTCGAGCACTTGAGATAACTTTTGATCGTTTACAAGTGATTCAATTACAACCGAGGGCAAAGAAAATTGGCTGCCCATCGTAAACCGATTACTAGTTCTTAATTCCTTCGAGTTCCTATGAATTCTTGGTGTATAAGAGGAAAAATAGAAAGTCACTTGTGGTGTTTTTCTCTCCGAGAAGACAACATTTTAAAGTGGGTTTTTATCCTTTTGTCCAAAATTAAAGTTTTTTCCAACTAGGATGAAAATGTAAAGAAATAAAGTTGTAAGACCCCGCTATGTTACCAAACCACTGTGGAAACTTGTTGTCACTTCTAAATAATTGTTTAAAACTCTATCATGTGACTTGTTGTGTGAAATTTAACTTTTGGAAAAATAGTGTTTCTCTCTCTCCTTGGTTAAGAAATGAGGTGAAATCAATAGATGTATCTAACTCTCTCCTTTCAAATGAGAATTATTATTATTATGTAAATGGAAAATAAAAACATTAATTATGCTAGATCTAGTTGGTTTCCATGCTAGAAATTTATTGATGATTTCATGCTCACTTTGGTTTTATAGGATGCAAGAAAGATGAAGAAATGGTGTGGTGAAATTCATTGTTTATTATCGTAATTGATATGGGTCATTGTACAATGTATATATATGCATAATGTATTGCCATGTTATAGAAAAATTTATATTTAAAATTTGGTGATATGTATGAGATGTTAGTGTTAGGGATACCTTGGGAAATGTGCATTTTATTTCATAATTTACGTAAAGTAAAAATGTATATAAAGTAAAAATGTTTGATATATATATATATATATATATATGTTAAATGAATTTAAATTTAATATCTTGTAGTACATTTAAAGTATGTAATAAATAATTGGTGTCTTGTATTATTTACTATGAAAATGTAATAAAGAAATCTAATCACAACAAACAACCTTAGTTTAAAACCAGTGCACATCAAACCTTCTCGCATGATCTTTCTTAGCTCAAAAGAAATTGAAACCATATAATGAACTCGAAAATTTGCACTCTATGAAAGCTGTTGACAATTTTTTCATTTATGCAAAAATGGTCAACTCGAAACTTCATTACGATGGATGGCATTGATGAATTGAACCTTACTAGGGAGTGTATTACAAGTGTTATCATGTTTTAGTTGCTACCAATGAAATTATTACATGAATTATGCAACTATGTGTGTTGTTATAAAACATAACAAATCACATAGCCTGTAATTTCATTTTTATCCTCGAGAAGAAAAAGGACATAAGCTTCCTAAGGACATATGCATTAACTTGATGAGGATATGAATTACAAAATAGGTGAAAAGTTGAGTTTTAGAACAGGAACTAAGGTTGTAGATTGTAGAAATCAAAGTTCATTACTATGGATATAGGTATTTTTAATTTCTTTCCTTCATGATTAAATAAATTCAATTATGTTATTGAGTTGTTTAATTCATTATACAATCCATATACAAAGCTGAAATATAGAAGGAAATACACAACTTAGTTTCATAATTCAATGTTTTATTCATAAGGAATTACACAACTCAGTTTTAAAATTCAATGGTTTATTCGAAGGAATTTCAAATGTTTCCCACACAAGTCGTGGGATGTGACTCAAGTGAACATCATAACTACTAAAATAGAAGGTGCATGTACATGAAAATAAAATCAAAAGAATATGAATGAACCCATCATCGGCTTGTTTTTTTTGTCCTGCTTTGCTCCATCTTCGCTGCATATTTTTCTCGAGCTTCATCCTTGTTATTCAAAACCTTCACTATACTTGAAAGAAAAAGAGATAAAATACTTTCAGTCACGAGTTCGAGGATTAAATCATGTTCTTGTATTGTCTATCTTCATGCAAATGAATTTCTGATATCATGAGGTATGATTACATAAAATATAAATGCACAATGAGATAAATAATACGATTCCATAAACAGCACATGTGGTCCTCATAATCACTGAAGAAAGAGAAGAGAAAAGAAGAAATATAGAATACAAGAGAGGCCAAATAGCCTAAATTCTTCCTAGCTATTTTCTAAGATGTGCGGTACATGTTGCAACAAAGGAATAAATTAATCATGTCAAGCAAGGACAAAAAAGAAACTTCAGTACAAAAAAGAAATGAACAAGAGATATGGAAGGTTTTTAGATATAATGCATGTTGAAAGGGAACATATTTTCAAGACAACAAACTTATACAAAAAGGAAGCTATGTCATTCATCAAACATAATACAAAAACTATTTTTTTAAAATAGAAGATATATTATTTCGAAAATGCAGAATTAATTGAAGGTCTAAAAGCTGAAATAGTCATGTTCAAGAGAGATTACATCACCGGTGCCATACCTTATCAAACAAGTAAAGGGTTTAATGTCAAGGTCAAACAACAAAAGAGTGATCCTACCCAGGTTTCAATTTTAAATGCAAGAAGTATCAAAAGAAAGAAGTAGAAAATTATAGAGTGATCAAGTAATTTTTAGAAGTATATGGCTTCAACATTGGTTTGGAATACAAGTTACATGCTCACATTAAAAGGATTAACTCATAAATTGAAATTAAATTACAATTAAACAGAATGGAAAAGGAAATCTGAAAAAACTTTGTGAGTGTTTCACCATGTAAAATAGACATTTTACATCTTTCCATCATGTTATTTCACAACTAATACATGGTTGAAAGTTGTGACAAAAGATAAAATCTTTGTCTTGATCAAATATTAATCTAAATAAGGATAATTATTGTAGAAATTCAACTCATATTGAACAATGAATAATGCAACATATTCTTAGTTATAAGAGCAGAAAAGGGAGCTACAAATATTTTCAATTTGCAGAAGTTTTTAAGTAAATTTACATAAGAGTTATAAAATATTTAGATTTCACTATTCATTACAAGAACTTGCTTTATTCATTTCGGGCCAAATTAATGAAATATGCCATGTATTATAGAGAAATTTAAGCTATAAATTAATAACATTATCATTGAAATAATAATAACTAGCATGACAATAATCCTTTCAATCGATTACAAATGATTCAGATGAGAATACAAGTTAAAGATCATTTTGCATGTACATCTTGAAGTGACATTTGTAGAAATTCTTGTCAAGCACAAATCATGTACACCCATGCATTTCTTAGATGGAATTTAGGTGCATTGCGTATAAATATATTAGGTACAACCATATTAATACAAGTTAGAATGCTATCATAATAAGAATAAGTACATATGGTGGATAACTTAAATAAAAGTGACATAGACGAACTCTAATAGATCAAGAGAAATTACAAATTTTCCAATGAATAATGGTGGCATTGTCTTCTTCATGTAAAGTTGATCAAGTACAAAAGACAATTCATAAACAATAGAAATTTTAGTTTTCAAGTGACCTCAAAGCTGTAAGAAGAATAAAATAATAGTCATCTAGTTGTTAGATAGCTAAAGAGAAGAATATTCTTTCGAGTTAAATTTTTTTAGAAATCCCTCAAGCTCTCGTGTTACTTATTACAGACGAATGATCACAAATGACCAGTTCAAAATATGGGATTTTAGTCAAGCAATGAAAAACACTACGGTGAAGTCAAGGTGTTACCAAAACCATATGAAAACCCCATCAAATGTCAACAAAGGAAAAACACATTTCATATATGCTAAGAGATCCAAGTAGAGAGAAATTATAGAAAAGTTCAAAATAATATCAATTGAGAAATCATGAGTAGATGTAAAAATGACAATGGTGTCTACAAGCTGAACAAAAGGCCTCAAATCGAGGTTAAAATACAGTGGATGAAAAAGGTTTTCTAAAGATGATGATAGAGATATTTTTCTGGGAAAGTATATAGATATTTTTAAGGGATCCTATATCAAAGAATGTAGAAAGAAACCTAAAACAATGAGCTTAAAGATCTCATCCATGAATCCCAAATGATAAGTAAAACAAGCATAGATTACAGAGCTGCAACACCAAAATCATGGCAACCTAAGGCCACCCTTCCATTCTTGAGGTCTCCAAAAAGAATATCAATAATAACCAGTAATGTGAGCTATGCATGTACAAAGAATGGCCGCATAAATAAATGCACATCAGTCCATGAAAGGGAAATAGAGAAAGTAAATATAGATCTAGCAAAGGATTCATGAAAATCCTCAAGAAAATAAAATCACCTTAGTTTTCTAGATTACCAGCATGGAGAAATGTCAAGATTTGTAGAAAACTCAACACATTGGTGAACAAATGAACTCAAGTAGTGTGATCAAACCCATCACACATTTAAAACAAAAAAATCACCATAAGAGAAGTATAAAAGATATATCATGTCAATTGAAGCATATTTAAAAGAAGATATCATAAATACAAATAGAGAGTTTGAGGTATTTATAAGTTCCCGACTAGAGTACAAGTTGTCAAACAAAAGCGCATCAATTTGAGAAAAATAGGAATTTAGAGCTCCCAAAGTTCGGATAATAGTATAGCACAACTTAAACAAAAATAAAGCAATCCCGAGATCTAAGAAAAATTATGTCGATTCCACAATATAGCTATTTAATTAGCAATACAACTCATAAGCAATATACCAAGATGCCCATGAAGGAAAAGTTTCATATCCATGAACTTATAAGCAAAAGGAAGGATACCCATTTCGCATTATCAAAAAATAACTTTTGAAGTTGAAATTTGAAATTATACAAGTGCAGATAAAGGAAATCATCCACTTCATTCCACATTTTTAAAATATTTGTCATAGGGTTTCTAAAAAGGCTCAAGGATTGAGCAAGAACTTACAGATTGGGATCGAGGTGAACAAAACCTCAACAAATCATCAAACGAGGAGCCAAAATGAACACTCGAAATGAGTTCAAGATGGAGATTTCCATAGATCACGAGAAAATGCAAAGAATTCAAGTATCGGTGCTTATGATACATAATAATTGTGAGAAGATGTTGTGCAAAGTCCATGTAACCAACTTATCGTTGATAATTTTTGCACTTGTACAAAAATGGGAAACTCGAAAATTCATTATGATGGATATAATTGGTGAAGTATACCTAATCTAAGGGAGTTTCTTTCATACAATATTTTTACTATTGAATTAATTAATGATTACATGAAATCTGCAGCTATGTGTGATGTTACAAAACATAAGAGATCACATAGCCTACAATTTCTTTCTATATTCAACAAAATAACACAAATCCTCGAATGAAAGTTGTGTTTTCTTGATGAAGACACCGAATTATAGAATAGATGAAGTGTTAGGTTTTGAAGCACCAATAATGACTGCAGATTACAGATATAATAGTTCGTTAATGGATGTTACGGGTATTCTTTAATGATATTTCCTTTATGATTAAGAAATTCAATTATTATTGGGTTGTTTAGTTCATCATACAATCCATATCAGAAAGTAGAAATACATAAATAAATACACAACTCAATTTCACAATTCAATGTGCTATTCATAAGGAATTTCAAATGTTCCCACACAAGTCGTGGGATGTAACTAGAAAGTAAACTACGGCTACTAAAATAAGAGGTACACATGCATGAAAGATAAAATAAAGGAGTATGAGTGAACCCATCATTTCCTTGAGGTTTTCCTTCGATTGATGCATCCTCATTTTAAGCTTTGTTCCCTCTTTATCTTCATTGTTGAAAGCACCATACCGGAATTAGAAAAGAGAAAATCATCGATTACAAGCTCATGGTTAATCCATATTCCTATACTTTCCTAATTCATGCACACGGATCTCTTAATAACAGGAGATTAGACTACTTGAAGATCAAATAGTATACATGATTTACTCACTCAAAAGAAATAAAGAGAAGAAAAGAATAAAATAACATAGGCAGTAAGAGAGGCCAAAAATCCTAAATATTTTCTAACTATTTTCTCAAGTGTGTAGGTACGGAGTTACTGACCAAGAATAAATAAATCATGTCTTACAATCCTCACTATGGATAAATATTACGAGACTTCAAAAACTTCTATCCTATGGTACATGAATCGAGATGAGTCATAAGTGCATGATGGAATGAAGGAAGAATGAACCTCAATGTTTAGAAAATATTCTAGAAATAGAAGAAGTTACATTATAGAATAGAGGAGACACTTGCAGATAAAATTACATGTTCCAGATTAAAAGCTGAAGAAGAAGATTCTAAATTTGAAGGTTGAAGTTAACTAGAGAGAGAATATTACATCGAAACAAAATGAAAAGGAAAGCGAGAAAAAAATTTCAGTGCTTCGCCATGTAAAATTGACATTTAAAACTTTCCATCATGTTTTTTTAACTAAACACATGCTTTAAATGTTGTATGTAAATAAAATAATGGATACAAGACAACCTCCAAGGAATGTATCAAGGAAACACGAAAGGAGCACCTCGCTCAGAAATTAAAAGTGCACTACTAAAAAAATCATGCATTACAGTAAAGATGCTACATAAGTTAAAAAAAAAATCTTCACATATACAAATTTTCAGGGATAGCCAAGTACTAAGGCATCATCAAGTGAAAGCCCAAATTTCAGAAGCATAGGTCCATATATATACAACTAGGTGTATCTTATCTGAGTATATTTTCAGATTACAAATTCAGACAGAAAACCTTGAATCAAAATTACATGCACATCCGAGTTGAAGAAATATTCAAGTTTCAAATTATCATCCCCATTAAAATTATTTTTAGGTTGTAGAATATAAGAATAAAATAACAATCCTAGTTTTCATCATAGACCCATTAATGGGTATATAAAAATTAGAGTAATAGATAAGAACTCACTTGTTTATAATAGAACAGTCAAAACTTTCAAGCAACTGAATGATGAAGCAAGAAATCGAAATGCCCATGAGAAGTTTCAAACTTAGAAGTCAAGCAGGAGCAAGAAATCATAGAACCCACAAATATTTTCGATATTTTCAATGATATATCCAAGGAAGAAAATAAAAATAGAAGTGTACATGTGCAAGAGAAAAAATAGCTCACTTATAACCACTCATGGCGAAAAACACCCAAAACCATCTTACTTAGAAATCTCTTACAGAGTGAATACAACAAAGAATGCAACTCAACCTTGAATTCCAACTAGGGTTTGAAAGCCAAATCTATAAAGTTCAAGAGAAAAGAGATGATGTCTATAGAGAAACCCCCTGAGCTCCATAGAAGATAGATAACCCTTTTACAAAAATCCAAGCTCGATTCTTGCTTAGAAATAATTAAAAGAGCTTGAAAGAATAAGATAGCATGTCCACAGAAAAAAAAACTCAAGGAGATCGAGCTCATGAACTCCTTCATAGAGGAATTTGAACAACCAAAACATAAAACAACAGAGAAATACAAGTGTTTGAGCCCTCATGACCACAAAGACATCACATAACCAAGTAAAGCTCAAAGTAATCAATAACAGTGGACATTAAAACCTTTCACAAAGTCTAAGAGACGAGATCGACAAGAAATAATCATAGAAAATATAAATTGCAACCAAACCGAGAGAATCGATCTGCTAAAGAATTTAAGCTTCATAGAATGAAAATGGTGGAGAGATCAAATAATTTCACTCACAAAGCTTCACAGACTCATAGAGGTTGAGTTTTAGAGTCCCAAAACTCAAAGATCAAAGAAATGGTGATCTGAAATTTTTTTCTAGGGCTTCACCGCTCAGAGTGAGCAAAAAGAATGACCAAATGATGGAGCTCGGGTACTTTTCAACTCACCCACTAACCTCGGTATAATCTAACTCAACTAGGAGTTAGGGATAAAAGATATGGTCATGCAAAGATTGATGGCTAAGGATTGAGGTAGTTTTCAATGCAAGTCACCATGGTAAGATACCAATTACTACGCTAAAACTCTAGGTTAGAAAATGATGGCTGAAGATGTCCAGTACAAAGATCAACGATTTAAAAATAATCAACAATATTCAAAGAAAATTGTGATGATCAGAATGCCAACAACCACATTAAAATCCAAGTGAAACCCTAAACGAAGATCAAGATCGATGGTTCACAAGAATCTTAGTGCCAGAATCAACGGTCATAGCCAATCATAGTGGCCAATATATTTAATGCAAAGTGCCAGCATAAAATGTGAAGGGGTGAGTCATCATGGTGGAGGGGACCAAACTTTATTTAAATTATGCACTGTTGACTATGATTTTCTCCATATAAAATCAAAACATAATCATTTCCATCAAACCATGTAAAATCCGACAAATATATACTATGCAATGATATTCAAAAGCTGACAAGTAATCACCATGGTCATTTGTTAATCAAAGGTGGCCAAGTATGGCATGGTGGCATTTTACAAAGTGCCCACATATATATGTTTAAAACCATGGCAATGTCCCAAGTCTACAAGAAGACCAAACTCAACAAAGACATGTGCACCTATCTAGAGTGGTCCCCACATGGAGTTAGCACAGAACAAAAGTATTGTATTTTGCAAATGATATATTTAAAAGATAGCAAAATAAATCATGTTACCACACTAGGGGACAAAGGGAATGTCAATTTCAGAGCCTGATCTTAAAGGTGGTCCCCATCAAGATGTATACTTGAGTGAGTTATTTTTGCAAAATATTGTAAATAATGGATTATCTTTACTCACACACAGATCAACTTTTGCATGTGCATCCAAGGGGACAAGTGGATCAAAATTTCAGATGTCACATCAACAACAAGAAGACAAATTTACATGCACCTTGAAGGAGACTTGCTTATCAAGCAAGGTTTATTTTTAGCATTATTCACCTATGCTTTTCTTAAAAATAGGACAGTCAACTGTAGTTTGATTGTGATGTAATCAAAGGCTATTAATGCCTCTTTCTATTAGTTTTCTTTATTTTATTCCTTTATTTATTAATAGATAAAGGATAAAAATAGGATGCATGGGTGAGTACAACCCTAGTCTATTTTTAGGAAGGGTGGGTGAATCAATTTTGCTATATATTGTGTGCCTTGATAAAGCACAAGGGAGGAATTTTAGATACTTGAGTCTTTGAAGAAATTTTCTACTAGTTTTTCCCTTTGAATGTGAAGTATTTTCTGTCTTTTCAATTATTTACAGTCTTGTGTATGTTTCCATTAATCTTGTGAATGTTGAATTCCTTGATTAATCATCTTACCACATTGCAAATCTAGTAATTTCTACATGATATTAATGAGCATGAGTAACTTAGTAGTAATCTTGTGATTTTATACTTCAATACATCAAAGTGTTTACCCTTAATTATCTTCAAAAATCCATTCCATATCAATTGTCCATGTTCTCAATCAAAGACCTCATACAAGTTTGGTGTCTCACCTTAGTTTTAATTTCATTTTACAGTCATATTTTACCCTTAAACCATATAAAATTAGTGTAGGATACATCAATAAGGAACCATCCTTGATACTAGGAGACTCACCTCAAAATAGGTATACCCATAGACCTGAGGTGTTTCCATTATATCTATGAAAGAGAGATAAAAATTTACAAGATTAGAACACCTACAACCATCTCTCTATAGGGTGCACTTTCGAGAGATAACAATTTTGGCATGCCCGGTGGGACAATGAATCAGATCTGCATGCAAGTTACAAATATTTACAGCAGATCTATAGCGCATTTACAATAGATAAAATTTAGTTTTGGGACAACAAGATGCAAAAATCTATTCTAAAAATTTAAAGATCTATTTGGTGACTCTGTAGGGCTGATTTCAGACCAATATTGCAACATGTTACATTCCTAAACTAACTACAATATCATCGATAAGAAGAATTCCTTCTGAGTTTATTTCTTAACCTTTGAATTCTGCAAGAAGGAGAAGAGTTAGTAATACTTTACCTTATAGTAGGCCTAGTTTTTATAACCCTCCTCCTGATATTCTTTCACCATGTATCCATTTCTCTATTCAGATCTCGGTCTTTCAAATGGATATTCAGCCAGTTAGGAATTTTTTGACCTTTACTAATGGCAACCCATTAGTAATCATAGTTTAGCATCACATCCCTAATGCTGCCATAAAACGTTTTTCATCATTCACTAGTGAAAATCAGGTTACACCTACATAGCACATTAAAGATATTGTAGCCTTATGTGTAGTTCATAATATCACTCATGTGGATGTAGCTTTAAGACTTTTAGCTACATCTCTTAAAGGACAAGCCTTCCAATGGTATATAAATCTAGAGATTGGATGCATAAGAAATTGGGATGACTTAGGTGATAAATTTTTGAAACAATTTCAAGATAATTCAAATCATTTATCTTTCATATAGCTGTTAGTGAAAATTCACAACACCCCTAATGAGTTATGGATCTGATTTTCTAAGGGAGGTTCATTTAGTTTGATTTACATAACATTGGATCATTCCCCAAGCTATGGGACTTGCAAATGGGAGTGATCCTCCAGAGAAGGTTGGTTCTTCTTCCTAATCTACCTACCACAAGCTATTCCAGTGTAGGCAAGCTAATCTAATTCTAATCTAACTTCCAAGTAGAAAATGAGAGAAAGAAAACAAGGAAAAATAGATCCTACACTAAAATGGTGATACACCAAAGAAGGAAAGTGTTGATCATCTACCAAAATTGCCATGGAGAAAAAGGACGCGAGAAATGGAAAGGATCAACAAGTGCATCATAGACTAGACATAGATTTCACACAGAAAATGTTCCAAAATCCCTAAAAACATAAGCTGCAAAACTTGCAAATGACATTCAAACATACACAGATACCCCTGCAACAATGAGAGGCAAGAAGAAACAACCAAAAATGAGCAAAGGATAGGCAAATGGATCACAAAAAAAAGTTTTTATAGCTCCAGATTACACAATACGTTATTTCACGAGAAAGAGGTAAAGATCACCATCTACGAGAGAAAGGGAGGAGGTTAGAACTCCATTTTTGACCACAGGGAAGAAAATAAGAGGGGGAAATAGAAGAAGAATGAACAACCACTAACTCACTTCTTGAAAATGTGCCTCTGTTACAATATATAGAAAAATGTGAAAAGAGAGGGAAAAAAAGAGAAAATTTGATTCTCTGCTCAAACCACCAACAAAATTCATAAATTTTGTTTAAAAGTCAAGGTTCCATCTGCAAATTCCATTCCCAAATGCATTTTTTCTCTTGAAGGAGAAAAGACCCATATTTCATTAAATTTGGTGGTCAAAACCCGGTTCGCATTTTTTTATGCCAAATCATGTTTTGTAATTTTCTCCTGCAAATCTCTACTAAAATAAAAAATTGAAGACTCCATGATGAGGATAATCTCAAGATCTTTCCATTAGTACCAAGATTGTCAAAAATGGAGCTCTGGATCAAAAGATACAGCCTTCTTCGTTTTTTCCTAAAATTTCATGCAAATTTGGCTAGAGGTGAATTTTGAACCTTTTCCTCATAAATCAACTGATGACATGGCATCCATTGGGTTCAGTGGAGGTAGGGGCTTCTTTTTTCCATTTTACATTTTTTGACAAAAAGTCAAAAAATCCAATTTACCTCCGAAGTCCCGCATCCCGCATTAGCTTTTTGATGGGGCCGCGGGTCGTATTTTGATTTTATGCCTTTTGGAAAGAAATACAATTTTTCACTTTTTCCTCGATGCCCCCGGTCCGAGTTCCTTTGGAAAAAAATCTCCCAAGCTCCACAAGTCCGCCTTGGGAAAAATTTCCCTTCTAACTCCGCCGAGCCATAACTCAAAAAATACAAGGAGTTAGAAAGAGTTCTTTACCTTTCTAGAAAGGGGAAGAAATTATCTATTTGATGGAGTATTTTCTAGAAACCTTTGAATGCTTTAAATGTCTGAAATCTGGACTGAAGCACAAAAGGTAGTAAGTTAACCCAAAAATAAGGGGAGCTTATTTTGGTTAACAACTTTGGCGACTCACAGGGGTCATCTACCTACTAGATGAATGATCAGTGGCATTTTTGCATCCATTGGGCATGGATTCAAGCTTGATAACCAATTATCTGATCTATATCTGAAAATTTGACCTCTTAATCACTTGGAAACCTACTGAAACTTAAAGTTGAACTTCACCAAAAGCTAGCCCAATGCATTGTACAAGAGCAACAAAGTGAAAATCATACCGCCACAAATGGAACATGTAGAGTGTGCAAAAGCACTTCTTCTACTGAAAAAAAACTACCTACACTACTCTAACTAAGAGCAAAGGGAGCTCAAACAAAGCTAATAATGGGAAGGGAGAAATATCTTTCCTTCTTAAAAAATGGCAACCATGCAACTGATTGGCCTTGAACATGGCTGGTTGGATAAGTTAAAAACTAACTACAAGTTGATCTTCCACCTAAATAACCAAAGTATGAACTGAAGAAAAAACCAATCCCTCTTTTAGTTGCTCTTCATTTGGATTGAAGAGGTATGGAAGTTTATCCTTGGTGCTTTGTAGCTCATCCTCATGCCCTGAAATGGGCATGACCAGATTGGATTCTCCTTTGGCTACTGATGAAGCCAAATACCTAATTGGGAAAGATATGATCCATTTGATATTCTCATTGCTTTGATTTTCCACTCTAAAAATCAGACAAGTACTCGCTTCATTTTTGTTCTGCTGCTGCAAATGTTCAACCTCTTCCATGGTGTCTTTTTGGTTTCTAACTTGTTCACCATGGTTTCTTTCATCCTCCAACATGAAGTTTTAAAGATCAAACTCTTCTCCAATGTTAGAGCTTGAGAAAGATGAAGTGGAAGGAAGAACTGAAGGTTCTTCTATAGCCTGTTTTGTGTTCAAAGCCTTTGGATCTACATTTTTCTCCTCCACAACTGGAATGTACTCCTCTTCTTTTGGATTTGGAGAAGCTTCTCCTTCCTCTACTATTTTATGGTCATCTTGCTCTTGATTGAACTCTTCCTCTAGCATTAATTTTTCCATATCAAACTCCACAAACTGCTGCTCTAGAGGACAAGTTGGGACTGCAAGATTTATTTTAGATCTTTCCTCCAAAATGGATTCATCAACCAAAACAAGCCCTTCGAATGAAAGCAAGAAAACAACAATAATGTCTTCTTCTTTTGCTACTACAAACTCTAATTTGGTATCATCCAATTGCTCCTTTCCAATGGGACTTTGAGCTTATTTGTTTTCTCCTTCCTTGGTGAATTAGGTAGTTTGAATTGGATCAACATTCTCTTCACTTAAAGTGCCAACATGGACACTACATTCTAAGTAAACTGACTGCTGATTTTCTTCTTCCTTTTCTTGTTCTTTCTCTGCTGCAAATTCATTCTTAGCCACCACTGGCTCTTCAAATTTCTTCTTCTCTGAAGGCTTGACCAGAAAAGGAATCTTTGTTATCCCAAACCTAAGAGCTAAGCTCACTAAGCTTTTAACCATTTCTTCTTCTTTCACTTCTTCTTCTTGCTGTCCTTCATGACTGATTTTTAAAATTTCTTCTTCTCCACATGGAATTGGGAAGGCAAGAGAAGGAGTGGGTTGGGATTCAACCATTTTTTCATTTGTTTGTGGTGGTGGAAGAGATGAAACTTCTTGTTTCCTTGGAGTGGAAGGTATTTATTTTTCTCTTGTGGAGGGGATTTGGATTTGGAAGAGAAGAGGGTAGAAAAGATGAGATGGGATGGGAGACTAGGGGATGGAGGGATGGTTTTCACAACTGGAGCAACATTGGCTGGGTTTACAACTTGACATTGTTGAAATGGTAAAGCTTGAGATGAATAAAAAGCAATACAATTAACTATTTAATGACTTACCCATTGACAAGGTTGATTCAGACTCTACTCATATGCTTCTATCTCCTCAGTCCATTGTGCAAGTTGGGGCAGCATCTCAATTATGAAGTCTAGCTTCTCTTGAGGGTTGTAGTGTCTTGGAAAAGGGCCTTCCCATGGACAGGGTGCCCTACAACCAATTTTGAATGCCTTCATTTGAGTTGTAGCTCTTGACTGCACCATGTCAATCTCCATTTTTTGGATCTTCTCCAGTAGACCAGCATCTTGCATTTGATTTTCTTCATTGTTTACATACCCCTGCTCTTGGAAATCTCCATATCCAAACTGATTTTGGCACTACTGCTCATAGGGGTAACCATGCTGATTTTGGATTTGCTCAAAATGCTGATTTGAAGGATTTGTAAAGCTTATTGGAGTTGGAATGTGTTATTACTGCTATAGATGTGAATTCCATGGTGGAAATGAAGTCATGATTACACAACTTCATGGAATGGAAAGAATGAAAGAATATGGAAAGAAGGATGAATGGAAGTGAATGGAAAACATGTCTGCAACTCAGAGAATGAGTTGTTTACTAGATGGAGTCACCAGATGTGCAAATTGAAGCTTCTAATAAGATGGAAATTGCAACAAGTGCACATCAATCTTGTTGCAATGAAGTGGAGACCTCTAAGGTCCCACTAGGTGTGCCAAAACTATTAGTGCAAAATCACAACACCCCCAAATGAGTTATGGATCTGATTTTCTAAGGCAGGGTCATTTGGTGTGATTTGCATAACATTGGATCATTCCCCAAGTTGTGGGACTTGAAAATGGGGATGATCCTATAGAAAGGTTGGTCCCTATTCCTACTCTACCCGCCGAAGGAAGCTATTCCAGTGTAGGAAAGCTAATCTAATTATGATATATACCTTCCGAGGAGACAAGGAGAGAGAAAACAAGGAAAAGCAGAGCCTACACTAAAACGGTGATACACCGAGAGAAGGAAAGTGCTTATCATCTACCAAAAGCGCCACGGAGCAAAAGGAGGCAAGTAATGGAAAGGATGGACAAGTGCATCATAGACGAGAGATAGATTTCACATAGAAAATGTTCTAAAAAAACAACTCCAAAACCTGTAAATGAAATTCAAAGATGCTGATTCCCTGCAACAATGATAGGCAAGAAAAATAACAAAAAAATGATCAAAGGATGGGAAAATGCATCACAAAAACAAGTTTTTATTCCTCCATATTTACATAGGACATTATTTCATGGGCAAGAGGAAAAAAATTCCATCTATAGAGTAAGGGAGGAGGTTAGAACTCCATTTTTGACCCTGTAGAAGAAAAAAGGATGGAGGTAGAGAAGAAGAATGAACCACTAACTCACGTCTTCAAATTTTTCCTATATTACAATATATAGAAAAATGCAAAAAGAGGGAAAAAAATGAGAAAATATGATTCTCTGCTCCAACCACCGACAACATTCATAAATTTTGTCGAAAAGTCAAGGCTCCATCTGCAAATTCCATTCCCAAATGCATTTTGTCTACTTGAGGGAGAAAAGACCCATATTTCATTAAATTTGGTGGTTGAAAAATGGTTCTACATTTTTTCCATGCCAAATCTCATTTTTTAATTTTCTCCCACAAATATCTATGAAAATAAAAAATGAATAATCCATGATGAAGATAATCTCTAGATCTTTCCATTGGTACCAAGATTGTCAAAAATGGAGCTCTAGATCAAAAGATATGGCCTTCTACGTTTTTTCCTTATGTTTCCTACAAATTTGGCTTCAGGAAAATTTTGAACTTTTTCCCCACAAATCCACTAATGATGTGGCATCCATTGGGGTTGGCAGAGGTAGGGGCTTCCTTTTTTCCATTTTACATTTTTTGACAAAAATTCAAAAAATCCAATTTACCTCTGAAGTCCTGCATCCCCGCATTAGCTTTTTGATGGGGCCACGGGTCACATTTTGATTTTATGCCTTTTGGAAGAAAAGACAATTTTTCACTTTTTCCTCCGATGCCCGCCAGTCTGAGTTCCTTTGGCAAAAACTCTCCCAAGCTCTACAAGTCTGCCTTGGGAAAATTTTCCCTTCTAACTCCGCCGAGCCATAACTCAAAAAATACAAGGAGTTAGAAAGAGTTCTTTACCTTTCTGGAAAGGGGAAGAAATTATCTATCTGATGGAGCATTTTCCAAAAACCTTTGAATACTTTAACTATCTGAAATATGGTGACACAAAAAGGTATTACAAGAACTCCAAAAATAAGGGGAGCTTATTTTGGATAACAAGAACATATTTCTACCATTAAAAGAGCTCCCAATGAATTTATGTTTAGTTTCAACATCCGTTTTGCGAACTTGGGAATGAATTCTAGAAAATGTCAAGCCTCAAGATGATCAAGATTTTATTTATTATCTTATGGCATTAAACAATGATATTTACACTATGATTCTATCTATGGGAGAAGACACTCTCCCGGTGAGCCTATGATATCACCATTTGAGATGAAAATAGTCTTATTCAAGCTTTGGAAAATTAGTACCAATGCCTTCAATGCCTTTTTGGTAGATTTACCTCCTATCCCATAGACTATCACAATTATAGAACCTGTTGTTACATCCCCATTAGATGACATATTTAAAGCTTTGTAGACTATAGGGAACAAGATGACTTCAATTGATAATAGTGTATTACCTAACAAACCTTATCAAGCTCCTTATCAAGTAAAATCAACTAAACCATCAAAATTTTCTGCCTTACCAACGAGAATCAAAATTATAGGCAGCCTTATAAACAAAGGCAATTTGAACCAATGGCTCCTAGTTTATCTAACTCTTTAGTCCCGATTAATTTGGCTACGAAGAGTGGTGTCAACCTTGGAATCAACCTCATTCACTACAAGTTACCCAAATGCTTTTATGAACATAGGTCTTGGTGTACAACCTCAATTTGAGACATTGTTCATACCTCAAATGGAGGGTGGGTGGCAAGATACTCAGGTTTAGTAGGCACCTTAACATAATTTAGTCGAGTTTAAGTGAGGATGATTTCATTACTGAGAGAGCAAAAAATAATAGAATAGGCTTGTTCTACCTACTATCACCGATAAAACATGAACTATAATCCCAAAACAAGATAATAGTGCATTTGTTCCTAAACAAACAATAGGTCTTATAGCTGGTAAAGAACAACAAAAACATCTCTGATCTGATCCAAGAAGGTTATTTGTACCTCAAATATCAAAAAAGCTAAAGAAAAATAATTTTTAGCTAAAGGCTAAAACAAGAAGAATCTATCTCTAAAACTATTCCTTCTTTTAACATTGTTGATGTAATAAAAAAGCATAATGTTAACATCTCAATGTGGGATGCTCTATGTATTCTAGGACAACAAGATTTCATTTCTCATGAACTAGCCCCTAAGCTGCAGATTTCTTCTAAAAGAACGAAAAGGAAGTCCGTAAAGCAGGACATGGTGCTTGAACAATGAAATAAGACTGCATCAAAGAAGTTAAATGGATGGTTCATAAAGTCTTAAATGCTCATGAAATTAAAAATCCACCACTATTTTATCTATCATGATTATTGGAGAACATATTGTTCATAATCGTATGGTGGAAAGTGGTGCAAGTACTTATGATTATGCCAAAAGAAATTGTAGAAAAATTGGGTTTGCAATATGAACCTATAGAAAATAGTGTCCTATAGTTGGATGGAACTGCAACTAATATAGCTGGTGTCATCATAAATCTAGAGGTAACTTTGCATGCTTGCCTAAATGTTTCCATTCTACAAGATATTACTATTGTAGACTTACCTCCTTACTTTGATATATGTTTATCAAGAGATTTCATAACAAAGATAGGAGGCTATCTCTCTCAGATTTGTATTTCTTGTTTATCACTACTCATTATGGGACCATGGTTACTATGAATTCAGAATCGTCGGATAGATTTCACATGAAGCCTCACACTCCTAATGCAGTAGCTAATTATGTAGCCTTAGACCAGTCTAATTTTGATAATATAGCTCATGTTTCAGCATTAGATGGTGTTTCTAACCTATTAATGGATGAAAATACACATGAAGAACACACTCATAATACTTTCAAAGAATTTGAAGAACATCTATTTGGTGTGTATTGCTTATATGAAGAAAATACACCAATTCCCTTGTTGTCCAAAACATAAAATGCAATGGAAGGGATTTGGAAGCTTCATTTCGATGGAGCTAAAGACAAGAAAGGAAAAGGAGAAATTTTTATGCTCGCTTCCTCAAAAAATGAAAGGTATCTCTTAGTGAATATGAAGAATTGATTCATGGCTTACTTTGGGCGTAAAGAGAGGTATTAGCATGTTAAAGATATTTGGTGATTCTTAGTTGGTTATCAATCAAGTAAGAAATTTTAATGTTTGTAAGAATCCATTAATGAAGTCTTACAAACATAGATTTTCATACTTAATGGAGGATTTCAAGGCTATTAACATACGATCCATTCGTAGAATAGAAAATAAGCATGCAGATTGACTTGAAGCAATTGGTGCTAGTTTTGAAGTCTTGGAACATATTGAAAATAGAAAAATTCAGCATCATATAAAGCTAATTGTCGGGCCTTCGATATCTAATAATAATTTGAATTGGCAGGTTTTTGAAAATGATGATAAAATCTGTAGGTTTTTGCAGTGATAAGAAGCTGAATTTTCTGCAGTAAATCAAGATAAATTACAACACTTATATGGCGACCAGATTGTTCGATTAAAGACATATAATCTATCTCGAGGTCTAGTCACATTAGAAGACATCTTCAACATTGAAGATAAATTAAGAAAGGTCAAGACTAAGATGTCAAAAAATGCTTATAATTATGATGAGATTTTATCCGATGAAGGTAAAAATTTGTTTCTTCGAAAAGTATGTTCTTTAGCTGAAAAACATTCTTTTATTAATCTTTGCAAGGAATTTAAATATTTTTCACTTGGAAATACTAAGAATTGAAATGGTTTGATCCCATTTTAGCACAATACACTATTGATTTGTAGCCAAATTCCAAGCCGATTAGGCAAAAATAGAGGTGTTTAAATCTCAAACTAGAGTCTCTAATAAGGAAAGAATTATCTAAATTGATTGAATCAGACATTATATTTCTAGTTAAGCATTCAAGTTTGGATAACCAATCGTGTTCTGTTAGGAATAAAAAAGGAGAAATAAAATTATGTGTGGATTTTAGAGATCTTAATAAAGCTTCATTAAAAGATCACTACCCACTTCCAAATATGGATCATATTTTGAGAACAGTTTCTTGTTTAGATAGACTATCTCTTCTAGATGGCTATAGTGGATACAATCATATTTTAGTCCGAGAAGAGGATAGGTATAGAACAACTATCATCACTAAGTGGGGGTACTTATGCTTACAAAATAATGCCTTTCGGCCTTTCACAAGTTGGTGCAAGATTTCAACACAAAATGGACATGTCTTTTCACAAGTTGTTAAATAAATCCATCCTTGTTTATTAAGATGATGTTACTATATTCTCAAAAAATTCTGAAGAACATCTAATACACCTAAGGCATACTTTTAAGTTATGCAAACAATTTGGGATATTTTTGAATCCGCTAAAGTTTATATTTTTAGTACATTAAGGCAAATTACTTGGTTATATTGTTTCTAAGATAGGTTTGGAAATTGATCCTTTCATAATCAAAGCCATATCACAACTATCATTGCCTCATCATAAGAAGCCATTACAGAGTTTTCTTGGAAAAATCAACTTTGTTAGAAGATTTGTTCCATATTTTGTAGCATTTGTTAAACCATTGACAACTATGTTAAAGAAAGAGAAAACTTTCTCTTAGACCAGTGAAGGGAGAGAAGGGTTTGTAGCAATCAAAGAAGCCATCTATCAAGCTCCTACTCTTGCAAATCTGAATTTTGATAAAGATTTCACAATGTATGCACTTGCAGGAGATGAAACAATCTCAACCATATTAAGTCAGTTAATGATGAAAATGTTGAACAAATGACTAATTACTTTTCTTTGTTTAGAGCTTGTTTGATTACGAAATAAGGTACACATTTCTTGAAAGACAAGTAATTTTGATAGTCAAATGGATAAATAATTTTAAGTACATTCTTTCAAACAAAAAATTTTGAGTTCTTGTTTCTCATTCAAGTATGAAAGCTTTCTTGTTAAATAAATAATTCAATGAGAAAAGAGTAGGATGGATAACGAAGGTCATGGAATATGATGTTGATATTCATGTTGCGAAGACATTTTGAGGAAAAGGCTTATGTGAACATATAATTTATGATATGGAAAAATAGTAGACTGCAGAACCTGAAGATTCAAAAAATCATGCTAAAATTATGTATCAGCAATCAAACATTATGGTTCAGCTAGAAAATCAACAACCTGAAGTTTCTCAAGAAGTCCAAGAATCAAGATGGATGACTGATTTAGTTAACTATCTGCAGCATGGCATCTATCCGGAAGGTATAGACAAGAATAAATGAAGGTATTTAAGATTACCGTTGTACCCTATGTCTTCATTGATGGTGTATTATTGAAATGGGATATAAATTGAATCTTACTTGTGACGTGTTGACTATGAAAAAATTCAGCAATTGTTATCGAGAATTCCACGAAGGACACGGAGGAGGTCATTTCTCAACACATACCATAGCCTTAAAAACTATGAAAGATGGTTACTATTGGCCCAAGTATATTTAAGGACTATTTCGAATGGATTAGGAAGTGTAATAAATGTGATTTCTTTGTTGGAAAAGAACATTTGGCTTCTCTGCCTTTACAACCTATTTCAGTTGATCAAACTTTTATGTAGTGGGGTCCTGATTTTATTGGCATGATAAACCTACCTTCGTCACAAGGACATAAGTGGATTTTGACTACTGATTACTTTACACACCGAATCTGAAGCAATATCCTTGAAAGATGCTAATGAAACTTTGATACTATCCTTTTATGAAGGTATAGTTTGAAGATTTTGTGTTCCAAAGCAAATATCATATCGATAATGCTTTAACATTTCTTGGTATAAAGGTTACTGATTAGACCGTTAATCATGGAATTTATCTAATTTCTTCATCTAACTATTACCTACAAGGTAATGGGTTAGCTGAAAGTACTAACAAGAATATTTTAAGGATCATCGAGAATAACACTCAAAGATAACCAAAGAGCTTGGCATTTAATGTTGAATTCAACACTTTGGGCTCATAGAGTGACTCCTAAAGGATCGGTTGGCAATTCACCATACAAGATTGTTTATGGAAGAGAAGAAAGATTTCCTATTTTAGTTGAGTTACCCGCACTAGATTTGGTGCATCAAATAAAGTTGCTTGAAAATGAACCATTGCGGAGTTCGTTATGTAGAATTAATGGAATTATAAGAGCTAAGAGATCAAGTTCATTTAAACATGGAAAAGAATCGGAAAGCAGATGAAGAAGACTTTTGATAAGAAATCCAAATTTAGAATCTTCAATGAAGGATATATTATGTTAAAGTCGGATGCTAATTGTGCAAATCCAGGAAGAAACATGAAGTTCGATACAATCTTGAGTGGTCCTTACATAATTTAAGCTTAAAAATAACACAACACTTTTTAACTCTAGAGGCTAAATGGAGAGGAACTTCCCATTATTTTGAATGGTATGTTTCTCAAAAATTGTTATTGACAATCCTACAGTGTCTGTTTAGAGTAGGATTTCCCTTCAATAAGTGTAGTTCATGCACATTGCATTGTTTTTCAATTCAATAAGTGAATTTGTGCACGTGATCTTGTTTACGAGATCCTTTCCTAGTTTTAGTTCATTTTGTAAGGGTTGGACCTTGGTAGGCATATTTTTGGTTACATGCTTTTAAATCCATGCCCAATGGAAGAGAGTGAGGCACTGGTTTACAAGCTAATAGGTAGCATTCCCGTAGAATCGCGAGAAATGTTGACAATAGTTGCACTTGTGCAAAATGGGAAACTCAAAACTTCATTACAATGGATAGCATTGGTGAAGTATACCTAAGCTAGGGGATTTTCTTTCAGAGAATATTGTTACTATTGAATTAATTAATGATTATATGAAATCTGTAGCTATGTGTGCTATTACAAACCATAACATATAACAAAGCCTAAAATTTCATGCTATCTTCAGCAGAAGAACACAAAGCCCCGATGGATAATTGTGTTGCCTTGATGAAGATATTGAATGCGTGAGAATAGATGAAGTGTTAGGTTTTGAAGCATCAATCATGATTGCAGATTACATGATATCACAATTCATTCTTGGATGTTACAAGTATTATTTAATGATCTTTCCTTTATGATTAAGGCATTTAAGTATTATTGGGTTGTTTAGTTCATCATACAATCCATATCAAAAAGCATAAATGCAAAAGAAATACAAAACTCAATTTCACAATTGAATGTTTTATTCATAAGGAATTTCAAATCTTCCCACACAAGCTATGGGATGTAAGCTGGAAAGTAAACTACAACTACTGAAATAAGAGGTACACATGCATGAAAGAGAAAATAAAGTAGTATGAGTGAACCCACCATTAACTTGAGGTTTTTCCTTTAGTTGATGCATCCTCATTTTAACCTTTGTTCCCCTCTTCATCTTCATTGTTGAAATCACCATACCTAAAAAGAAAAAAAAAAAATCATTAGTTACGAGCTTAGGTTTAATCCATATTCATCTACCTTGTCTTAATTCGTGCACATGGATATCTTAATAACGAGAAGATATAGATTACTTGAAGATCAAACAATATACATGATTTACTCACTCGAGAAAGAAATAAAGAGAAGAAAATAAAATAAAACATGGACATAAAAGAGTTCAAAAAGCCTAAATATTTTATAACTATTTTCTCAAGTGTGCGTGTACGGAGTTGAAGCTAGGAATAAATAAATCATGTCTTACGTTCCTCAATATGGATAAACATTGCAGAGTTTAGTAAATTTTATCCTATTGTACATGAAGCGAGATGAGTCATAAGTACATGATGTAATGAAGGAAGAATGTAACTCAAAGTTCAAAGCAGCCTATTCTAGAAATAGAATAAGTTGCAGTATAGAATAGAGGAGATACTTTGCAGATAAAAGTACAAGTACTAGATTACAATTGAAGAACAAGAGTCCAAATTTAAAGGCTATAGTTAACCAGAGAGAGAAGATTACATCAAAACTAGAATTAGAAGGAAATCGATGAAATTTGTACATGGCTTAGCCATGCAAAATGGACATTTAAAACTTTTCATCATGTTGTTTTAACTAAACACATGCTTTAAAAGTTGTATGTAAATCAAATAAGGGATACAAAAAAAAGCAAAGCATGCCTTAATTAGATAACAGTTATCAGTTTTCAGTTTCCAACAACAAATCAGTTTCAAAAGGAAAAGTGATACATTATGTAGTTTCAACTTTCGAAATTACATTTATTACAACTAAAATAGAAATAAAAGAAATAATTGCAGGAAAATTTTTGAGGGCTTCACCACGTAAAATGGACATTATAAATTTTCCATCATTTATACTAAAATTGTAATGAAGATGATACTACAAAGGAATATGATACTAAATTTTCCATCATTCTATCTTAACATCTAAATAAAAGGAAGTTTGAAGATGATACTACAAAGTTCAGCCATTTTTAATTATATTTTTCAAATGAAACAAGAATGAGAAAATGTTTACAACTTCAAGAAGGCCACATACAAGGTACAAAGATATCATGGAATCAAGAACAGTCAAAGTATTAATACTGTAACTTCCTAGAATCAAATGTAAGCCTATCTATCTATCAAGAAGATGACAAATCTCATAAGATCCAATCTACAATAATCAATAAATATTGATGTAAAATCTCGAGAAGATCCAAGCTATAGTAATCAAGAAAGATAGAAGATGAAATCAATGGCAGAATAGATGTTTGTAACAGAGGAACTACAAGTGCATCCAAACAACTTCAAATTTACATAATGATTCAAGACCTCGAGCCCAAACCTAGGACAGATGGAAGTGTACAGTATGCTACAATATACTTCAAATCCAATTTTAAATGCAAGATTCATGGTTAAACAGAACCAGAATAACCCAGAAAGAGTACCAGTTTCGAGTTTGAATCAGAACAGAAGAAGATACCCATTAGAATAAAGCTTCAAATCAAAAGTCTATAAAGACAGACTTGATGCCCAAGAGTAAGCTTGAAACCAAATGCACAAAGAGCCACATAGTACAAAGTTTTCAATTACAAGGATAACAAAGCATAATACAAGAACTTCTAGATATTTCCAATTCAGAGCTTCAGATGCTCAAGGTCGACTAAGCAAATAAGAAACTAAACTACATGCTCCAAAGTTAGAGCTCAGAAAGAACCTACTAATGGGGACCACATTGAAGTAAAGCTCAAGAGATCATCTTAAACAAAGTACAAGGAGAAAACACAAAGAAACAAATCTCAGTCAAGAGCAGAGTAGTACAGCCAAGTACTGAGGCAATCTCAAAATAGAAATGTCATATAAATACAACGTAGAGAGCTATAAAAGATCAAAATATGTAGATATCAGAACAACCTCCAAGGAATGTATCAAGGAAACATGAAGGGAGCACTGTTTGAGTAATAGAAGAAAAAAATACAAGAATAAAATACAAATCCTGGTTTTCATCGCAGACCCATTAATGGGTATATAAAAATCAGAGTAACTGACAAGAACTAACTATTTATAATCGAATAGTCAAAAATTTCAAGCACCTGAATGATGAAGCAAGAAATCCATATGCCCATGAGAAGTTTCGAACTCGGGAGTCAACCAGAGCAAGAAATCACAGAACCCACAAATATTTTCAATATTTTCAGTGATATATTCAAGGAAGAAAATGAAAATAGAAGTGTATGTGTGCAAGAGAAAAATTAGCTCACCTATAACCACTCATGGTGAAAAACATCCATAGCCATCTTTCTTAGAAATTTGACGGAGAGAAAATACAATGAAGAATGTAACTCAACCTTGAATTCCAACTAGGGTTTTAAAATCCAAATCTACAGAGTTCAAGAGAAAAGAGACAATGTCTACAGAGAAACCTCATAGAGCTCCACAGAAGACAGAGAACCCTTTTGTAGAAAATTTGGACTCAATTCTTTCTTAGAAATAATTAATAGAGCCTGAAAGAATAAGATATTACGGCCATAGAAAAAAACTCAAGGAGGTCGAGCTCATGAACTCCTCCATAGAGGCCAAATAGCCAAAACATAAAACAATAGAGAAATACTAGTGTTCGAGCCCTCATGGCCACAAAGACATCAGAAAACCAAGTAAAGCTCAAAATAATCAATAACGGTGGCCATTAAAACCTTGCATAGATTCTAAGAGCTGATCTTGACAAGAAAAAATCACAGAAAATACAAATTCAAGTGAACTGAGAGAATCGATCTACTAAAGAAGTAGAGCTTCATAGAATATAAATAGTGGAGAGATAAAATAATTTCACTCATAAATCTTCACAGACTCATAGAGGTCGAGTTTCAAAGTCCCAAAACTCAAAGATCAAAGAAATGGTGATTTGAAACAAATTTTGTTAAGGCTTCGCTACTCAGAGCGAGTAAAAAGAATGACCAAATGATGGAGCTCGGGTACTTTTCAACTCACCTCGCTAACCTTGGTATAATCTAACTCAACCAGGAGTTAGGGATTGACGATAAGAGATCAGGCCGTGCAAAGATCGATGGCTAACGATCGAGGTATTTTTCAATGCAAGTCACCATGGTAAGATACCAATTACTATGCTAAAAATATAGGTTAGAAACCCTAACCATGAGTCAAAGATCGATGACCTGAAGATGTCCAGTATAGAGATCAATGATTTAAAAACAATCAACAATATTAAAAGAAAAGCTGTATTGATCGAATGCCAACAACCGCATTAAAAGCCAAGTGAAACCCTAAAGCGATGATCAATATCGATAGTTCATAAGAATCTTAATGCCAAAATCAATGGTCTTAGCCAATCACAGTGGCCAATATATTTAATGTAAAGTGCGAGCATAAAATGTGAAGGGGTGAGTCATCATGGTAGAGGGGACCAGACTTTATTTAAATTATTCCTATTGACTATGATTTTCTCCATATAAAATCAAAACATAATCATTGCCATCAAACCATGTAAAATCTGACAAATATATACTATGCAATGATATTCAAAAGCTGACAAGTAATCACCATGGTCATGTGTTAATCAAAGGTGGCCAAGTATGGCATGGTGGCCTTTTACAAAGTTCCCACATATATATGTTTAAAACCATGGCAATGTCCCAAGTCTATAAGAATACAAAACTCAACAAAGACATGTGCACTTATCAAGAGTGGTCCCCACATGGAGTTGGCACAGAACAATAGCATTATATTTTGCAAATGATATATTTAAAAGATAGCAAAAGAAATCATGTTACCACACTAGGGGACAAAGGGAATGCCAATTTCTGATCATGATCTTAAATGTTGTCCCCTTCAAGATGTATACTTGAGTGAGTTATTTTAGCAAAATATTGTAAAAAATGGATTATCTTTACTCACACACAAAGATAAAATTTTGCATGTGCATCCAACAGGACAAGTGCATCAAAATTTTCAGATATCACATCAACAACAAGAAGACAAATTTCCATTCATGTTGAAGGAGACTTACTTATCAAGCAAGGTTTACTTTTAGCATTATTCACGTATGATTTTCTTTAAAATAGGACGATCAACTACGGTTTGTTGTGATATAATCAAAGGCTATCAATGTCTCTTTCTATAAGTTTGCTTTATTTTATTTCTTTATTTATTAATATATAAAGGATAAAAACAGGATGCGCATGGGTGAGTACAACCCTCGTCTATGTTTAAGAAGGGTGGGTGAATCAATTTTGCTATATATTGTGTGCCTTAGTAAAGCACAATGGAGGAATTTTTAGATATAGGATTGCTGAAGAAATTTTCTACCAATTTTTCCCTTTGAATGTGAAGTATTTTCTACCTTTCCAATTATTTAATGTCTTTCATATGTTTCCATTAATCTTGTCAATGTTGAATTCCCGATTAATAATCTTACCACGATGCAAATTTAGTAATTTCTGCATGATATTAATGAGTATGTGTAACTTAGTAGTATTGTTGTCATTTTATCCCTCAATACATCAAAGTGTTTACCCTTAATCATCTTGAAAACTGTTAGCATGTGCATCGTAAATCCATTCCATATCAATTTTGCATGCACTCATTCAAAGACCTCATACATGTTTGGTGTATCACTTTAGTTTTAATTTTATTTTATAGTCATCTTTTACCCTTAAACACTATAAAATCATTTTAGGATACATCAATAAGGAACCATCCTTAATACGGGAGACTCACCTAAAAATAGGTATACCCACGTGGCCGAGGTGTTTCCATTGTATCTACGAAAGAGAGAGATAAAAATTTGCAAGCTTAGAACACTTTCAGCCATCTCTCTATAGGGTGCACTTTCAAGAGATAGCATTTACCTCTCTGTGTTAATTGTGGACATTTAAAATAGAGAAGATTTATAAAATCCAAGAAAGCTTTAAAATTTAGCTCGTAATGAATAAAGAATTGTGACCACTTCAAAAAGATCATAGTGAAACTCAAAACATAAAAAATGGACGAGAGAATCCAAACATGTGTATGCACGAGAACTTCATGTAGCATCCCAATAAGATTCAAATGGAGAACCTTCATGCTCAAATTTGAATGCAAAAAGATCAAAATGACAAAACCGCAACCACCTCTGTTAATCATTCTCCGAGATCAAAAAATCAAGAATGGAAGAACATTTTCACGTTCTGAGCTTCATAAGACCGATTCTGAGAGGACTGAGATCAAGATGATCATCAATGGCAATGAGCTAAAAATTGGTCAGGGATTCGCTACTCAAAATGATCAAAGCAGAATAAAAAATGATAAGATCGATGATTTAATCAATCGGACCTTACTCATTCTAAGTTAGCATCGATAGCTAAGATCAAATCCTATAAGGATAAAATGATCAAAATTCAAACCACTTCCAACTACCTCACTCACCATGAGTTGAAATATCAACGTTCTAGTTTTACAAGGGTACAAAGATCAATGGCCACAATTAAATAACCAAGATCAAAGTAAAACTCAAGTTACCATAGTCGGCTCCTCACTTATCTTGGTCCAAATCGATGTCCGAGATCAAATTTTACATAGATCAATGATTGGTAAATCACCAACCACATTAATTACGGGGTCAAGACCCTAATCGAGGGAATAGATAGATAAAATATTGTGAATCAAACGTGAAAAAGATCAATGGTATTCACAAAAAGCAAGAAACTTGACCATGGTTTATTATAACCCAACTACGATTACCAAAGTTAAACATCTCCACAAAAAACATTCCATGGCCTAAGTCATCATCAAAGGGTGTCAGCCCCATGATTAATAAAATCATTGCATTTGAAATTGGTTAAAGGTCTAAAACATATGCCAAGAAATAATAAAATAATGACAAGTAATGATGATGTAATGATAATCCAAAAGGAGGGTCGGTAATATATTATGACCATGATCAAATCAAGAGGGTCCTTTTTAAACATGTGATTTTTGATCAAGTATATGCCAAAAAATCAAACTAAGACCACATTACCTTATACTTTCCAAAACATCCTTAATTTCTCTAAAAAGGTGGCCAATGCAAGAATGATATCAGGAAAGTGTAGCATCAGAGTGGTCCTCATAGAGATGAGGAGAGGAAATTTTACCATGCATGGTTAACACAAATATCACACAAGTGGCCCACACTATGGGTGAATCAAATTTAAGTAGTTGTACTAAGGTATAAAAAGAAAGGTATTATTTTTTCTTGCAGAGGTTGAAGTTTTGCATGTTACCACAAGAAGACCAATAGGTGTCATCATCAAAAATTGCAAGTGGTCTCCATAGAGGATAAATGCATGGGTGAATTGTTGTTTCAATGTATTGAAAATAAAGAAATTATTTTTCTCACATAGGGATTTATTTTTGTATGTGCATCTAAGGGGCAGGATTAAAAAAGTGCTAATATTATCACTACAAGTGGATCAAGTTACAAATGTCACATCATCATCTAGAAGACAAAGATTACATGCATTGGAGAAGACTTGCTCATTAAAAAAATCTTATTATTACCCAAATTATTCATCCAACTTTATAAAAAATAGAAAATTCAAGTGCAATTTGACTAAGTTGTATTTTTATAACCGAGGCTATTAATGTCGATTGTATTAACATGTTTATTTTTTTTATTTATTCAGGATAAAAGATAAAAATAGGATGCATGGGAGAGTACAATTTTTAGTCTATTTTTAGGAAGGGTGGGATGAATAAAATTTCTATATATTGTGTGTAATTGCAAGGCACAAGGGAGGAATTTTTGACATAGGAGTGCTAAAGCATATTTAGCAAGTTTTTCCCTTTGAATGAGAGTTGATTTCTTCCTTGCCAATTATTTGTAGTGTTGTGTATACTTCATTATTTCTTGTGAATGTCAAATTCCTTGATTGATCATCTTACCTTGCTACAAATTTAGTTATTTCTGCATAATATTAGTGTACATGTTTATCTTAACAATATTGTTGTGAATCATTCCCTCAATACATCAAGTGTTTTTCCTTAATATTTTGCTGAAAACAATTGGTTTATGCAACCAAAATCCATTCTCAAATATTTTTGTATGCACTTAATCAAATCCCTCAACACGTTTGGTGAATCATCCCGTTTGCAATTCATTTACAATCATCTTTTACCCTCAAAACCACAAAAAAAAAAAAATGAGCTTAGGATACATCAAGAAGGAACTAGCCTTGATACCGAGAGACTCACCTCAAAAATAGATATACCCACAGACATAAGGTGTTTCCATTATATCATGAAAGAGAGATATCCAAAGCAATATTAGAACCTCTGTAGTCATCTCTCTATAGGGTGTACTTTTGAGAGATAAAAGGTTTTGCACGCCTAAAGTGGGAAAACAAAACAGATCTGCAAGAAAATTACAACAATTTACAATAGATTCACAACAAAGAAAACTTACTTTTGGAGAAACAAGCTACAACAACTTATTCTAAAGATTAAAATATTTATTTGGAGACTCTGTAAGGATGATTTCAGACTAGTTTTGCAGCATGTTCCATGCCTAAAGTGACTACAAGATCATTGGTAAGAGGAATTCCTTCTGATTTTATTTCTTTACCTTTGAATTTTTCAAGAAGAAGAAGAGTTGGTAACACCCTACCTTATAATAGCCCTTTTTTAACAACCCTCCTCATAATATTCCTTCACCACATATTGATTTATTTGTTCATATCCCAGTTTTTCAAATGGCTATTCAACAACCTAGGAATTTTTGACCTTCACAAATGGAAGTCGATTAGTAATTCCATTTTATCATGATATCCCTAATGCTGCCATGAAAAGCTTGCCTTCATTCACTAGTTAAAATCATGCTACACCTACAGAGCACATCAAATATGTTGCAGCCCTATGTGCATCCATAATATTACTCATGAAGATGTGGCTTTGTGACTTTTAGCTACATCCTTTAAAGGGAAATCCTTGCAATGGTATAGAAATTTAGAGATTGGAAGAATAAGAACTTGGGATGAGTTAGGTGAAAAATTTCTGAAAAAAATTCAAGATCATTCGGATCATTTATCCCTCATAGAATAGTTTTCTACAATTAAGAGATCTCCTCATGAATTTCTAGCCATTTTTAATATCTATTTTTCTATAACTTGGGAAATAATTTCAGCAAGTGTCAAGACTCAAGCTGACCATGATTTTCTTTATTATCTTAGATCCCTAAACAATGATATTTCAATCATGATTCAATCTACGGGAGGAGATATTCTCCTAGAATCTTATGATATTGTTATCCGAGATAAAAAGAACCTTATTGAAACTAGTAAATTTACACCAAGGCCTTCAATGCCTCTTATAGTATTTTTTCACCTATTCCACAACCTATTACCATTATAGAGCCTATTGTTTTAGCTCCTTCAGATGATGTATTTAAATCTTTGCAGACTATGGGTAATAAATTAACGTCAATTGAAAACAAATTAGCCTAGCCTAACAGGCCATATCAAGATCCTTATCATTAAAAGTAGTAAAATCAATAGGATAGGTGGCCATATCACTAGAATCATAATTACAGACAACAATATAAAGCAAGGAAATTTGACCCAAAAGCTCCTAGTTCATCTAGTGCTCTTGTTCTAGTTAACATGGTTACAGAAGAATGGTGTCAACCTTGTAATCAACTTAATTCAGCTGTAAATTGTCCAAATGCATTCTTGAATATAATCCTTGTTGCACAAATTCAGTTTGAAGCATTATACATGCCTCAAATGGAGGGTGGGAAACAAGAAACTCATGTTTAGAAAACACCTAAACAAAAATTGGTAATTTTTAGTGAAGATGATTTATTACCGTTACTACTAGGGCCCAAGAAAAGGCTCAGGAGAGAGAAAAATAAAAAAAGATACTTGTTCTACCCATAGTCATTGATAAAATAGAAACTACGGGCCAAAAATAAGCTAATAGTTTTTCTTGCTCCTTGGAAAATAGCAAGAGTTTTATTGGTAAAGAAAAAAAAATAGTCAAAACCTAATCCAAGAAGATTATTTATACCTCAGATATCAAGAGAAGCTAAAGCGAGTTATCTTTTGCCAAATTCCATGCTAAAACAGTAGAATATGTTTCCAAAACGGTTTCTTCTTTTAACATTGTTGATGTAATGAAAAAGCATAATGTTAATATCTCAATGTGGGATGTGTTATCTCTTGAAAGTGAACCCTTTACAGAGATGGCTACATGTGTTTTAAGCTTGAAAAATGGATCTCTCTCTTTTGTAGATACAATGGAAACACCTCAGGTCTGTGGGTATACCTATTGTTGAGGTGAGTCTCCAGTATCAAGGCCGGTTCCTTCTTGATGTATCCTAAACTAATTTTTTTCATTTTTAGGGTAAAAAGATGATTGTAAATGATTAAAAAAGTTGTGTGTTACACCAAAATTGTTGAGATATTTGACTACGTGCATGCACAAGTATCTGAGAATGGATTCTAGATGCACAAACCAATAGTTTTCAACAGAATATTAAGGAAAAACACTTGATGTATTGAGGGAAAGATTCACAACAATACTGATAAGATAAACATGCACACTAATATCATGCAAAAAATACTAAATTTGCAACAGGGTAGTATGATTAACTAGGGAATTTAACATTCACAAGGATTAACAAGACATACACAAGACTGCAAATTTTTGGAAAGGCAAAATATAATTCTCATTCAAAAGGAAAAACTAGCAAACTGCTTCAGCACTCCTATGTCCAAAAATTCCTCCTTTGTGCTTTTCCAATGCACACAATATATAGAAAAATTATTCATCCCACCCATCCTAAAAATATACTAAAAATTGTACTCGCCCATGCATCCTATTTTTATCCTTTATTATGAACAAATAAAGGAATAAAAATAAGCATGCTAATACAATGAGGCATTAATAGCCTTGGTTACAAAAATACAACTCAGTCAAACTACAGTTGACTATTCTATTTTTAATAAAGTTGGGTGAATAATTCTTCTAATAATACACTTTTCTTGATGAGAAAGTCTTCTCCAATGCATGTAATCTTTGTCTTCTAGTGGTCGATGTGACATCTACAATTTTGATCCACTTTCCCCCTTGGATGCACATGCAAAATAATATGCCCCTATGTATGAGCAAAAATAAATCCTTTATTAGCAACACTTGGCCAAATATTCACCCATGTATGCATCTTGATGGGGACCACCTTTTGGTTCTGATGCTAACATCCCCTCTGTCCTCTTATGGTCACATGAAGAATTACACTCCTGAGAAAATATAATTTGACCATTTTTAAACTCTCCCACTATGGGGACAACTTGTGATGTGAACACTTGTCTTCCCCTTGGATTGAAAACCCCAATTTGACATGTGGCACATTAGTATGTTTTGAGATAACAAGGTCAATTTTAAAATGAATTCCATCCTATACATTCGGCCACCTTTTGGTTACCATTGCATACTAAATATGACCACCTTTTGAGCATCATTTCATTGTGATTGGTTGTCAGTATTTGATTGTTTGGAATATGTTATAAAACCTTATCTAAGGTCAATGCAATGATTTATTCAATGGGCTAGTCCCCTTCGCCATGATGACTCACCCCTTACTTTTTTTCTGTGGATTTAACTACGGTTTAAAGTTTTTAACCCAGAGTGGGGTTACATGTTTACAATGTGGTCCTTTCGATCTTCATGCCTTGATCTTCATCGTTAATATTTGTACTCTGATTGGATTGGGTAGTTGGAAAGTTTTAATTGTAAATCAATTTGGTCGTTGATCTTGTGTACCATAATCACTTTAGGCCATTGATCTACATGGGTTTGCATTGGTCTTGATGATCATTCTGTGGATGTTGATCTTGTGTACTAGTTGATCGCACCATCAATCTAGTTGAGCTAAGAAACAAAACATTTTAAAACCTAAACTTTTTTATCTTTTTTCTCTGGAGCTTGTAGTAACGGACGAAGCCTTGGAAAATTTTCCTCAGGACCACAATTTTAACTCTAATGAGTACAAACAATTTTTCCTATGAGACCTCTATGATCATGGTGATTGTATAAATTTGGTTATTCTAGTTCTATGTGAGATATTGTGAAGGTTTTAGTCATTTCATGTTTCTTCAAAACATCGGACCACCATTTCAAAGCTCTACGATTTGAGCTAGTTTTGTTGATTTCTAAGTTTAGGTTTTCTCGTGCATTATGTTAACTCTTACAATGGCATGGTTATTGGTTTGGAGTATCATCGAGCTCTTTCTCTACGGAAAAACAATATTTTGTACTGAGGTTTTTTTTTGTTTGTTTTGAAGGCTCTGGTTGGAATTTGTGGCTCTAAGTTCCATCTTGATGTTATTTCTTGAGTTCTTCTACTTGAGAGAACCGCCATGAATGTTTCCTTTGAGCTCGGATATTGTGCATTGTGAACTTGATATTTAGCTCGATAACGAGCATGCATGGATTATTATTGGCTATAAGGTCATCATTTTCCTCTTCATTGAGTAAGTCATTCCTCTATCTTTTCCTTTCACTGTTGTATAAAAATGTTGATGAGCCTGCAACTTGAAGCTTTGGTTTCTTTTGTTTGTGGAGGTGCTTATTTCCTATACAACCCTTTGTTGTGTTTTGGGTATTTGTAGCTCTGTGTGTATCCATTATGGGTTTTCCATCGTACCATGGATCTGAGAATACACATTCATCTTGATTCACTACCATCTACGGGAGAAGGTAAGTTCATGGTTTCTTCTTATATACTCGCCACTATTTATGATATTGGCTCTCTAAAACTGTAGATCTGCGTATTTTAAGATATGGGTATTCAATTTTATTATTATATTGTTCATTTCCTTACGGACCACATTTTTCTTAGAACATGTATATTTACCGTTGTTTTTCTAGATTTGAGAGCTTTGTCAAGATTTTACGTATTTCGAGTAATTTTCACTTGATATTTTGACTTCTTCTTTGTATGAGTTTTGTGCTTTGTTTTTCAATGGCCATGTGGTTTTTTCAAAACTTTTGGAAATTGTGAGAATTCTGCAAAATCTGTATCTATTTTCACCATGATATGCACTGGAGGTTCATGTTTTATGAAGTTCTTTATTTCTTAATTCATTCAAATTCTTGGGTTTCCAACGCATGAATTTCAATTTTCTGTAATGAATTTGGTCTTCCATTAAAATACTTTTGGCCACATTGAAGTTATTTGAGATCTTACTTCCTGAGCGTGTAACTAGAAATATCTAGAAATTCCTGTATTATGCTTTATTATTCTTATAATTGAAAACTCTATACTATGTGCTTCTTTGTGCATTCAGATTCAACCTTTTCTTGAGAATCATTTCAGTTCATATAAAATTATGATTTAAATCTTTATTTTGATGGGTATTTTGTGTTTTGTTATGAGTTTTTTGCTTCATCATTTTGAGCTGAGGTTTTATGATAATAATGCTCAAATTTTATAGTAGGGTCTTAAGTTTACCCGTAAAGGTTTCATTCTTTGATATGGACCTTGAGTTATCATTACCTCCTTTTCTCTGAGATCGAATTGATGCACTCTACTGAAATTACAACTATACCTTAAATTTGGGTTGGTTCAAGTTTTCCTTGTTCTGTGCATACCAAATATTCTGCCATATGTGATTGTTGCTAGTTTTACAAGGACTCGAGTTGTTTATACTCCTCATGTGTATCTTGTTGTTATTAATCTACCTAAGGCTTGATGATGGAGCTTACATTTACTATTCTTTGTTTTATTCACAAAGTGAAAGACTTACAATATGAATAACTTGTTATCCATCTGTCTTCCTCACATGTTCATCTCATATAATATATATGCTAGAGCTTTCTTTTATTTATTTTGACTTGAAAATATGATTAAAATCATTATTCATTTTGATAAACCTTTCTCTTTTAAATTTTGGTATCCTCATCTGTGACATGGATTTGTTGATAAAAAATTCTCTCTTACTACTTAGAAAAGGTCATTTGAATGCTTCCTTCTCTGATGAATTCTTTTGCAAAAGTAGTTTACTAAATCTTTTGATAATTTGTAATATTCTAGGAACTAAAATGAAGCTTGAGGTTTCTGTACTCATCTGGATATCTGCTTCTGAATAGATTTGTTCTTTCTGAAATATGTTATCTTGCATCTACTATGTACCTCTCTTTCCAGTTCACTTTTGGATTGATATTTTTGTGACTTGTAGTTGCACTTTACCTGTAGAAGTGATGTAACATCTTGATTTTATTTTTTATACTTGTCATACATCCTATAGCAGTTACTAGAAGTGGCCATCTTGATCTGTAACTCTAATTTTTTATAAGCTCTATCTTTATTTCTTCACTTCTTCTATAACTTTTCATGGCTGTGTAAGTCATTGATGTTTCTGTACTTGTCTAAGTATTGAGTTGGTTGCATTGTGAGTTGTAACTCTTCATCATGAATCATATTCTACATCCTTAGTTGTCTTTATGAATGAAAAATTATTTATCATGAGGTAACTTGTATTTTTACCATACCATGCATTATATCCTTTTCTGTATTACTATTTTATTTATCTACAACTTTCAAGCATGTATTAATTTGAAATAGCATGATGGAAAGATTTAAAATGTCCATTTTACATGGCGAAGCCCTGTCAAAATTTTTCTCAAATTTCCTTTCCCATTCTGTTTCAGTTGTAATCTTATCTCATTTAAGTTAACTTCAGCCTTTAGTTTGAACTGAAATAAATAAACTTTTCTAATTCAAGTTACTGAAAATATTTCACTTCTTTATTCCTACTTGTATCGCACATTTAGATAAACTGGTTAGAAAGCATTATGGTTTTTGGCCTCTATTTTATTCCATAGTTTTTCTCTTTCTTTCTGAGTGAAAGATTCATATATGTTCCTATAGAATAGTGCTTATATTAGTTGTGCCTTTTACCCTCATGTAATTTTTACTTCTTGATACTAGGAGATCCACTTGCATGAATTTGAATAGTATAGGAATATGGATCAACCCTGAGCTCAAAATTGATAATATTTCCTTTTCTTGTTTGTAGGTATAGTGCCATTTTCTAATAAGTGAGGATGAAGATGGAGAAAAGCTGGAGTTGGAAATGCATCAACCGAAACAAAAGAAACCCAAGGTAGTGATGGGTTCTTTCATACTCCTTTACTTTATTTTTCATGCATATGTACCTCTTTCATTCAGTAGTTGTAATTTACTTTTGAGTTACATCCCACGGCTTGTGTGGGAACATTTTAAATTCCTTATGAATAAAACATTGAATTCTAAAACTGAGTTATGTATTTCTTTCTACATTTCTGCTTTTTATATGGATTGTATAATAATTTAAAGAAATCAATAACATAAGTGAATGTATTTAATTATAAAGGGACAAACTTTTTAAAATACTTTTACCCTTAGTAATGAACATTAATATTGCTAAAAATATGTAACTATGATTGTTGTTCCAAAACATAACACTTTCATCTATTCTGTATTTTCAGTCTTCATCAAGTTTACACATCTGTCTTTTGGGGATTTGTAGTTTTTTATCAAGATAATCATGAAATTATAGACTATGTGATCTATTACATTTTGTAACAGCACACATAGCTACATATTTCATTTAATCATTAATTAATCCAATAGAAATAATATTAAACTGAAAGAATCTCCCCTAGCTTAGGTTTACTTCACCAATGCCATCCATAATAATGAATTTTTGAGTTTCCCATTTTTACACAAGTGCAAAAATTATCAACATTTTTAGCGATCATGTGGGGAAAGCTACCCTGCTAGCTTGTATACGAATTCCTTGCTCTTGTCCATTAGGCATGGAGTCCAAAGCATGTAATCAAAAATTTTCTTTCTAAAAGGTTCAACACTTCCAAATTGAACTAAAAATGGGAAGGATCTGGTAAACTAGATCATGTGCATGAATGCACTTTATTTAATTGAAAAACATTACAATGTGTAGGAACTGCACTTATTGAAAGGGAAATCTTAATCTAAATTGACATTGTAGGATTTTCAATAATAGTGTTTTATAAACATATCATTTACAAGAATGGGGAGTTCCTCTCCATTTAAGTATTGAAAGCTAAAAATCAGTATGTTCTTTGCAAGATGAAATCATGTAATGACCACTCTAGATTGTATCAAACTTTGTATGATTTCTTGGCTTTGGACGATTAGCATCCCATTTCAACATAATGTCTCCTTCATTGAAGATTCTAAACTTAGCTTTGTTATCAAAAGTTTTCTTTATCTATTTTTGATCTTTTCCATGTTCACATGAGCTTGATCTCTTAGCTCTTGTAATTCCATGAATTCTACATAATGAATCTGTAATGGTTCTTTCTCAAGTAGCTCCATATTATGTAGGAAGTCTAATGTAGGTAACTCAATTGAAATAAGCATTCTTAATTATTCTCTATAAAAAAATCTTGTACGATGAATTTCCTATTGATCTTTTAGGAGTCACTCTATCAGCCCAAAGTGTTAAACTCAACATTATATGCCAAGCTCTTTTATTATCTTTGAGTTTTCTTATGATGATCATTAAAAGATTCTTGTTAGTACTTTCAACTAACCCATTACCTTATGGGTAATAATTAGATGACATACTTAAATAAATTATATGGTTGATAACCCAATCTGTTACCTTTATGCCAATAAATGCTTAAGGCATTATCTAAAATGATAGTTGTTGGAACACCAAAATCTGCAAACTATACTTCAAAAATAATAGTATCAAAGTTTCATTAGCATCTTTCAAGACTATTACTTGATCTAGGGTATAAAGTAATTGTAGTAGTCAAAATCCACTTTTTCCCTTGTGACGAAGGTGGGTTTATCATGAAAATAAATTCAAGAGCCTAGTGCATGAAATTTTGATCCACTGAAATAGGTGGTAAGGGTAATGAAGCTAAACGTTATTTTCAACAAAGAAAGCACATTTCTTACACTTTTGATCCAATCAAAACAACCTTTGAAAATGTTGGGCCATGATAAAACCAGCTTTCATAATTTTTAAGGTTATGGTACATGTTGAAAAATGACCTCTTACAAGTTCTTCATATAATTTAGATAATAATTGTTGAATTATATCATAATCAACACATTGCAACAAGATTTTGTTTATATCTTTTTTGAATAACACACCATCAATAAAAATATAAGATCTGACTTGTAACTGAAATATATTCATTTGTTCTTCTCGATACCTTCTAGATAAGTACCAAGCTGTAGATATTTAACTAAATCATCCATCCATTTGATTCCTTAACTTCTTGAACAAGCTTAGGTTGTTGATTTTTCGGTTGCGCCATGTTACTCGATTTTTGATACGTAACTTCAACATACTGTTCTGGATCTTCGATTCTACAACCTGCTATTTTTCCATATCAATAATTAGATGTTCACACAAATCTTTTCTCAAAATTTATTTACAACACATATATCAACATAATATTCCATGACTTTCATTATCCATCCTTCTCTCTTCTCATTCAATTTTTTATTTAACAAGAAAGCTTTTACACTTGGATGAGAAACAAGAACATGTATATTATTGTTTGAAAGCATGTACTTAAAATTATTTAGTCCTCTGAATACTAAAAGTACTTGTTTTTAAAGAAATGTGTACCTTGTTTCGTAGTCATGAAAACATTTTCCAAAGAAAGCAATTGGTTTCTCAATATTTTCTTCATCACCCTGAGTTAATATGACTAAGATTGTTTCATCTCTTAAAAGTGCATACATCATAAAATATTTATCAAAATTTGGATTTAAAAGAGTAGGAGCTTGAGAAATGGATGTTTTAATTTCTTCAAACCCTTCTCTCCCTTTGTTGGTCCAAGAGAAAGTCTTCTCTTTCTTCAAAATAGTTGTCAATGGTTTAACCAATGTTGCAAAATCAGAACAAATGTTCTAAAAAATTTGATTTTTCCCGAGAAAGCTCTATAATGCCTTCTTATGATGAGGAAATGATAGTTATGATATGGATTCAATTTTGAAATGGTCATTGTGAAACCTTGTTTAGAAACAATATGACCAAGAAATTTACCTTGATGTACCGAAAAAAAAAAGAATTTTTGGGATTCAAAGATGTTCAAAACTATCTCCATAACTGAAAAGTCTACCTTAGATGTATTAGATGTTCATCTAAATTTTTGATAATATGGTAACATCATCTACTTAAAATAGTATGCATTTTTTTAATAAGATAAGAAAATCCATGTCCATTACACGTTGAAATGTTACCAACATTTGAAAGGACAAAAGTCATTCTTTTGTAAGCATAAGTACCACACTTTGTGGTAATAGCTATTTTGTACCTATCTTCTTCTTGGACTAGAATCGATTGTATCCACTATAACTATCCATAAGAGATAGTCTATCATAAATAGAAGTTGTTCTTAAAATATGATCCATATTGGGTAGTGGGTAATGATCTTTTAGTGAAGATTTATTAAGATCTCTAAAATCCACACATAATCTGATTTCTCCATTCTTTTTCCTAACAAGGACAAGATTGGCTACCCAACTTGAATGCTTAACTGGTAAGATAATTCCTGATTCGATCAACTTAGATAACTCTTTTCTCATTAAAGACTCTATCTTGGGATTTACATGCCTCTGTTTTTGCTTAAGTAGCTTGGAATTTGGTTGTAATTCAATAGTATGTTGTGCCAAACTTGGATCAAAACCTTTCAGATATTTATTTTCAAGAGAAAACATCCTTAAATTCCTTACAAAGATTAATAAAGGAATGTTTCTTAGCTAAGGAACATACCTTTCGAGAAATAAATTTTTACCTCACCAATTGAGATCTTTTTATAATTGTCTGCATATGTTGACATCTTTGTTTTTCCTTCCTTAACTGATCATCACTGCTAAATATGTCTTCTAATGTGACCAAGCCTTAAGGTAGTTTATTCATCTTCAATTGAACAATCTGGTCACCATATAAGTGCTACAATTTCTCTTGATTTACTATAGAAAATTCAGCTTCTTACTACAAAAACCTGCAAATCTATTCATCATTTTATAAAACCTACCAATTCAAATCATTATTAGGTATAGAAGGCTTGACAATCAGCTTTATGTGAGGCTGACTCTCATTGTTTTTAATCTTTTCCATGACTTCAAAACTGACACCAATTGATGTAATTCTATCTCGCATGCCTATTTTTCTATTCTAGGAATGAACTAGATATTAATAGTATTGAAATGTTCCATTAAGTTTGAAACTTTATTTATATAAGACTTCATTAATGGATTCTTACAAACATTTCAATTTCTTACTTCATTGATAACCAACTTAGAATCACCAAAAATCTATAACATGCTAATACCTCTCTTTCTGGCCCAAAGTAAGCCACGAATTAATGCTTCATATTAAGCTACATTACAAGTACACAAAAATTGGATAATCAAAGCTAAGAAATACCTTTCATTTGTGGGGAAGTGAGCATAAAACCTTCTCCTTCTCCTTTCTTGTTCTTAGCTCCATCAAATTGAGGTTTCTAAATCCCTTCACTATATTTTATGTTTTGGAAAGCAAAATAATTGGTGTGTTTTCCTCATGCAAGTAATACACACCAAACATATGTTCTTCAAATTATTTCAAAGGATCATGAGCATGTTCTTCATGTGTCTTTTCATCCGTAAATAGATTAGAAACACCATATATTGTTGAAACATGAGTTTTATTATCGAAATTAGATTGGTCTAAGGATGCATAATTAGCTAATGCATTAGAAGTGTGAGTCTCGATATGAAATCTAGCCACTGGTTCAGAATTGATAGTAACTTTGGTCCCATAACATGTAGTTAAGAACAAAAGGACCAATTTGAAGAGAGATAACCTCATATTTTAGCTGTGAAATCTCTAGATAAGCATATAGAAAAGTAAGGAGGTAAATATACAACAGTAACATCTTGATAAATGGAAACATTTAGAAAAGCATGTAATGTTACCTCCAGATTTCTAATGAAACCAATTGTATTCATTGCATTCCCATCAAGCTATAACACACTCTTCTCTATAGGTTCATACTTCAAACCCAGCTATTTTGCAATTTCCTTTGGCATAACTGTGCTGCTTGCAGACCTTCTATCAACCATGCGATTATGAAAAATATGCTCTCCAATAATTATAAACAAATAAAATGGTGGTGGTTTCTTGTAATCATGAGAGTTTAAGAACATTTGAACCATCCATTTAAATTTTTTAATGAGGTCATGTTCCATTATTCCGAGGACCATATCTATTTTTGAACTTCCTTTTTTTTGTTTTTGAAGAAATCATAGCTTAGCAAGTTCATGAGAAATCAGATCTTGCTATCTTGGAATACTTAGAGCATCCCACATTTAGATATTAACATTATGTTTTTTTCATTATATCAACAATGTTAAAAGAAGAAACTATTTTAGAAACAAAATCTATTGTTTTAGCATAGGCTTTAGTGAAAACTTATTCTCGGTTCAACTACTTTTGATATCGGGGTATAAATAATCTTCTTGGATCAAGATGTAGTTGTTTTTGGTGTTCTTTACTAGCTGAAACACATGATATTTTTTGCAAAACAACATAACTACTAGCTGATTTTTAGCCTGTAGTTTCAGTTTTATCCATGACTGTGGGCAGAACAAGTTTGTTTTGAAGAGTTTTATTTTCCTAGGGCTTTTCTTGAGGCCTAGTAGTAACTGTAATAAAATCATCCTCACTAAAACTAAACAAATTCTGTTCAGTTCTTTCGAACATGAGTTTCTTGTTGCCCACACTCCATTTGAGGCATGAACAATGTCTAAGGTTGAGGTTGAGGTTGTGCAACAAGGCTTATATTAAGGAAAGTATTTGGGCAACTTACAGCTGAATGAGGTTGATTAAAAGGTTCACACCATTCTTTTGTAGCCATATTAACTTGGGCTACAATGTTACATGAACTAGGAGCCTTTGGGTCAAACTACCTTTGCATATGATAAGGTTGCCTATAATTTTGATTCTACTTGATAAGGCTACCTATTTTTCCGGTTTTGATGATAAGGAGCTTGATAAGGCATGCTAGGTAATGCAAGTGTATTTTTAATTGAATTCATCTTGTTTCTCGTAGTCTGCAAAGCTTTAAACATGTCATCTCATGGGGCTGTAATAATAAGTTCTATGATGGTGCTTGGATATGGAATAGGTGCTACATCTTCCAAAAAAAGGCATTGAAGGCCTTGGTGCTAATTTTTTGGCTTGAATAATATTTTTTTAGCCTCTATAGAAATCTCATAAGTCGCCGGGAGAGTGTCACCTCCCATAGATCGAATCATAGTTGAAATATCGTTGTTTAGTCTTCTAAGATAATAAATAAAATCATGATCAACTTGAGAATTGACACTTCTTGCTAGAATTTGTTCCCAAGTTCTTGAAAAACGAATATTGAAATGATCCATAAATTCATAAGGGGATCTTCTAATTGTAGACAAATGTTCTATGAGGGATAAATGATTTGAATTATCTTGAAATTATTTCAGCAATTTACCACCTAACTCATCTCAAGTTCTTATGCATTCAATCTCTAAATTTATATACCATTGCAAGGCTCTCCCTTTAAAGGATACGATTAGAAGCCTCAAAGCCACATCTTCATGAGTAATATTATGGACTACACATAGGGATGCACCATCTTTTATGTGCTCTATAGGTGTAACCCGATTTTCATTAGTGAATGAAGGAAAGCTTTTCATGGCAGCATTAGGGATATCATGATAAACTATAATTACTAATGGAATTTCATTAGTGAAGGTCACAAAACTCCTAGTTGGGTGAATAGCCATTTGATAAAACTAGGATCTAAATAGAGAAATTAATACGTGGTGAAGGAAAATTAGGAGGAGGGTTGTTAAAACTAGGCCTATTATAAGGTAGGGTGTTACCAAATCTTCTTCTTCTTTTAGAATTCAAAGGTAAATAAATAAACTTAGAGGAATTCCCTTACCGATGATCTTGTAGTAACTTTAGGCATGGAACATGCTGCAAAGCTGGTCTCGAAATCAGCCTTGCAGAGTTGCTAAATAAATCTTTTAATCTTTAGAATAAATTGTTGCAGCTTGTTGATCTAAAAGTAAGTGTTCTTTGCTGTGAATCTATTGTAAATTATTGTAATTTTCTTGCAGATATAATTCATGGTCCCACCAGTGTGTGCAAAAATATTATCTCTCGAAATTTCACCCCGTAGAGAGATGGTTGTGTTGGTACCCAAATTTAATCTCCTTCAAAGGCCGAGAAACATCATGGATTTAACATGACACTCAGAGGTAGATAGATGATTATGTATGTCATTTTGTAGCCGGGGAAAGCATTCTATCTGACTTTTTAGCACTTCAGGATTTGAAAGGAGTGGGTAGCACCTTAAAAGGATGTGATATGATCCTAACTATTTTAGGTTGTGCCTTTCAACCAAGGTAAGAGAAGCTAGTTTGTAACCTCTATTATTGAATAATGTTGGTAAATCCTACTTTTACAAAAAAATTATAGAGAAGACCTTGGGAAAATATGATCAACACACCAAATCTGACTCTCACAAGTTATCACTTAAAGATTATGGAGATATTTTCAAAAAAAGGCAAAGGTTACTAAAGACATTTGGAAACCTGATTGTTTCTGCATGCTTTGGTAATAGAAAATATGAATTTGTATACATATAGGAAAAATAGGGGTAGTACGGGTAAGATTTGATGTTTTTAAATAGATTTTGGTGGGGGTGAGGTAGGATGAACTTGATTCACTAGATCCTTGAGAGATTTTACAAAATGGAAACCTAAAACAATAGAATGCCACAGAGTAGCTAAAATGTTTCTTTAACTAGAATATGTGCTTCATTGGAGGCCCAGATTATCACTTTTTCATACGATCTATGAGATTATAACATGAAGGCTCGAGTTGGAAAACTCATCAAAGCATCAATATTTGAGCCCAATCATGCGTGAGGTACACCCAGAGGCTTACAGAAAATTTCTGTCAACAGATGAAAGAAAAGTGATTTTAAATTGTTTATTTCACTCCTAGATGAAAGCTCTTCTGAGAAATGAAATTGCATATGCCACTAAACTGTCACAATGATTGAGACCTATGTGATTGAGATATATTTTCATACAAGATTGCAACAAGAACAAAAAAACTATTTGTAGACATTCAGAAATAAAACAAACACATTTTGCATAAGATCAACACAAAATAACTCGAGTTTGATCAAATTTATCAGCAGGGGAAAGTTTCTAGAACAATCTCAAAGATTTTCAATGGTTGTACACTCGCAACCACCTTGACAATATCAATTTTAATACAAAATAAATATACATGCTTCTCAAATAGTTTCTCAAAAAGATGGGCTCTATCAAGCTTTTTTCAATTAGAAAAATCAGTCCCGACCCTTAACACTCCAACCATTTGCATGATAAACTCATGCAAGTTATAAAAATTTCCACGAGTTGCCCCCAAAAAACCTAAATGTTGAGTGCACCAGTGTTTTCCATGATCTTGATCGTGATTCCTAGAATTTGATTTGTAAAAGTTGTCAGGATGTTCGAGGGGACAGATCTCTTTGAATATCTCCCGCATTCAACTCCTCCTACGGTAGATCACCTTTTCATCAAATCACCAACCACTTCCACCCCTAATCTATAAAATCTATCTCTTTGCATGTTAGGGAGAAGAAAAATGAAAGATTATATTGAGCCCAATAGCTAGATCATTTTAATGGCGATAGACGTCTCTAGATCTCCCCACCAAACTTAGATATCAAAGCTAACTCCCCTCTCTGTTTGGTGTGTAGGAAATACCAAGAAATCATGAGGATTCACACTTCCAGGAGCTTTTCGGTAAAAATTGGGGAAAATAAGTTTCAGACACACAACTATCATTGATCTTTGCTTTGAATTTGGGTCATCCACGTGGAAGATTCAATTTTAGAGTGGGACTACGAGTCCCTATTTTCCTTTTACAACTTTTGGAAAAATGTAAAATTTTCACATTTTTCTCCATGCCTCCGCCCTTGAGAAATGATCCTGACACATGTCCTAAGGTGGGTCCCAAAGGAAACGTGGCCAAATTCTACCATTTAAACTCTTTTTTGGAAAAAGGAAAATTTTCCAAGTTTTCCCCATAGCTACACCCTTTAAAAATGGGCTTGACATGTGTCCCAATGTTGGTCCCATTAGAACCGCACTTCCTTTTTCACTTTTAACTCTTTTCTCCTAAAAGGAAATTTTCCAAATTTCCCCAAGGGTTTTCACCTCCATCGTTGACTTTGAAACAAACCTTGACTGATCCTTTGTCGGGCCTGTGGGCCATTTTTGATATTTTAACCCTTTTGAGAATAAAAGGAAAAATTCTAAGTTTCCCCCAATGGTCCGCTTCCCCACCCCTTTTGAATTTTCAAACTACCATGCATCAGAATGGCACACCTTGAGATGGTCCCAAAAATTTTAGACCACGAAAGAGCGTGAGCTCGCCACATGTCCTACTCGAAAAAATTTCTTTGAAGGCTTGAAGCTCAACAAAAGGCACCATGTGTCGATTCCGAGGCAATATCCTTTGGTGTTGAAAAGTATAAGAAAAATTCAAAGTGAGCGGAGGCCTCCAAGTTTCCTCTTGGTGCTTCTTTAAAATGAAACTCAAGGGCAGTCCTCAAACTTGCACGGTTTATCCACGTGTTCCAGCCCCTGAAAAATATTAAGTATGGGATGACCCACGGAAGCCTCCACTTGTCTTCATGGCACAATTTCTAAATGGTTCCCAAAGAGGAGACCTGAATGAGTGCGGGATCACCATGTTTCCATGTCCCACCAAACTCTATTAGCTCCATAAAAAAATTTCTAAGTCCGGGAAAATAAGGGGCAACCTCCACGTGTCCTCTTGGTGCTACTCCAAGACCAAACCAAAAAGTATATCTTCAAATGAGCGTCATTCCTCCACGTTGAAAAATATTTAAGTTGAGGAAATTCATAAAATTTCAAACTACCTTGCCAAGCTGCGTCTATCGAAAAGAGGCCACATTTCTGTTGATGCAAGGATGAAAATTTGACCAAGAGAAATGTCAATCAAACTGTAAAATGTAGAAAAGAAATCATTCGAGCCTAGAGAAGAAATTTTCTCTCGGGAGAGAATTCGAAATGTTACAAGGCTCAAGTGCATCCCTCGAGCTACATCCATTTCTTTTCCTTCAAGTATTTAGGGAAAAATGACATGGACAACAAATCTCAAGCTGTGGAAAATGGAAAGAATGGGAAAGCCCGAGTTTTAGATGAACAGAGAAAAATGAGACAAATATGGACCCATGTGTGATCATCAGCCCAAGGAAAGATTAATTACGGAAAAAAAGGAAGGTCGAGACCTTTCGAGCACAACACAAGGGGACAAAATGTGATAGAGGCTGTAAATAAATGGATTTTCAAAGCGAAAATGGGGCGAGACTATTTTAATCACCAACATCAGCTCCGACTCAGGATGGGCACTCCCCCTGTGAATGCCACAAGAAAAAGGTATACCAAGTGCCAACAACATCCATTTGGTGTGAGAGTCTACTTGCAGAGAATAGAAACAAATCCATCTTAAAAATGAGCAGACAAAACCAACAAAAATAGGTCATCAAGGACCAGAATGAGCAAAAAACACAAAAGACAAGAAACAAACAACCAACTATACACTCAGTACAAAATATTTTTACCTTGATTTTGGGAATAAATCAAAGAAATGATTCAAATTCCTGTCATCAATAGGCAAATCAAGTAATTCACCATCCAAATCCTTCAAGAATAAGGTATGTTCACTAATCCTAATATCAATGGAGTAAGGTCCCATCCATAGTGAATCAATTTTTTCATGTTTTCCTTACCTTCATGCCTATTATCCCATAATAGCACAAGATCTCCAACATTGAAAGCTCTGGGAGTGACCTTCTTGTCAAATAAATTCTTCATATTTTCATTGAACTTTACATTCCTCTGGTGGGATGCCCTCCTTTCTTCATCAAGTTCAACAATCTGGTTAATGTGATCATCATAAGGACTTACTTCTTGATCCTCTAGTTTTGAATGAACTTATATGAGGATAATTTCATATGAAAGGGCAGCAGGGCCTGAGTTCCATATACTAACTAAAATGGACTCTTTCCAGTAACTCTTTTAACAATGATCCTATCAGTCCAAACAACAAACTTCAACTATTCACCCCATTTTATCTTGTTCGAGATCAAGGTTCTTCTAATATTTTTTAGCAAAATTTTATTCTGGACTCGACTTGTCCATTTCCTTGGGGATTGTAATTAGAGGCATATGTTAAATTGATCTGTAGTCTTAGCACATTGCCACCAGAGGTTTAGCTCTAAAACTCATGGCATTGTTAGCTACAATTTTGACCTGGCACTTCAAACTCCGCAGAAGATGTGGTTCAGAAAAAATCCATGACAATTAGTAAAGTAATCATTGCTTACATAAGAATCCACTTATGGCTAGCACTTGAAGGGTCTGAAATCTCACCAATGAAATCCATTCTCCATTGTTTGAATGGGGCTTCAATTGATATGGGATGCAAAGGAAGGGAGCCGAGGCTTTCGGTCTTCCAGAGAAGCGGCGGTAACTCTCACATCTTCTAACCAAAATATTTTTATCCTTATAGACTATTGGCCACCAATAACCAGCCCTCAGGATCTTGTGTGTTGTGACCCTTCCAGCGAAATGCCCCCCACAAAATCCTCCATGGAGATCAGCAATTATCTTGGGGGATTCATCTTCAGTAATACACCTTAAGAGGAATCCCTCAAGGTTCTTCCAAGCTAACCCATAATCAGTAATGAAATATTTCTAGGAAGCCAACTTAAGGGTCCTTTGATTGTTCTTACTCAAATAATCAGGGAAGTATAAATGTCTAAGATAGAAAATCACATCCTTGTACCACTCAGAACTCATTAGTTTTTCAAAGACATATACCCTTCCCTCTCCTATGTCATTCACCTCAATATTTTGCAAGTTTCTCTTAGCCATAAGCTTAGCCAAGCCCAAACCTCTCACCAACTTTGTGGTTTAAATCTCTATATCATATTCTTGCAAATTTTTCACCCACATGCACCTTTTTCTTGAGACTTACATCTCTAAAAGATGTCTTTCACCACGGTGTGAGGAACATAAGCAACCAATTTATAACTTAGAATGTAAGTCATTAAAACCTTTATTAATTTTACTAAGGAAAATTCTTGCTTCTCCATAATAGTGTATTTCAACTCAGCCCTCTACAAGGCCTTACTTGAAAAAGGCAATTGGCATTTTATCCCCTTCATAATCTCTCTGCAATAGTGTTCTTAGAAGCAAAATAAAATAGTTGGAAAGGATTCTTATAGTCTGGAGTTGTTAAAACAGGGGCATGTTTTAATGCCTCTTTCATCCCACTAAAATCTTGGATGGCAGTCTCTTCCCATTTGATAACCTAGTCCTTCTTTAGCATGGAAGTTATTGGAATGGTCAACTTAGCAAAGTTTGATATGAATCTCCTGATGAAGTTTATCTTCCCAAAGAAATATTGAATGCCTTTCTTGGTTCTTGGAATAGGGACCTTGTTGATGGTCTCTACCCTCTCTGGATCAATCATCACCCCTTATTGTGACATAGTGTGACCAAGTAACCTTGCCTTCTGCACTCCAAAATGGCACTCCTTTAGATTTAGTGAGATGCCATATTCTCTACATATTATCAGCATCTTCTCCAAGTGCAGCAAGCGAACACTTCTCTTCCTAGAAAATATAGTTACATCATCTTGATAAACTGTAATAAACTCATTGATATAACTAGAAAAAGTAACATCCATTGCTCTTTGAAAGGGGCTCCAACATTGATCAAAATGAAGGGAATCCTAACATACACATACATCCCCCAAGGAGTAGTAAAGGTTTTCTCGATCCTTTCTGATTCCCTCACCACAACTTGGTTATAACTAGAGAAACCATCTATGGTGGAGAGTAACTTAGAACCAGTCACTAATTGCAGCATGATTTCCATATTTGATAAATGATAATTATCCTCCATAGATGCTCTATTTAGATCCCTAAAATCTACATATAGCCTGATATCACCATTCTTCTTTCTTACTGGTATTAGGTTTGCAACCCAAGAAGAATACCTTGTGGGCTAAATAATCCCTCCATCTCTTAGCTTCTTCAGTTCCTCCTGCATTTTAAGAGATAAGAGTGGATTGATTGTCCTTTGTTTCTGCTTGAATGGATTTGCATTAGAGTCCAAGGGAATATCATGTTCAAACAGGTCCTCTTCGTATGTTTTTAGTTCATAATAGGTCCGTGCCATGCAATCCGATACTTTTTCAACAATTGGATGTATGATTGCTTCTTCTCCCTACCTTGAGATATCTACCTAACCAAATTTTCCTTGGTTTCTTCTTTGTGCCAAGGTCATTCTTCTCAATATCCCTTGAGGTTGACATGCATACGTTAACAATGTGATCAACATTGTCAAAATTGGACTCTAGATTAACCAGCCCTCCTGGGAATGGTATTAGTCTTTAGTCGGATGATACCCTTACCAAACAAGGTTTCTCTACACTCGCTACACATGCCATTGGCTTCCAATCAATATTCGATCGAGAAAACTCCTCTTTGTTCGGAGAAATCTTGACTTGAGCATCATCATTAAAAACATCATACTCATAATATGGGGACATTGCACAATTATCAAACCGAGGTCCTAGTACTATTTTTTTTTTTGCCAAATCATTGAATTTCCTATCATGATGTACAATGCTGAATGAATCAAAAATCTAAATGATATTCCAAACTCGCATGCTTATATTGTTTCATTCGCTGATTTTTTGTGGCATACAGTTTTATGACTTTCCGACAATTAATTTTGAATCTCCTTTAAGAATGATGTTTTTAACACCATATTTCCATGCAATCCTCGACCTAACAACAATTCCTCATACTCAACAATGTTATTGGTGCACTCAAAGTTGAGCTTGAAGGAAAAGACAAATTTTTCCTAACCCGGGAGATCAAAACAACACCAAACACCATTTCCAAAATTTGAGCAAGCTCCATCAAACAATAAAGTCCAAGGAGAGCCTACCTGCCCAAGACACTTGCATTATTCAATCTTGTGCTCTTTTCCATCAGCAAATCCTATAAAATTATCAGCATCAATACTTGTTTACAATACCTCATACGATGCATTGTTGGTATCCTCAATAAGGTGCAACATCTTATTCTCCCCATATAAATTGACAAGGCTTCCCTCAATTGGGATGGTGGCATAGGACATATCAATTTGAACACTCCCACAAACACTTGCAGTCCACTTTCTAGATAACAACATACCCCACTTGATTTGGGTTGTCAATAATAACTACATGAAGTTTCAAATTTCTGCTGGATAGGCTGCAAGTTGCACCACCGGACCTTTCAAACACCCCACCACTGGTACCTCTCTTGAATCTATAGAAATGCACTTCCCATATGCAGTTTGTTACTTTGTTATTTAGTACATTCATAACATCTAGAGGCATAACATTGCATGATGCCCCCGAATCAAACATAAATTTTTGCAAGAATCTATCCTTAATGATCGGGGTAGTGAATATTGGATCAACATTCAATTAAGAATCTATCAAGGATGTTCCCAAATAAACCTCAGGTGGTTCATCTAGCTCTTCTGATGCTGGTGGTGCCTTTAATTCTTCAATGACTGGTGGAGTCTCCACAATGTTTATATTTTTGCATGGGGTAGTCTTCCCCTCTTTCAATCCCAAGTACTCAAATTCTCTTTTCTTGTGCTCAGGAATCCTAAGAAACTCAACAATTGGAACAGAAACTTTGATTTGACTTAAAAATTGGGCAATGTCATATGGGACATTCTTTGGCAAGGTAGCATTGGATGGCAAGGCAGTATTGGAAGGAAAGCTAACACACTCACCGGGTGGTACAGAATTTTTGTGACTTGGGCATGAGGAGGGGTATAATTTTTGTTTGGAACTACAGGGCTTTTGGCAAATGCATCTTTTTGAGGAGCCTCTTTAGGAATGTTTGAAAGTAAGGGATCTTTTGGCATGGCTTGAGGCCCTCTCCCTTTGACAACCTTACTTCTTGTGTTATATTACTTCTCTTGAGCAACAACAACATTCATCAATAATTGTCTATCTTCCTTAGATGGGATTCCTCCATCATACTTCTTTATCATTAAAGCCCTTAAATATTCAAAGTCATTATTGGGCAATTCAAAATCTTGTATAGTATCTACTTCTAAAGTATGAGAGGGAGGAAGAATAGGTACCCTATGAATGTAGTCCCAAAAAGTGGCAGCAGTCCAGGCACTTATCACTTCAGTTGAAGTTTCCCCTTGTTGTGAGCTCGTGGAACAACCCATCATGTAGACATCATCATCATTATCATCATCAGCTTCTTCTTCTTGTTGTTGATCTTCTTCACAAGGATCATAGAGCATGAAACATTTGTTACACCAATCACTGGCCTCATTTTCGTCCACAATATCAACTCTGGATGCCAAAGGATCAAGCACCATTCTATTTTCCTTGCCTTGGGGCTGCCTATTTCCAAATCCAACGGGTCCCTTGCCTCTATCATCAGATATTTGGTGATTTGTAAACCTATCTTGGCCTTGTTGCTTGTGTTGACCTTGTGAACTATGCCCAATCCCCTTTTCTACCTGGGCTAGTTTGTATGATATTTCTTTGACATCACCTACAAAAGTTTTCAAACTTCCTCCAAATCAGTAGCCTTACTTGTTTGAGGTTTTTCTGGGTTAACCAGCTTCACACCCTCCCTTTTTGGAGGCTTTCCAATTGCCTTAATATTGTTCTCTATTTGCAGAGCCATGGTGAAGGCCTCGCCTCAAATTAGTAGGGTGTTTTTCCATCAAGTAGTTGCAGTAACTTTTTTATCAAATGCATCTGAATATTTGATCAAACATGATTTATCACATCATTTTATCCTAACAGAAATATCCTCAAGGTCTTATTAAACCTTGTGTTGAAATCATGTATTAACTCATTAGGATTCTTCTTGATGTTTTCAAATTCGATAGAAGAAACCTAGGTCAGTTATATCACCATCTTGTAATCTAAATGAATTGTTCATCTCGGTCCAAGAATTAATAGAGTTATCGGAAAAGACTTATACCAGTCCCTTGCATGCTCTTCCAAAGTATGGATAAATAATTTGAGATATAAATCTTCATGTTCGATCTCAAAGTATTCCATCATAATGATAAAAAGCTTGAGATGTTGATCACCAGTTATAGCGTTGTTTCCTTGGAACTTTGGTAGTTTGTTCCTTACATCTTGAGGAATTGCATTTGGATAACCAGCCATCCCTACAAAATTTATAGGTCCAAAGGTATTTACAACAAATGGAGGTCTGGGTGGGGGCAAGGCCATGTTGTTTTGAGGAGGTGACCCTGGAGGGGTGACAAATTGATAAGGGGCAGAGGATCTTTGAAACATATGGGTATAACTTTCAAAATGGATATCCCTTAAAGGCCTTGTTTCTTTGAAATCCCTATCAAATTCTGAAAAGACAGGGGTATAATGAGAAGAAAAATTTTCAAAATAAAATGAAGGACCCTCTCTAGTTGGAGAATTCAATACCACAAAGAGGCTACCTAATTCAGAAGCACTGGAATGGACCTCTTTAATGATAGGTTGATCACTTTCATCTAAGGAGATCCCTCTTCTTGTCTCTTGATCTCCAACAACTCTCTAGTCTTTTCTTCCTTCTGATTTTTCTTTTCCTAGCTCTAGAAATAATGTCCTAGTAGGATCCCTAGTAAAGAAAGACATTCTTCCTTCTAGCTTTGCAAATTGTAGTAACAAATTGCACTTGAAAAATGTTAAGACACTGGTATTCATTAAGAATTAGATCAACAGGGATTCGCCACTAAGGATTTCCACCTTAGTTGTGTAGATGCACTAAATATGATCTGTCAAATGTTTTTCAACACTAGAAACTAGAAATGGAAAGATCTGACTCTTCTTTACCCAGATTTATCAATGAAAGCTAGTGCACTAGGTGTAGAAACTGAAAGAGTTGCACATACACTTGTAACTTTGAAAAATTCTTACAGGCCCAAACAAAAAATGATGTTTGAATAGATGTATTAGCACTTTGAGCATGCAAGACGTGTTTACCAGGGTCTGAATATGAGCTGCAATTACTATGTCCCCAACAATGCCAAAAGCGTGTTGTTATCGGGCTAAATAGATATGAACTGGCAGTGAATCAACAAATTAGTCTTAGCAACTCAAATTAGTTCCTGGCAACGTCGCCAGAAGTGTGTTGGTACCCAAATTTAATCTCCTTCAAAGGATGAATAGCATCATGGATTTAACAGGACACTCAGAGGTAGATAGATGATTATGTATGTCATTTTGTAGCTGGGGAAACCATTCTATTTGACTTTTTAGCACTTCAGGATTTGAAAGGATTGGGTAGCACCTTAAAAGGATGTGATCTAATACTAACTATTTTAGGTTGTTCCTTTCAATCAAGGTAAGAGAACCTATTTTGTAACCGCTTATTATTAGAATGCTATTAAATCCTTCTTTTACACAAATTTTATAGAGAAGACCTTGGGAAAATATGATCAACACACCAAATTTGACTCTCACAATTTTGCACTTCTAGATTATGGAGATATTTTCAAAACAAGGCAAATGTTACTAAAGACATTTAGAAACCGATTGTTTCGCATGCTTTGGTAAAAGAAACTATGCATTTGTATACACATACAATAAACAAGAGTAAAGTACGGGTAAGATTGGATTTTTTAAACAAATTTTGGTAGGAGGTGAGGTAGGTTGAACTTGATTCACCGGATCCTTGAGAACTTTTACGAAATGGGAAACTAAATCAAGAGAATGCCATCGAGTAGCTAAAATGTTTCTTTAACAGAATATGTGCTTCAATGGAGGTCCAAATTATCACTTTTTCACACAACCTATGAGATTCTATAACGAAGGATCAAGTTGTAAAACCAAACAAAGCATTAAGATCTGATCCCAATCACGCCCGAGGTACACCTAGAGGCTTACACGGATAAAGTTTTTCAATAGATGAAAGAAAACTAATTTTAAATTGTTTATTTCACTCCCAAATGAAAGCTCTTCGAGAAATGAAATTGCAGATGCCACTAAACTATTACAAGGATTGATACCTATGTGATTAAGATAGATTTTGATACAATATTGCAACAAGAACAAGAAAAAACTATTTGTAGACATTCAAAAATAAAACAAACACATTTTGCATAAGATTAACACAAAATAAGTCGAGTTTGATCAAATTTATCAACAAGGGAAAGTTTCTAAAAAAATCTCGAGCTTTTCAATGATTTTACACTCGCAACCACCTTGACATGATCAAATTCAATAAAAATATATATACGGGTTTCTCAATAGCTTCTCAAAAAGATGGGATCTATCAAGCTTTTTTCGATTAGAAAAATCAGTCCTGAACCTTAACACTCCAACCATTTACACGATAAACTCATGAAATTTATAACATTTTACACAGATTTTCCCCATAGAAAACCCAAACATTGAGTGTACAGTGTTTTCCATGATCTTGATCACAATTCTAGAATCAAATCAGTAAAAAGCTATCGGGTGTTCAAGGGGGCAGATATCTTTAAATATCTCCTGCATTCAACTCCTCCTAGTAGATCACCTTTTCTTCAACTCGCCAACCACTTCCACCCCTAATCTGTCAAACGGGTCTTTGTGTGCTTAGGAGAAGAAAAATAGAATATCAGATCGAGCCCAATGGCTAGATAAATTTAATGGAAATAGACATTTCCATATCTCCCCTACCAAACTTAGATATCAAAATTAACTCCCATCTCTTTTTTGGCATGTAGGAAATACCAAGAAATCTGAGGAATCACACTTCGAGGAGATTTTCAATAAAAATGGGGAAAATCAGATTCAAACACACAACTATTGTTGATCTTTACTTTGAATTTGGGCCATCCACGTGGAAGATTCAATTTTAGAGCGGGCCTACGGGTTCCCTTTTTCCTTTTACAACTTTTAGAAAAATGTAAAATTTTCACATTTTTCTCCGCACCTCCGCCCTTGAGAAATGAGCCTGACACATGTCCTAAGGTGGGTCCCAATGGAACCATGGCCAAATTCTACCATTTCACCTCTTTTCTTGAAAAGGGAAAAAATTTCAAGTTTTCACCACATCTCCACCCTTGAAAAATGGGCCTGACACGTGTCCCAATGTGGGTCCCATTAGAACCACGCTTCCTTTTTCAATTTTAACTCTTTTCTTCTAAAATAAAATTTTTCCAAATTTCCCCAAGGGTCCACACCTCCACCGTTGACTTTGAAACAAACCTTAACTAATCCTTTGTCAGGCCTGTGGACCATTTTTGATATTTTAACCCTTTTGAGAATAAGAAGAAAAAAATTCTAAGTTGCCCCCGATGGTATGCTTCCCTGCCCCTTTTGAATTTTCAAAATTCCATTCATCACAATGGCGCACCTTGAGATGGTCCCAAAAATTTGAGACCTTGAAAGAGTGCAGGCTCACACATGTTTTGGTGCAGCCAAATTTATTTGAAGGCTTGAAAATCAATGGAAGGTGACATGTGTTAGAGTTTGAGGAAATCTCCTTTGGTTGTTGAAAAGTCCAAGAAAATTGCAAAGTGACCGGAGGCCTACAAGTGTCCTCTTTGCACTTCTTTAAAATGAAACTCAAGGGCCGGTCCTCAAACATGCGTGGTTTCTCCACGTGTCCCAGGCCCCTTATAAAAAAATTCTAAAAAATAGGAAGTATGGGAAGACACAGGCGGAAGCATCCACGTGTCTTCATTTCACAATTTCAAAATGGTTCCCAAAGCAGAGACCCTGAATGAGCGTGGGCTCATCACGTGTCCATGTTCCACTAAAGCTGTATTAGCCGCATAAAAATTTGTCAAAGTCCTGGGAAAAGTAGCGGAAACCTCCATGTGTCCTCCCGATGCTACTCCAAGGCCAAACAAAAACGTATTTCTTAAAATGACCGTCATTCCTCCACATGGACAAATCTTAAAGTTGAGGTAATTCATAAAAAATTTAAAGTACCCTACCGAGATTCTTTTAACCAAAAGAGGCAACTTTTCCTATTGATGCAAGGATGTAAATTTGACTAGGAGAAACGCTCGTCAAACAAGAAATGCAGAAAAATAATCATTTGAGCCTAGAGATGAAATTTTCTCTAAGGGCAGAGAATTCAAAAATTTTACAAGGCTCAACTGCGTCCCTCAGAGCTACATCCATTTATTTTCCTTCAAGTATTTAGGGAAAGACCAAAAAGGACAACAAATCTCAACTATGGAAAATGAAAAGAATGGGAAATCCTAAGTTTTAGATGAACAGAAAAATGAGGAGACAAATATGGACCCATGCATGATCATCGACATAAGGAAAGATTAATTATGGCAAAAAAAGGAAGGCGAGAGACCTTTCGGGCACAACACAGTGAATAAAATGTGATAGAGGTGTAAATCAATGGATTTTCAAAGGAAAAATGGGGTGAGACTATTTTCGGGACCAACAAAGTTGCTTGTATTCTAAGCTTGCAAAATGCATCTCTATCTTTCATAGATATAATGGAAACACCTCAGGTTTGTGGGTATACCTATTATTGAGGTGAGTCTCCGGTATCAAGGCGGGTGCCTTCTTGATGTATCCTAAACTGAATTTTGGAGTTTTCGGGGTAAAAATATGATTTGTAAATGAATATAAAAGCGGGGTGAAACACCAAACTTGTTGAGGATTTGAGTGAGTACATGCACAAGTATCTCGAGAATGGATTTCGGATGCAAAAACCAATAGTTTTTAGTAGAACATTAAGGTAAAACACTTGATGTATTGAGGGAAATATTCACAAAAATACTGATAAGATAAACATGTAGACTAATATCATGCAGAAAATACTAAATTTTTAATAGGGAAATATGATTAACTAGGGAATTTAATATTGAAAAGGATTAAAAAGACATACACAAGACTGTAATTTTTTGAAAGGAGGAATATATTTCTCATTCAAAAGGAAAAATTGGCAAATTGCTTCAAAGCACTCATGTGTCCAAAAATTCCTCCTTTGTGCTCGCTAATGCACACAATATATAGTAAAATTATTCATCCCACCCATCCTAAAATAGACTAAAAATTGTACTCATGAATGCATCATATTTTTATCCTTTATTATGAACAAATAAATGAATAAAAATAAGCATGATAATACAATGATGCATTAATAGCCTAGGTTACAAAACTACAACTCGGTCAAACTGCAGTTGATTGTTCTATTTTTAATAAAGTTGGGTCGATAATTTGGCTATTAATACACTTTTTTAATGAGAAAGTCTTATCAATGCATGTAATATTTGTCTTCTAGTGGTCGATGTGACATCTACAATTTTGATCCACTTTCCCCTTAGATGAACATGCAAAATAATATGCCCTTTGTATGACCAAAAAAAAATCCTTTATTAGCAACACTTGGGCAAATATTCACCCATGTATCCATCTTGATGGGGACGACCTTTTCATTTTAATGTTGACTTCCCATCTATCCTCTTATGGTCACATGAATTATTACACTCCTAAGGAAATATAATTTGACCATTTTTAAACTCTCCTTTGTGTGGACCACTTGTGATGTGAACACTTGTCTTCCCTTTGAATTGGCCACCCCAATTTGACTTGGCACATTACTATGTTTTGGGATAACAAGGTCATTTTTTAAAAGGAATGTCATCCTATAAATCCAGCCAACTTTTGGTTACCATTGCATATTAAATAGGACCATCTTTTGAGAATCATTTCGTTGTGATTGGTTTTCAATATTTTATTGGTTGGAATATATTATAAAACCTTATCTAAGGTCAATGCAATTATTTATTCAATGGGTTTTATCCCCTTCACCATGATGACTCACCCCTTCCTTGTATCGGTGGCTTTAACGATGGTTTAAAATTTTCAACCCAAAGTACGGTTGTGGGTTTGGAATGTGGTCCTTTCAATCTTCATGCCTTGATCTTCACCATTAATCTTTGTACTCTTGTTGGATTGGGTAGTTGGAAAGTTTTAATTACAAATCGATTTGGTCTATTGATCTTGTGTACCCTAATCACTTCAGGCCATTGATCTACATGGGTTTGCATTGGTCTTGATGATCATTATGTGGACGTTGATCTTGTGTATTGGTTGATCCGCACCGTCGATCTGTTACTTGGTGGTTGGATTGGGTTAACTCCAGTCGAGCTAAGAAACAAAACATTCAAAAACCTAATCATTTTTATCTTTTTTCTCTCGATCTTGTAGGAATGGGCGAAGCCCTTGAAAATTTTCCTTAGGACCGCCATTTTAACTCTGATGAGCATGAAAAAAAAATTTGTGCATGAGACCTATGTGATCATGGTGGTTTCATAACTTTGGTTCTTATGGTTCTATGTGAAATCCTTTGAAGTTTTTGGTCATTTTGTGTTTCTTCAAAACATCGTCGTCATTTCTAAGATCTTATTTCAGTTAGTTCTCATTGATTTTCTGAGTTCAAATTTTCTTGTGCATTCTGTTAACTCTTATGATGGCATGGTCTTCGTGTCGTTTAGAGTATCATCAAGCTATTTCTTTGTGAAACAATATTTTGTACTGAGGTTTTTTTTTTTGGCCATTTTAAAGGCTCTGGATGGAATTCGTGGCTCGAGTTCCATCTTGATGCTATTTCTTGAGTTCTTCTACCGAGAGAACCACCATGAATGTTTTCTTTGAGATTGGTTGTGGATTTTGAACTTGATATTTATCTCAATAACGAGCATGCATGGATTATTATTGGATATAAGGTCATCGTATTCCTCTTCATTGAGTAATTTGTTCCTCTATCTTTTACTTTCACTTTGTTGTATAAAAATGTTATTGAGCCTCCAACATGAAGCTTTGGTTTCTTTTGTCTTTGGAGGTGCATATTTACTATTCATACCTTTGCTTTGCTTTGGGTATTTGTAGCTCGATTGTATCCATTCTGATTTTTTCTGTCATACCATGGATCTAAGAATACACATTCATCATGATTCACCGCCATCTACGGGAGAAGGTAAGTTTGTGGTTTGTTCTTACATACTCACCACTATTTATGATATTAACTCTCTAAAACTGTAAATCAACGTATTTTAAGATAAGGGTATTCAGGTTTATTATCTTACTGCTCATTTCCTTAATGGCCACCTTTTTCTTGGCACCTATGCATTTACCCACTATTTTTCTAGATTTGAGAGATTTTTCAAAGATTTTATGCATTCTGAGTAATTCTTCACTTGATCTTCTGACTTCTTCTCTGTATGAGTTTTGTACTTTGTTTTTCAATGGCCATGTGGTTTTTTTGAAACTTTTTGAAATTATGAGAATTCTAAAAAATTTGTATCTATTTTCACTATGATATGCGCTAGAGGTTTGTGTTTTATGAAGTTTTGTATTTCTTAATTTCTTTGAATTCCTGGGTTTCCAACGCATGAATTTCAATTTTCATATTGAAGTTGTTTTTCCATTAAAAGAATTTGTCATCATTAAAGTTATTTGAGATCTTATTTCCTAACCATGTAACTAGAAATATCTTGAAATTCCTGTATTATTCTTTGTTATTCTTGTAATTGAAAACTTTGTACTATGTGCTTCTTTGTGCATTCATCTTCAACCTTGCTCTTGGGCATTGTTTTTGTCCTTATAAACTTCTGATTTAAAGCTTTATTCTTATGGGTATTCTATGTTCTATTTACAAATTTTTCACTTCATAATTTTGAGCTAGGATTTTATGATAATAATGCTCATATTTTATAGTAGGGTCTTTAGTTAACCCATAACTATTGCATTCTTTGATATGGGCCTTGAGTTATCATTACCTCCTTTGCTCTGAGATTGAATTGATGCACTCTACATGAAATTAAAACAATACCTTAAATATGGGTTGGATCAACTTTTCTTGTTCTATGCATATCAGATATTCTGACATATGTGATTGTTGCTAGTTTCGTAAGGACTCGAGCTGTTTATACTCCTTTTGTGTATGTTGTTATTAATCTACCTGAGGCTTGATGATGGAACTTTCATTTACTATTCTTTTTTTACTTGAAAAGTGAAAGACTTACAATATGAATAACTTGTTATCCATCTTTCTTCCTCGAATATCATCTCTTATAATATATATTCTAGAGCTTTCTTTCATTCATTCAGACTAAAATATGATTAAAATCATTATTTCTTCCGAGAAACCTTTGCTCTTTTCAAGTTCATTTGTCCTATGTGACATGGATTTGTTGATAAAAAATTTATCTCTTAGTTCTTAGAAAAGGTCATTTGTATGCTTCCTTCTCGATGAATTCTTTTGCAAAAGTAGTTTACTAAATCTTTGATAATTTGTAATATTCTAGGAACTAAAATGCATCTTGAGGTATCTCGTAATCATCTGGATATCTACTTATAAATAGATTTTTCTTTTAGAAATATGCTATCTTACATCTACTATGTAGCTCTCTTTCCAGATTCACTTTTGGATTGATATTTTTGTGACTTGTAGTTGCACTTCACCCTTAGATGTGATGTAGCATCTTGATTTTATTTATGTACTTTTCATACATCCTATAGCGATTCTTTGGAAGTGGCAATCTTGATCTCAGTAAATCTAATTTTCTATAAGATCTTTCTTTATTTCTTCACTTGTTTGTAACTTTTCATGGTTGTCTAATTCATTTATGTTTCTATACTTGTCTATGTATTGAGTTGGTTGTATTTCGAGTTGTAAATATTCGTCATAAATCATATTTCACATCCTTAGTTGTACTATGACTGAAAATATTCTTTATCATAAGGTAACTTGTATTTTTGACCATACCATGCATTATCTCCTTTATGTATAACTATTTTATTTTACTATAGCTTTCAAGCATATACTACTTTTAAATACCATGATGGAAAGACGTAAAATTTCAATTTTACATGGTGAAGCCCTATCAAAATTTTCTCACATTTATTTTTCCATTTTGTTTCGATTTAATCTTATTCAAGTTACAAAATGTATCACTTCTTTCTTCCTACTTGTATCTACACATTTAGATAAACTGGTTAGAAAACATTAGGATTTTTGGCCTCTCTTTTATTCCATAGTTTTTTTCTTTCTTTCTGAGTGAATGAGTCATGTATGCTACTACAGAATAGTGCTTATATCAATTGTGCCTTTGATCCTCATGTAATTTATACTTCCTAATACAAGGAGATCCACTTACACAAATTTGGATAGTATAGGATTATGGATCAACCCCGAGCTCAAAATTGACAATCTTTCCTTTTCTTGTTTTCAGGTACAGTTCCATTTGCTAAGAAGCGAGGATGAAGATGGAGTTGGAAATTCATTAACCGAAATGAAAGAAACCCAAGGTAATGATGGGTTCTTTCATACTCCTTTACTTTCTTTCTCATGCATATATACCTCTTTCTTGATAGTTCTAATTACTTTTGAGTTACATCACATGGCTTGTGTGGGAACATTTATATTTCCTTATGAATAAAACATTGAATTCTCAAACTGATTTGTGTATTTCTTTCTACATTTAAGCTTTGTATATGGATTGTATAATGATTTAAACAACTCAATAACATAATTGAATGTATTTAATCATGAAGGAAATAAACTTTTAAAATACCTGTACGCTTAGTAATGAACATTAATATTGCTGAAAATCTGCAACTATGATTGTTGTTCCAAAACTTAACACTTCATCTATTATGTATTTTAAGTCTTCATCAAGTTTACACATTTATTTTGGGGCTTTGTGTTATTTTTCTTAAGATAGTCATGAAATTACAGACTATGTGATCTGTTACATTTTGTAATAGCACACATAGCTACATATTTCATGTAATCATTATTTAATCCAACAATAAAAATATTTAACTTAAAGAATATCCCCTACATTAGGTTCACTTCATCAATTCCATCCATCATAACAAAGTTTTGAGTTTCCCATTTTTGCACAAGTGTAAAAATGTCGCAAGATCTTTGTAAGTATTCCAAGACAGCATGGGAGCTCCATTTTCATGAACATGCTAAGCTACAAATTTCTTCAAACCCATCGAGAAAAGGAAGTTTAGAAAGTAGACATGGTCTTTGGAATAATGGAAAATGACTGCATCAAAGAAGTTAAATGGATGCTTCAAAAGGTCTTAAATGCTCATGATATCAAAAGCCACCACCATTTTATTTATCTATGATTATTGGAGAACATTTAGTTCATAATCGCATGGTTGATAAAGGTGCAAGTAGCACGATTATACCACAAGAAATTGTGGAAACGTTGGGCTTACAATGTGATCCTATAGAGAAAAGCATGTTACTAGAGTTAGACGAGACAACAACTAATACAATTGGTATTATCATAAACCTAGAAAAACCATTACATGCTTGTCCCAACGATATAATTCTACAAGATGTGACTTATTGTAGATTTGCCTCCTTATTTTGCCTTATGTTTATCACAATATTTTACAACAAAAATAAGAGGTTATCTTTCTTCATATTTGTCATTTTGTTCTTTTCTACACGATATGGAACTAAGGATACCAGTAAATTCTAAGCCTCTCGGCTAGATTTCATATTCAACCTCATGCTTCAAATGCTGCAGAAAATTACTCAATTCTAGATCAGTCTAATTTTGATGTTATGGCTCATGTTTCTACACTTGATGGTGTTTCTAATATTTTCATGGATGAAAAGACTCAAGAAGAACATGCTTATTACCCTTTTAAGGAAGCGAAGAAGATTTGTTTGGTGTTTATTTCTTACATGAAGAAAATGCACCAATTCCCTTAATGTCCAAAATAGAAGGAGTAGAAGGGCTATGGAAGATTAACTTCAAAAGAGACAAAAATAAGAAAGGACCAGGAGCAGGTTTAATGCTTACTTCCCCTTCAAATGAAAGGTACTTTTCATCTTTAAGTTTGTAATTTTCTTGTACTTGTCTTGTAGTTGAATACAAAGCATTCATTCATGGCTTGCCATAATTTTGGAAAGAGAGGTATCAACACTTTACAAGTTTTTCGAGAGATTCAAATTAGTTATTAATCAAGTGAAAAACTTTAATATGTGTAAGAATTCAATGTTGAAGTCTTACAAACATATAGTTTCAGATGTAATGGATGATTTTTATGTTATTAACATTCAAACATCCCAGCACTTGAAAATAAGCATGCAAACAAACTTGAAGCGATTGGTGCTAGGTTTGATGTACTACAACATATCAAAAACAGAAAGGTATAACCACATATTAAATTAATAATCATACCTTCAGTTCCTGAAAATGAAGAGAATTGGCATGTTTTCAAAGACGATAAATTTATTTGTAATTTCGAAGCAAGAGGCCAAATTTTCTGCAATAAATTAGGAAAACTGTAGCACTTCTATGGTGATGGGATTGTTCGATTAAAAAAAAACAAGTTAGCTCAAATATTGGTCACTCTAGAAGAAATTTTAAGTTTTGATGATCGAGTTAAGAAAGGAAAAAGGCAATATTTCAACTCACGTAGATAACTATGAAGAAATCTTGGAGGATGATGACAAGAAACTACTTATTAGAAATCTATGTTCTTTAGCGAAAAATAATCATTTATCAAATTATGTAAAGAATTCAGAGATGCTTTTTCCTAGAAGTAACAAGATTTGAGAGGGTTTGATCAAATTTTAGCTCACCATACAATAGAGTTGCAGCCAAATTCCAAGCCAGTTAGGTAAAAGCAAAGGCCTGTAAATATGAAAATTGAGCCACCGATAAGAAAAGAATTATCCAAGTTAATCGAATGTATTATTTTTCCAAGTCAAACATTCAATTTGGGTACCAAAATTTGTTCTGTTCAAAAAAAGAATGGAGAAATCAAATTATGTGTGAATTTTAGAGATCTTAATAAGGCTTCATTAAAATATCATTATCAACTACCTAACTTGGATCAGATTTTGAGAACAATTTCTAGTTCGGATACACTATCTCATTTAGACGGTTATAGTGGATACAATCGATTCTAGTCCGAGAAGAAGATAGACACAAACAAACTTTTACCACCAAGTGGGGTACTTATGCTAACAAAATAATGCCTTTTCACCTTTCAAATGATGGTGCAATGTTTCAACATGCAATGGACATGGATTTTCATACCTTAGTAAATAAATGCATATTGGTTTATATAGATGATGTCACCATGTCTTCAAAAGATTTCGATGAGCATTTAATGCATTTTTTAACCCCCAAAAAGTCCATTTTTTAAGTTCATCAGGGTAAAATTCTTGGCCATATTATCTCTAAACAAGGTTTAGCTATTGATCCTTTCAGAATCAAAGCTATTTTACAATTATCCTTACCTCATCATAAGAAAGCACTGCAGAGTTTTATTGGAAAAATCAACTTTGTTAAAATATTTGTTCTAGATTTTGCAAAATTAGTCAAACCTTTGACAACCATGTTAAAGAAAGAGATGAATTTCCACTCGACTAAAGAAAGGAGAAAATTATTTGAAGAAATTAAAACAACCATTTCATAGGCTCCTACTCTTCCAAACCCAAACTTTGATAATGATTGTACAATGTCTGCGCTGTCAGGAGCAAAGACTATTTCGGCTATATTAACTCGTAGAAAATATTGAGAAGCCCATTGCCTTCTTTGGACAAAGAGTCTACATGACTATAGGACAAGGTATACATTTCTTGAAAAATAGGTGCTTTAGTAGTTAGAGGATTGAAAATTTGTAAGTACATGATTTCTAATAACAAGATAAATGTCTTAGTCTCTCATCCAAGTGTGAAAGCATTCTTGTTGAACAAAAAGGTGAATGAGAAGAGAGTCGTCTTGATTACGAAAGTTATGGAATATGAGATTGATATCCATGTTGTGAAAATAGTTTGAGGTAAAGGTTTGTGTGAGCATCTAATTGTTGATATGGAAAAAAATAGGCGTAAAGCAGAATTAGAAGATCCAACAACATACTAAAGTTACACATCAGCGAGTCATATAGCATGGTACAACTAGAAAATGAGCAACCTAATATTATTTAAGAAGTTTGGGAATCAAGGTGGATGACTGATTTAGTTAACTTTCTACAATATAGCACTTATCCAGGAAGGTATGGATAAGAACAAACAAATTTATTTTAGGTTACAAGTTATACCTTATGTTTTGTTTTATGGCATATTATTTAAAAGATATATAAACAAAATCTTGTTGTGATATGTTGATTATGATAGAATTTAGCAATTATTATCTGAATTCCATGGATCTATAGAAGGTCACTTTTTCAAAGACGTACTCTATGCAACCTTAAAAATTATGAAAGTTGGTTACTATTTTCCCAAGCATATTTAAATACTATTTCGAATGCATTAGAAAGTGTAAGAAATGTTATTTCTTTGTTGGAAAAGAATGTTTAACTTTGCTACCCCTATATCCTATTTCAATGGATCAGCCATTCATGCAATGGGGTCTTGACTTTATTGCACGATAAATCCACCTTCATCCCAAGGACACAAGTGGATTTTGACTGCTACAAATTACTTTACATTACGCTGGATAGAAGCAATAGCCTTAAAAGAGGCCTATGAGACTTTGATACTATACTTTTATGAAGGTAGATTTTACATATTTGGTGTTCCAACAACTATCATTTCGAGAGAATGCATTAGTGTTTCTTGGTGCAAGGTAACAAATTGGGCTATTAAGCACAAAAATTTTAAGTAGGTCATCTAATTATTACCCACAAGGTAATGGGTTAGTTGAATATAGTAACAAGAATCTTTTATGATCATCGAAGAACACTTAAAGATAACAAGAGAGCTTGACATCTAATTTTGAATTCAACACTTTGGGCTGACTGAGTAACCCCTAAAAGATCAGTTGGTAATTCATCGTACAAGCTTTTTTATGGAAGAGAGGAAAGAATGCCCATCTCAGTTGAGTTTCATGCATTATATTTGCTACACCAGATGGAATTAATTGAAAACAAACCATTTCAGGTTCTTTATGCAGAGTTAATGGAGTTACAGGGGCTAAGAGATCAATCTCATCTGAACATGGAAAAGAATCAAAAATAGATAAAGAAATTTTTGATAACAAATCTAAGTTAAGAACCTTCAATGAAGGAGACATTGTATTGAAATGGGATTCTAATCGTGAAAAGCTAGGAAACCACACGAAGTTCGATACCATATGGAGTGGTCCTTATATGATTTCAATTTATAAAGAACAAAATGCATTTTAACTTTCAAGGTCGATGGTGAAGAACTTCCAATTCTTTTGAATGGTATGTTTCTTAGACACTATTATTAAAAATCCTTGAGGGTCTTTTTAAAGTAGCATTTTACTTTAAATAAGTGCATGCACATTGTAATGATTTTTAATTCAATAAGTGCATATGTACACGTGATCCGGTTTACGGACCCTTTCCCACTTTTATTTTGTTTTGGAAGATTTGGACCTTCAGGAAGGTAGTTTTGGTTATATTCTTGAACTTCATGGATAATGGAAAAGAGCAAGGCATTATTCTACAAGCTAGCATGAAGCTTTCTACTGGGATCGCCAGAAATGTTGACAATTTTTTACATTTGTCCAAAAAAGGGAAACTCAAAAATTCATTACGATGGATGGCAATTATGAAGTGAACCTAACTAGGGAGTGTATTACAAGTGTTATCATGATTCATTTTCTATCAATGAAATGATTACATAAAATCAGTAGCTATGTGTGCTATTAAAAATGTAACGAATCACAAAGCCTCGCAATTTCATGTTTATCCTCAACAAATGAACAAAAGATCCCCTAAGGAAATATGTATTAAATTGATGAGGATTTGAATTATAAAATAGGTGAAAAGTTGAGTTTTAGAACAACCAAGGTTTTAGATTTCAGCAATTGAAGTTCATTATTAAGGTTACAGGTTTTTAAAGTTCTTTCCTTCATGATTAAATACATTAAATTATGTTATTGAGTTATTTAATTCATTATAAAATCCATATATAAAGCTGAAATGTATAAGGAAGTACACAAATAAATTTTAGAATTCAATGTTTTATTCATAAGGAATTTCAAATGCTTCCCACACAAGACGTGGGATGTGACTCAAGTGAATATCATAACTACTAAAATAGAAGGTACATGTGCATGAAAATAAAATCAAAAGAATATGAAGGAACCCATCATTGCCTTGTTATTCTAGCTCCATTTTTTCTCCATCTTCACTCCATCCTTGCTCCATCTTTTGATCCATCTTCATCCTTGCTATTCAAGACTACAGTATACATGAAAGAAAAATAGAGAATATATTTTCAGTCGCATGAGCTTAGGATTAAATCATGTTCTTATACTGTTTATCTTCATGTAAATGAATCTCCGATATCAGGAGGTATGATTACAGAAAAGATAAATGCATAGCAGATAAAGAATACTATTCCGTAAACAACACATGTGGTCCTCATAATCACTGAAGAAAGAGAAGAGAAAAGAATAAATACAGAATACAAGAGAGGCCAAATAGCCTAAATATTTTCTAACTATTTTCTAAGATGTGCAGCTACATGTAACAAAGTAAGAAATTAATCATGTCAAGCAAGGACATAAAATAAACTTTAGTACAAATAAGAAATGAACAAAAGATATGGAAGTTTTTAGATATAATTCATGTTGTAAGGGAACATATTTTCAGGAAAACAAACTTATACAAAAATGAAGCTATGTCATTCCTCAAACAGAATGCAAACACTATTTTTTTAAAAAAACAAGAGATATTATTTCTGAAAATGCAAAATTAATTGAAGGTCTAAAATTTCAAACAATCATTTTCAGGAGAGATTACAACACCGATTCCATACCTTATCAAACGGGTAAAGGGTTAAATGTCAAGGTCAAACAAAAAAATAGTGATCCTACCTGTGTTTCAATAAAGAATGTAAGAAGTATCAAAAGAAATAAGTAGAAACTTATAGATTGATCAAGTAATTTTCAGAAGAATTATATGGCTTCGACATTCGTTTGGAATATAAGTTTCATGCACACATTAAAAGGATTAACTCAGAAATTGAGATGAAATTGCACTGAAACAAAATGGAAAAGGAAATATGAGAAAATTTTGAAAGGGCTACGCCATGTAAAATAGACAGTTTGCATTTTGCCTTGATGTCATGTTATTTCACAACTAATACATGCTTGAAAAGTGTGATAAAAGATAAACTACTATCTTGATCAAATATTAATATGAATAATGAGAAGTATTACAAAAATTAAACTTAGATTGAACAAAGAATAATGTAGCATATTCATATTTATAAGAGGAGAAAAGGGAGCTAAAACTATTTTCAATTTGCAGAACTTATTAAGTAATCCTACATAAGAGTTACAAAATATTCAGATTTCACTATTCATTACAGGAACTTATTGTTGATTTCAGGCCAAATTAAGGAAATATGCCATGTATTACGAGAGAAAGTTAAGCTACAAATTTATAACAAGATTATCATTGAAAGGAGAATAGCTAGCATGAGAGAAATCCTTTCAATCGATTACAAATGCTTCATATGAGAATACAAGTTAAAGATCGTTTACATGTACAACTTGAAGTGACATTTCAAGAAATTCTTGTCAAGAACAAATATCTAGCACAAATCTTGTACACCCATGCTTTTCTTAAATGGAATTCGGGTGCATTGCCTATAAATAGATCGATTGCAGCCATATTGATATAAGTTGGAAGGCTATCAAAATAAGGATAAGTAAAAATGGTTTCTAACATAAATAAAAGTGACATAGATGAACTCTAATAGATCAAGAGAAAGTACACATTTTCCAATTAATAATGGTGGCAGTGTCTTCTTCATGTAAAGTTGATCAAGTACAAAAGACAATTCATAAATAGTAGAAATTTCAGTTTTCAAGTGATCTCAAACTATAAGAAGATCAAATAACATTCATCCAATTGTGAGATAGCTAAAGAGAAGAAGATTCTTTCAGTTACAAATTTTAGAATGCCCTCAAACTCTCATATAACTTATTGCAAATGAATGATCACAAACAAGTAGTTCAAAATCTAGGATTTTAGTCAAGCAATGCAAAACATTTCAATGAAGTCAAAGTCATTACAAAACCATAGGAAAACCCCATCAAATATCAACAAACGAAAAAAATAGTTCGTATATGTTAAGAGATCCAAGTAGAAATATATTAGATCAAAGTTCAAAATAATATGAACTAAGAAATCATGAGTAGATGTACAGAATGAAAATGGTGTCTCCAAGCTAAACAGAAGGCCTCAAATCAAGTTCAAAATACGGTGGATGAAAAAGTTTTTCTTAAGATGATGATAGTGCAAAGAAATTGTAAGATAAATATAAGAAATTTGTCTTGGAAAGTATACAGATATTTTCAAGGGATCATGTATCAAAGAATACAAGAAGAAACATGAAACAAGGAGCTCAAACCTATCATCCATGAAGCCCAAATGATAAGTAGAACAAGCACATATTACGAGTTGTAACACCAAAATCATGGTGGCTTAAGGCCACCCTTCCATTCTTGAGGTCTCCAAAAAGAACATCAATAATAACCATATAACCAAGCTTTGAATGTACAAGAATGGCCGCTTGGATAAATGCACATCAATCGATGAAAGGGAAATTGAGAAAGAAAATAGAGGTCTAGCAAAGGATCCATGTCCATCCTCAAGCTAAAATCACCTTTGTTTACTAGATTACCAAAGCATGGAGAAATGTCAAGATTTACGAGAAAAATCAACACAAGCGTGCACAAATGAACTCAAGCAGTGTGATCAAACCCATCACACATTTTTTAAAAACAAATTCCCCAAAAGAGGATTACGTAAGATATATCAAGTCAAGTAAAGGATATTTAAAAGCATGACTTAGAAATACAAGTAGAGAGTCCGAGGTATTTACAAGTTCCCACCAAGTACAAGCTATCAAGAAGAAAGCGCATCAGTTTGAGTAAAAATTGGAATTATGAGCTCCTAAAGTTTGTGCAATAGTAGAGCACAACTTAAACACAAAATAAAGTAAGCCCGGATCTAAGAAAAATTACATAGAGTCCATAAAATAGCTAATCAATTAGCAATACAACTCGAAGCAATATACCACGATCTCCACGAAGGAAAAGTTTCATATCCATGAACTTATAAGAAAAATGAATGGTGAGAAGACATTTTGCAAAGTCCATGTAACCAACTTACCTCTTTGCATTAATGGCGGACATTTCAAACATAAAAGAGTTATCAAACCCAAGAAAGCTTTCAAAGTGAGATCGTAATGAATAAACAATGCGACCGCCGTAAAGATCACAGTGAAACTCAAAACATATATAATGGCCGAGAGAATCCAAACATATGCATGCACAAAACTTCACATATCATCCCACAGAGATTAAAATGGAGAACCTTGATGCTCATATTTGAATGAAAAAATATTGAAATGAGAAAAAATCAACCACCTCTATAAAATCATGCTCCGAGCTCGAGCTTGAGCGATTCACGAATGGAAGAAAATTTTCATTTTCAAAGCTTCATAAGAACAATTTATAGAGGGACTGAGCTCAAGATGATCATCAATGGAGGTGATCTCAAAATGAGTAAGAAGAATAAAAAATGATAAGCTCGATGCATTTTTAAATCATACCTAACTCATTTTGAGTTAGCATCGACAACACTGCTAAGATCAAATCATGTAAGGATCAAATGACCAACATTGAAACCATTTCTAACTACCTCGGTCACCATGAGTTAAAAGAGCAACGTTCCATTTTTACAATGGTACATATATGAATGGCCACAATTGAATTACCAAGATCAAAGAAAAACTCAAGTTACAGAATCAACTCCTTACCTATCATGGTCAAAATCGATGGCCAAGATCAAATTGTACACATATCGATGATTGGTAAAGAACCAACCACATTGATTATGGGGTCGAACACCAACCTGAAAGAATAGACAAATCAACGATTGTGAATCAAATAGGACAAATATCATTGGTCTTCATCAAAAGTAATAAACTTGACCATGGTTTATTATAACCCAACTATAGTTACCAAAGTTAAACATTGTCACCGAAAAACATTTCATGGGGTGAGTCATCGTCAAAGGGGGCCAGCCCCATGATTAATAAAATCATTTCATTTGACCTTGGTTAAAGGTCTAAAACATATGTCAAGAAATAATCAAATACTAACAACCAATGAAGATGTAATGATAATCCAAAAGGAGGGTCGATAATATATTATGACCATGATCAAATCAATAAGGGCCCTTTTCAAACATGTGATTTTTGATCAAGTATATGCCGACCAAATCAAACTAAGACCACATTACCTTATACTTTCCAAAACATCCTTAATTTCTTTAAAAAGGTGGTCAATGCAAGAGTTCTATTAGGCAAGTGTAGCATCATAATTGTCCCTACAGAGATGAGGAGAGGAATGTTTACCATGTATGGTCAATAAAAATATCTCACAAGTGGCCCTCACTATGGGTGAATTAAAGTTGAGTAGTTTTACTAAGGTATTAAAAAAGCTATTATTTTTGCTTGCAGACGTTGAAGTTTTGCATGTTACCACAAGAAGACAAATAGGTGTCATCATCGAACTTTCGGTTGGCCCCCACAGAGTATGGATATACGGGTTAATATATTTTGCAAAGTATTGAAAATAAATAAATTATTTTTCTCACACACGGATTTATTTTTGCATGTATCTAAGGGTAAGGATTAAAAAACTACTAATATTATCACTAAAATTGGAAAAAATTACAGATGTCACATCATCAAATAGAAGACAAAGATTTCATGCATCGGAGAAGACATACTCATGAAACAAATATTATTATTACCCAAATTATTCATCCAACTTTATTAAAAATAAAAGAATCAATTGTAGTTTGGTGAGTTGTATGTTTGTAACCAAGGCTATTAATGCCTCATTGTATTTGCATGTTTATTTTTTTATTTATTAAGGATAAAGGATAAAAATAGGATGCATGGGAGAGTACAATTTTCAGTATATTTTTACGAAGGGTGGGATGAATAAACTTGCTATATATGTGTGCAATGCGCAAGGCACAAGGAGGAATTTTTGACACCTGGAGTGCTTGAAGAAAATCTTGCCACTTTTGCCCTTTGAATGAGATTTGATTTCTACCTTTCCAATTATTTTTTAGTGTTGTGTATACTTCAGTATTTCTTGTGAATTTCAAATTCCCTTATTGATCATCTTTCATCGCTAAAAATTTATTTATTTCGCATAATATTAGTGTGCATGTTTATCTTAACAATATTGTTGTGAATCATCCCCTCAATACATCAAGTGTTTTGCCTTAATATTCTGCTGAAAACTATTGGTTTGTGCAACTAGAATTCATCAGTAAACTATTTTTTCATGTACTCGGTCAAATCCCTCAACAAGTTTGGTGTATCACCCCAGTTGTTCAATTCATCTATAGTCATATTTTACCCTCAAAACCCCAAAAAAATTAGTTTAGATATATCAATAAGGAACCGACCTTGATACTTTAGACACTCACCTCAAAAAAGGTATACCCCAAGCACTGAAGTGTTTCCATTGTATCTATGAAAGAGAGAGATCAAGAGAAAGCTTATAACCCCTTTGTCATCTCTATATTTTTCACTTTCGAGAGATAAAAACACCTTGTAGTTGAAGTAAATAAAAGACCAAATTTTGAGTTGTCATCATAGCCTGTATGTTTAGTGACATCTTCGTAAACGCGATGGTTAGTAACAACATTGTAACAGTTTATCTGGAGTAAGTAGAACTAACACTTCCTTAGTATCCTACTAGACTACCTCATCTTACGAATTTAGATTTAGATTTAAATTTTCTTCATCGAATGAATTGCTTGTGGAATCTAGATCACATAATGGAGCTAGTGAAATAATTGTACTATTACTTAAACTCTTGTTATTGATCTCTTTATATCCTCTTAGTTAAATGTGTTACCTTGGATAGTGAAAGTATAACACTTGGGTCCCTTACGAAGCTTTATAGGATAAATATGATTTTACACCTTAATCGATATTTTATAGGGTGTAGATCCCTAAGTGTAAATCAGAATTAAAATAACCCATAGTTGATTTGGAGGTTAACTAGTGAGTAGAAAATTGTAAGTAACTCTTTGCAAATGAAATTTTATTCGAAAGATGTTAACTTAAGAGAAACCAGGAAACTAAAAACTTGGTTCTGTAATTCCTCTTTATATCGCTTATGACATTAAGAATAAAAGAAATTTCTCATGTGGATTCATGAAATACGGAAACATGGGATCTCACTTTGACAAAAATCTCTTGTAGTTCATGGATGGTTCTAATCCTTCCAATCATGTACTTATTTAAGAAATTAGACAGTACTTTCATAACTCTTTTTATAAAGTGATGCCAAAAATAATACCATACTACAATGTTAGAGTAAAGCATATATGAGTAAAATGATATTTGATGTTAGGAATAATGTCACTCTTGGAGTCCTTGTAACTCAATTAGACATTTACTTGTGTTAAAAATAATATGAATTTCCTTGGTGTGATCAAACTTCAAGAAAACAAAATATATATATAAATCTAAATAAAATTTCTTGATGTGGGAAATGTTGAATGGATTCAACAATTTTTTGAACTATTTTAACTATGATGGGAAATAAGGATATCGTGATCGAAAAATGTTTTGGGAAAAGGTATCTTGAATCTAAATCTTCCTCAAATCCTAAGATTTCTTTCTTGTCATCATGTCAGTTTCACTATTGTAGTAAGTGTAAAATTTAAACATTGAATAAACATTTGAGAAACATGTGCTTAAAATAATAATGAGTGAATTAAGAACTTTGTATGCAATTTGAAATAACACATTACGATAACTATGTACACAAGCTTGTATGGAGAGCTTCCTGTAGACCTCTTGGGTGTGATCCTATCGGCCCATAGGGCTGATTTGAGCTTTGCGTGCCAAGTCCTCTGATTCTCATCAAGAGTCCTCCTGATGATTCTTAGTAGATTCTTGTTTGTAGACTCGGCTTGGCCATTACCTTGAGGGTAATAGTTTGATGAAGTGCTGAGATACACACAATTTTTTACAGCCCACTCAGTGATCTTTGTGCCAAGGAATGCCAATGCATTATCTGATATGATAGTGGCAGGGGCACCAAACCTCGTGACTATCCCTTCATAGAAATCTAAGATATTAGATTCATTTGCCTCCTTGAGTGCCACTGCTTCAGTCCACTTGGTGAAATAGTCTGTTGCTGTTAGAATCCACTTGTGGCCTTGACTTGAATTTGGATTGATGACTCCAATGAAGTCCAGTCCCCATTGCATGAATGGCTGATCTCTGAAATTGGATGAAGGGCAGCGCGCTGCCAACCCTTCTTTCCCGTGAAGAATGCACATCTCTTGCACTTCTTAACCCATGAGTAGTAATCATTGAACACAGTAGGCCAATAGTAACCAGCTTTCATGATTTTGAGAGCTGTCACTCGTGGAGCAAAGTGGCCTCCTGCTTCCCCGTCATGGAACTCGTGTAGGATCTTCTCAACTTGACCTGTTCCAATGCATCTTAATAGAACACCATTGATGTCCTTCTTGAACAAAACTCCATCAACAAGCACATATGGAATGGCTTGTAATCTGAAGTATCTCCTTTTTGCTTTGCTCACTTCTGGGGGGCACAAGCCTGTTTGGAGGTAGTGCACCAAGTCTTGGGTCCAACATGGGATGGGTGCATCATCAGCTGGTTCTTCTTGATCATTCTGTAGTAGTAGGACAACATCCTCTTCACTTTTTGGCTCGTCTGGTTGTTTGGAAGTGAGCTGCTCACACAAGCCTTTTCCATGAACCAGCTTGGTCACTTTGATTTCGATATCATATTCCATCACCCGAGTGATCCAACCTGCTCTCTTCTCATTTAAATCCTTGTTTAGGAGGAAGTCCTTGACGCCAGCATGAGACACCAGCAGTTGAATCTTATTGTTTGAGACCAAGTGTCTGAACTTCTTCAAGCTCCGATAACAGCAAGGACATGCTTTTCGATGAAAGAATACTTTATTTCGTAATCTTCCAAGGTTTGGCTGAAGAATGCAATGGGCTGCTCTGAACCTTCTCTATTCAGCTGTGTCAAGATAGCTGAGATTGTGTCTGATCCTCCAAACGCATACAACATGAAGTCCTTTGAGAAATCTGGGTTGATAAGAGTTGGAGCTTGTGATATTGCATGCTTGATATTTTCAAAGCTCTCTTTGCCTTCTGCTGTCCATTTGAATGCCAGACTCTTCTTCAACATCATAGTTAGAGGCTTCACAAGAGTGGAAAAATTAGGCACAAATCTGTGGACAAAGTTTATCCTTCCTAAGAAGCTTTGGAGAGATTTCTTGTGGTGTGGCAATGGAAGTGTTCGGATGGCTTCAACCCTTTCAGGATCAATTGTTAGCCCTTCCCTAGAGACAATGTGGCCCAACAGTTTGCCTTCGTGTGCCAAGAATACACACTTCTTTGGATTCAATGACACTCCAAACCTTCTACACCTCTGAAATACTTGCCTGAGGTGAAAGAGATGGTCTGCTGCATTCTTTGAGAAGACAGTGATATCATCCAGGTATACCAGCACTATCTTGTTGATCAAGCCTTTGAACGCCATATCCATAGCTCGCTGAAATGTTGCTCCGGCATTTGACAGTCCAAATGGCATCTTCTTGTAAGCATATGTGCCCCATTTTGTAGTGAAGGCCGTTTTGAATTGATCTTCTTCTTTCACCAATATCTGATTATAGCCTGAATATCCATCTAGCAATGAAAACCTTTCTGAACCAGCCTACACCCGCAATATTTGTTCCATTGATGGAAGCGGATAATGGTCTTTGAGTGATGCTCTATTTAGATCATGAAAGTCCACACACAATCTTATTTCTCCGTTTCTCTTTCTTACCGGCACCAAATTTGCAACCCAACTTGAGTGTTTGATGGGGAAGATGATACTGGCCTCAATGAGTTTGCCTAACTCTTTTCTCATGAGAGGCTCGATATGAGGATTCACTGGCCTTTGCTTTTTGCCTGACAGGCTTGGATTCCGGATCCAACTCAATAGTATGTTGTGCCAACTTTGGATTGAAACCTCTTAAATCTTTGTAATTCCAAGGAAGACATCTCGGGAACTCTTGACAAAGTGAACAAAATCAGATTTCTCTTGTGGAGTACTTACTTTGCCAATTTGCAATGTCTTGCCTTCATCTACTAAGATAGGTTCTGAATCTTCACCCTTTACTTGAATGTTCGCTTTCTCCTTCCGGAACTGATCATTCGGGTTGAAGATTGACTCCAGCGTTATGAGGCCTTTTAGCAGTTTGTTAGTCCTGTTTGCACCACCTAGTCACCATCTTTGCTGCTCTAGCTTGTCTTGATTTCTCATGGAGAACTCACTTCTTCTTGCAGGAAATTAACAATCTGTGATCATTCTCGAAGACTTGCCAACTTGTGTTGTTATCGGAGCATTGGTCTCACAACCACTTTGATATGAGGCTGAATTTTCTCCCTTTTGATACTTTCTACAACATCAAACGCAGCCCCAATTGATTGCTGCCTGACAGCTCGTCAATTGACTTCATTCTTTTTTCTTGGGATGGAAATGATGCTAAAAGCTTCAAAATCTTCAATAAGATCCCATACCCGATTTTTGTAGTTCTTCAATGAGATCATTTTGGCAGAATTTTTTCCTTTGACTTGGTTTATGATCAGCTCACTATCACCAAACACTTGTAAATTCCCGATGCCTTTCCTCTTTGCCCAAGTGATCCATGAATTAAGGCTTCATACTCAGCTGTGTTGTTTGAACAGGAAAACTGGAAACGGAAGGCTGAGTAATACCTTATACCTTGCGGTGAAATGAGCATAGCTCCTCCTCCTGCACCTTGTCTACTCCTTGACCCATCAAAGAACAACTGCCATACTTCATTCTTGTCCTTATGATCTGGCTTGGTGATGCTGGGAATAGGTTGACTTTCTTCATGTATGCAATAGACTCCTAGCTCAGATTCTTCTATTTCTTGATAGGGATCAAAAGCATGCACTTTGCTTGCCCATTCATCAAGAGTCAAATCTGGGATGCTTCCAACCTTGGTGTCAACTTCGTCAGTGCTTGGATAATCTTCTTGATCAAACGCTGAGCAGTTGGCATTGATTTGGCTTGGAGTGTAAGGCTCAATGTGGAAGTTTGCAATAGGTTCAGACCTGATTGTAGCCTTAGTTCCATACCTTGTTCTGAACAACATGTGTGACCAATCCGCCGAAAGATAGCCTCCAATTTTAGCAGTGAAGTCTCTTGACAAGCACAATGCAAAGAGTGGTGGCGGTCTATGACCGACACATCTTGCAACAGCATTGCGTTAGGACATGCGTGCAGTGTGAGGCTCAAACCTTTGATTACTCCAACCGTTGTCACTGCTGTCCCATCTAATTGCACTACACCCTTGGAGAAGACTTCATATTGGAGTCCTAGCTGATCAGCTATTTGCTTGGGCATGACTGAGCTGCTTGCTCCCGAATCGATCATGCAATTATGCACCAACTTATCTCCTATGATCAATGAAACATAAAACGGAGGGGGCTTCAACATTTTACCTTGCAGTCCTCCATGATTTCCTTCAGGCTGGGCAGCATTTGTGAGTACCTCCTCTTCCATCTGGACATGGTGATTTGAAGTTGACCAGTCCTTCATGGCGGCTTCCAGCAAATCTCTTTGTCCTGGGATGGACAGTGATTGCCACATTGATATGTTGACATTTGTCTTCTTCATCTGATCAATGATGTTGAATGGAGATGAAGTATCCCTCTGCTGTCCCTTGGCCTGCGCATTCATTCCTTGCATATGGGCAGCAGTAGCTGGCATTTGAGTAGGCCTAGGGGCCGTTTTAGGTGCTCCTTGTATGTTTGGGACTATAGTTTGTTTGCCAGCGGCTTGTGGAGTGGTAGAAGGTTGTGGATTACTCGAAGCCAATGGCTGCTCTTCACCCAAATTTCTCCTCTTTGACCTTGTGTTGGCTGCAACACTTTGAGAGGGTATTTGATTCATACCACAGAAATCTTCAGCCTGCCAATTGACAAGAGTAGTTTCGTTTGGAGATGTCCCTTGCTGAGATGCTTCCTGCTGCTGATCTCCTTCGTGGCTGGACTCTTGCGACCCACCAATGGTTTGCACCATTAGAGCCTGATTTAATGCACCATTAAAGCACATTGATTGGTTATGTGGCTGACTGCATGGGAAACACCAATCATACTCTTGGGCCATGTTATTTTGGACTGGCACCAAAGCTCTGGATGCAGATGCAACATTGGGGTTGTAGGGCTGAAATGGTCTGTTGGCAGGAGGCCTTGCTTGATTCTGATTTGCAGCTGGATTGGGTGGTCTTTGAGGTTGATATGGTTGCCTATTTGGTTGAGCTTGAGGCTGATAGGAAGGTCTAAAACTTTGAGCTTGCTGTCTCTTGAGTGTGACCAGCTCATTACCTAAATTTTGCAATTGTTTCATAACTTCTTGAAGCTCATTTGGGGCACTTGGAGATGAAGTGGAAGCTTCATTTGAACTTTGATTTCTAGGAGTGGGAATAGGAGCTAAGACAGGTGCTTGACTAGTACTTGGGCTCTCTAAACTTGGATATAATGGCATTGGGGGCCTAGGAGCCAGTTTACCAGCTTGAATAAGACAATTTTCAGCCCTAATGGCAATGCTATAAGAAGCAGGTAAGGTTGTGCCTCCCATAGATTGAATTAACATAGAAATATCGGAATTCAAAGCTTTAAGATAGTATAGAAAATCACCTTCTACTGTTGGCCTAACTGCCACCGGAATCCTATCCCAAGACCTTTGAAACCTGAAATTGAAGTCAGTCAGCTGCTCGTTGGGAGCTCTCTTGATAGTTGTCAATTGTTCTAGAAGAGACAAGTTGTCTCCCTTCTCTCCAAACTGCTCATGGAGAACTATGCATAACTGATTCCAATTCGTGATAGAACCGGCTTCAAGGCTCTGAACCATTGCAATGCCTTCCCTTTGAATGATGATGCCAGCAGTTTGACAGCCACATCCATTTCGTTTATCTCATGGATTGCACAGACGTTAGCAATGTCTTTGACATGATCACCAGGAGTGGTATGATTTTCTCCAGTGAAAAATGGAATGTTCTTCAATGCTGCAATTGGAACTGGATTCTGTGCATTGAGGGCAAGTGGGCTGCTGCCAGTGAAATTGACAAAGGGATTTAGTGGTTGTGCCATTCTGATTGGCCTGAGAACCCTTGTTGATGCGAGAAAAGGTCTACCAGGTGGAGGTGTAGACAAAGTTCTATTAGGTGGAGATGGAGATCTTTGAGCTCTTCTTCCCCTTCTTTCTCTGCCTGGAGATAGATGCAGATAAACAAACAATCCTTCCTCCCTAGTTCTTGATCTGGTCTGTATTCTTCTCATAAATTTGTCAGGCTTGGACTGCAGAAACCAGCAGATTATGCCTCTTTTGGAGTCGCCAGATGTGCGATTTTAAAGCTCCTTCAAAGCTGGAACTTACAACAAGTGCACATCAATCTTGTTGCAATGAAAGTAAAGACCTCTAAGGTCCCACCGGGCGTGCCAGAACTGTTATCACCGAATCACAGCACCCCTGGATGTTGATCAGATTTCTAGTTTGATCACTCTAAGCATCCAGTGTGATTGGATAACATGGGTACTATCTCCAAGTTGTGGGACTTGCTACTTGAGATAGACCTCCAGAGAAAGCTGGTTCTTGCTCCTAAACTACCTGCCACAATCTACTCTAATGCAGGAGAAACTAGCTATTCTAACCTAAAATTCCAAGGGACCAGAGAGAGAGAATGCATAAAATGAAAGCCTACACTAAAGCGGTGATACACCGGAAAAGAGGGTGTGAGAGTAATCTCCAAATGTGTGAAATACAGAGGCAAAGTGCACACTAGAAGAGGTGATGACAGTTCACCATAATCCAGCAAAATGCATTCACAGCAATATTCCAAGCACACACAATAATAATGAATTCCTGCAAGAACATAATAAATAGACACAATATACTTGTAGAAAGATTAAAGGGGCAAGAAGAATGCAAGGAAACACAGCAGGGGAAGATATATCCACAAACTGATATTTTATTGCTTCATGATATGCACAGTTCAATCTATTACAAGATAAGGGCCTGGATCACCATGCAAGGAGTCCACTACAAGGGCCTGCAACACACTGGCTTCACAAAGCAATTTTGACAGAGCTTTGTTACCCAAAACTCCCCCTTTACAATGAGCCCAACACTCCAATTTATAGAAAAATGAGAAGGAGAAGAGAAGGGAAAGTGGAAATCCCGAAATCTGTCCTTCAACCACCTGTAAGAGGCATTAAATTGAGTGGAATGGTTGTCCATTACTTGCAAAAGGCTCCCATACTTTGTCCCATGTTTGCAAGAGAGAAAGAATGATGACCATGCCTATTAAATGCACTCCCAGCCTACCAAAAAAAACATTGCAAATTCGAACCCGGCCACGTTTTCTTAAAAACTCAATCAAATTCTGATCAAATCCAGAATTTCTTGATTGTTGTGCATCGGGCTTGGAAACATGATTCTAACGGTACCAATTTTGTGTGATTTCGTTGAGAAATGCAAAAGTTATGGCCTTCTGAGTGCAGGCAGCTATTTTGGGCCGGCGGGCATTTTTGTCATTTGACGGTAAAGAGCATTTACTTGACTAGAGGACGTCGTGCTCGTTCCAGAAAGTCCAATTTTATCAAAATCGGAGCTCGGAGTCAAAAGTTATGGCCGTTTGAAGTTTCCGGACCAAACGTTGACTTTTCCTTCTGTGACACGTGTCATGATTTGATTGGTCCTCGGCTCCTTCGGGTTTTCGCGTCCCACGCGTCCCTTTGTCCCATTTGGTACAGTGCTCTTTGTGCTGATTTCGGCCGAACCGGCCGGTTCGCGCCTTTTTGTCCCATGCGTCCCATTTGCCTTCCGGGCTGCCTCGACTCTTTTCGCCCGGTTCGGCCGGTTCGCACATTTTTGGCCCAAATGTCCCATTTTCTTTCGGACCATTTGTTCCCATTTCGGCCGAACCGGCCGGTTCGGGTCCATTTGTTCCACTTGGCCCACTTTGTTTTGGACTGCCTTGACTGATTTCGGCCGAACCGGCCGATTCGGGTATTTTTGACCCAAACGTCCCAGACTGTCCCTCTCAGCAGTTAGTCAAATTTTTCCTCTGTCGAACCGGCATTTCGCGCCCGCCGCGTACTTTTGTCCCATTTGTCCCTGCTGCGTTTCGGACTGTTTGTGCTGATTTCACCCGGTTCGGCCGGTTCGCGCTTTTCTGTCCCACACGTCCCAGAGGCGACCTTGAGCAGGACTTAGCCAATTTTCACGATTTTTCTGGATCAACCTATTTTCCTTCTGCAACCCCTTTTTCACATTTTCTCAGGACTTACTCTCTTCCTCTTGGACAGGGGAGTTAGACAAATATGAGGGGACCCTAGAAACATGACTTTTCACCCTGAATCAATATAACTGCTTGCATGTTATCAAAATTACCTTGAGGGGTGAATTTTGGATAACACATATTTTACTAGTAAATTAAACATTTTCTCTTTTTTGTAAGAACCAACAGTTTTCTTGATTGATATGTTCTAATATTTTGGGCATTTTATTTGGTTGTCGCACTAACATGCAAATTTTTGCACTATGGCTATTTGGCTATATGTTTTGGTTAGATTTAAATTTTCTTTTTAAGTTTAAAATGTTATAGCCTAGTCCAAGACTTAGGATTTATGCCACTTAGCATTTGAAATGGATTGTTATGTGTGTTATAATGTTGTAATGTCTTAGAATAGGGTAATGGGATTTTCCATGGAGTGGTAGAACCTATGGACCCACTTCTTTGTATAGGGGTATGCCCCAAGGAGTTATAAATAATTACTATGTTTTCGAACCACAAGTTATTATGTCACTTGGGTTAGGGGTGTCTGGACTCTATGAGCCTAGAGCCATAGGGTGGTGACCTCTTTTAGGGAGAGAAAAGTAAAAATTATCTCTTTTTTTTTTCTTAAGGGAGGCATAAGATATTTATGTGGGTGTGATTAATTATTTTAGAGGAATATGGAGTTGTTTTGTGACACTTTGAGGGAGGCATAAGAGACTTGTCTGTGTGTGATATAACTACACTTGGATTTTTATTTTTTTAATGTAGTTGTTGGCGATGCTTTAGGAGGTATATGAAGTTATTTTGTGATGTTTGGAGAGGTGTATGGTGTTATTATTATGAAATAATGTATACTCTTGAGATTATGGTGTGGCATTGTTTCCATCTTGACACTATGTAGCTACAATTATGGTCTGGAGTTTTGTGAAACCTTCGTATGTGTACTGTAGGGAATTTCATGTTGTTGTAGTCTACTTATGCTATGAGTGCATTTTTCTAAGGTGCACCTATGATAAGTTCTATGTTGCAAGGGCTATGCATGTTATTTCCATGCTTTGGGTTTAGTTCTTGTGATGTGATACAGTCGTGGAAGTATGTAGAGATATGTATTGTGGACCATTAGTGTTGTGTTTGGCCTTGATGTGGTATTGTGATGTCAGTTTGGTTGGGCACCCATGAACATAAGCCAACTAAAATATTAAACAATGAAATACTAAGAGTTTATATTAATAAATCCTTTAAAGGAAAAGATTAAGCGATGAAGTAAAAGAGAACTGACAATCTTCATAGATTATTCAAATTTAGGATATAACAAAATTAGTTTGTTTCCTTGTGTTCACGTTGCACCAATAAGTTGATTGGTTAAACAACATGTGTCATTTTTTAATTTCTTTCCTACCTATCCTTCGAGCTTCAATATTGTGTCACATCAAGGACAATACTCTTATAAGGGGAGGGAAATGTAGTTCCACGATAAATTAATATGAAAATAAAATTTTAAAAAATAGATATTTTTATATTGTGAAGTGAATTTTATAGAAGTGTTTGGAAGAAATCACCGACTCCATGTGTAAGCATGTGAGCTAGTTTTCGTGGGTAGTGTGCATCCGATGGAAGTGACACACCCTAGATGCCTTTTCATACATGTCATTTTCCTTACAGAATAAGGCAAGCACTTTATTTTTGATCCATATACTTTTACCACGCTATAACCCAAAATAACGTGTCGATTCAATAGTAAGTGGATAGTTACACCAAAATTAGGATGTCTTGGTACTCAATTTGATCTTGCCCCATTTTTCCTTGAAATTCTTTAGTTTGTGGGCTCTGTCGTCTTTTCTATTTCCCCATATTGATGCATGAAAACTTTGTCCTCCATTTGGTTGCCATGATCAGTCCCTTCCTTTGGTCGAGGATCACTTTAAATACAAAATCTATTTTCCGTTCCTCTGTCCATGTGAAAGAATTTGTAACTTGGGAGTAAAATCATATTTTTCCTTCCTGGTTTTCCACAGTGGCATTTTGTTTTCCCTAAAAAAATTGTCCCATACCTGTGGAAAAGTGGTCCTTTCTATTGGATGCAGCTCGGTGGATCACATTTAGGCCTTATATCATTTTCAAATTCTCTGTCCTTGAAGAAAGATTCATTTCTGGGTGCAAATGGTGATTTTCCTACATTTTATAGTTTGAGGAGTGTGTTTTCCCCATCAAATTTATATCTTAGCGTCTGTGGAAACATGTTTTTGGTTGTATGTGGCTTGGTGGGGCACTTTGAAATTATAAGGCCTGCTTCAACTCAAAACTTGTCCACGTGGAGGGCCGACGCTCATCTAAAAATTCCCCTTTTCGTTTGACCTTGGAATTACACCAAGGAGACAAATGGAGGATTCCACTGGCTCGTCTCTATACTTAAACTTTTCAAGAAAATTTCAAAAGGACTCGGGGGCACGTGGAGGGACCGCACCTATTTGGGGACATGCCCCTAAGTTTTATTTTGAAGAAGCGTCAGGAGGACACTTTGAGGTGTCGCTCGCCACTCTACCATTGCTTGTACTTTTCAACATCCAAAGAAAAGTGTCTCGGACCCTAGATGCATGGCACCTTCCAATTTTCCTTCAAATTTTCCAAAAAAGTATGCCTTACTGAGACACGTGGTGAGCCCGCACTTGCTTGGGGTCTTTGCTTTTGGGGGCCATCTCAAAGTGCACCATTGAGACACATGGAGGCTTCTGCTGGCTCCTTTTATACTGAGATTTTTCAAAGGCCAAAAGGCATTTTTATTGGGCCTAGGGCACATGGAAGGCCTATGCTTGTTTGGAAAATTTCTCTCGTACATCACCTTTGCATTACTGCAACAAGAAAACACGTTGATAGCTATAATCTAAAGTTGAGAAGGGGCAAAATCAGAGGTTGTTGTGCATTGAATCTATTTTTCTGCCATTTTTGTTCCAATACTCCTGGAGATGCGAATACACACTATTTTTCATCATTTTTGATGAAATTCCTTGTTGTTTTTGTCTATAAAGTTTCATTGAATGGATTTAGAACTTAATTTGTGAGTGCAAGGATTGTTAAGGTTGATATTGTTAAGTTGGTATTGCTAGGGCACTTACAAAATCATGAATTACTAGAGAAGATGGATGCGGGAAAAAGTTGCAAAGGAAAGAGAGGGAGAAGGATGAAATGATGGAGGTTACAAACACAAAGAATGAAAAAGTGTTACCTCGAGTAAAAAAGGATTACCTGTCGAACCGGCTATACAAAGCTCCAAAAAATGATTAAAATGGGGATTTATCACACAAAATAATGAAGATAATTATTAGAAGGATTGTCAAAAATTTGTGGCATGGAATCCTAGTCATTAATCGAGGGTCTAGGAAATGTGATCAGTTCATGATTTATCTAAAAGTCAAATTTTTGTTGCAAATTTGTTAAACATCACTTTTCGAGACAAATTGGTAACAAGAAAAGGTCCCTCGAATATTCTTCTTTTTGGGGGAAAATTTGGGATGAGTGAGAAAGTAAAATGTATAAATGCAATGAGAATACTCTTGCAAAAGGTCGAGGGTTGAATTCTTAAGAGAAAATTTGAGAGAGCCCATTTTCTTGAGAGACCAATCTAAGAAACCTATTAATTTACTATGTTTTATATTTAAATCATGTCAAGTTGGTTGTGAGTGTATAACCATTGACAATCTCTCAGACTATTCAAAGAAACTTTCCCCTGTTGATGAATTTAATCAATTTCAAGTTAATCTATGTCAATGTTGGAGAAATTTGTGTCTCGCTTTTTTCGAATGTCTCGTAAGTAATTTTTATTATTCCTATTGCAATCTTTTGTTAAAGTCCCTCTAAATCACAAAGGATCTCTTCCTATGATAGTTTAGTGGCATTTGCAGTTTCATTTCAAGAAGAACCTTCATCTTGCAATGAGATAAACAATTTAGAATGACTTAATTTTCATTTGTTGATAAACATTATCGGTAATCCTTCGATTGTATCTAAGGTGTGAGGAACCGGGGTCTTTGATGTTTTATTGAGTCTTTAACTTGAGTCTTCAACTCAAGTCTTCATGTTAAATTATTGGAGATTGTGTGAAACCATGAAAATTTGGGCCTTCATTGATGCACACCTTCCGGTTGAAGGAATATTTTAGCTATTCTGAAACTTTCTTCCATTTATCTTTCTAATTGTTTTGAAGTCTCTCAAAGATCTAGCATAATCAATTTTATCTTGCTTACTCTCCCACAAAAATTACTCAAAACAATGAATCCATCCTAAACTACCCATTTTTTCCCCGTGTGTCCACAAATGTATAAATTCTACTCCTAAAATATGCAGAAGAAGTTAGGATTCCATAATGTCTTTAGTAACCCTTGACTGTCTAGGAAATATCACTATTCTTTAGAAGTGAAAACTTGTGAGAGTTAAATTGTGGTGCATTGATCATATTTTCTCAAGATCCCCTTTCAAATTTGTGTAAAGAAGGATATCTTCATTCTCCTTCACCGATAAAGGTTGCAAAATGGGTCCTCTCACCCTGGTCGAAAGGCACGACCTAAAGCAATGAGAATAGATCAAATCCTTAATGAAGGTACTATCCATTTCTCCGATGCTTGAGTAACAAAGAGTTAGAAAAATCCCTTGCCCGGATACAAAACAACTCATAATAAGATATTTTTATCTTTGAGTGTCTTGCTAAATCTTTTATGTTGCTCAGTTTCCAAAGGAGAGTCAATTTGGATACCAACACCAGAATGGTGTCATGGTGTGTTGTTACTGTGGTCTAGCTGAAACAAAGGTGTACACATACCGACCCCGGTAATGTTTCTTACATAATCTAAGTGCAAATACATTATTGAAATGTCATCCTGTGTCTAGATTTGTAAGAATTAAGCAAAGTTACAAGTTCTGCATGTAATATTTCTAGTTTTATGTGGTTTTTACACTAAGTTTACATCTTCAAAGTTAAATATGGGTAAAGGAGGGTCAGATCTAAGAATATTTGCATGAATCCAATGTTTACAGACATTTGATAGATCAATTTAAGTGCATTTGCAGAACTAAGGTGAAAATCCTTAGTGGCGATTGCATTTTGAATGACTTTTTATAAATGCCAATGTCTTAACCTCTCGTTAATTGCAATTTATCAATAATCTTTGCAGAGCTTGAAGGAAGAAGATATTTCTTCATTAGAGACCCTACCAGAAAGTTTTTTCTAGAATTAGGAAAGATGGATTTAGAAGGAAGAAGAATCTGGAATGTTTTGAAGATCAAAAATCAAGAAAAGAGTTATCAATTGTGGAAACTAATCAGCTTGTCATTCAATATTTCCATAATTCCTCAATTTCTTATGAATCATGTAGACATTTTGTAGATTGGAATTCTCCAACTAGAGAGGGTCCTTCTTTTATGTTTGAAAAATTTGCATCTCATTCTATCCATGTGTTCTTCAAAGCTGATAGGATCTTCCAAGAAATAGAGTTTTTAGAGAATATTCATTCTAAGGATTGCATTCATATGCTCCACATACCTCTCAATCCCCATCATTATGTTTCTCCTGTAAGATCACCTCCCCAAAACAATATGGCCCAGCCCCCCAAAGAAGACCTCCATTTTTGTGAACACATTTGGTCCTATAGATTTTAGAGGTATGGCTAGATATCCAAATGTTGTGTCCCAAGATGTTAGGAGTATATTACCTAAATTTCCAGGAAATAATGTTATTACTAGTGATCAGCACTTAAAGATTTTTTTAATATGATGGAAGACTTTGAGATTGAATTTGAGGATGTGTACATAAATTTGTTTATTCATACTCCAGATAAAGATTCATGGGACCTGGTATAAGTATTTTCCAGACAACTCCATTGATTCATGGACGAGAAATGAAGAATGCCTTTAGATTGTAGTATGGAGATAAAACAGACCCTAGGTTTTTTTATCATAATTTGAAAATATAAAAATAATCCTAATGAGTCTATTCATGACTTCAATACTGAGGTTCAATAAGACCCTAAATAGGCTTCTTGTGATCTTGAGGGCAAGTTATGTTTCTTGTTTAATAAAATACTACGATGCTTTTGATAAGAAAGTTACCTATTATTTAAGAGACAAGAACCCAACAACATCAAGCAGGCATTCACCATGGCTTTGTAGATTGAAAAAAATATTAAAGGAGTTGGTAAGCCTCCTAAGAGGGAACGATCGAGCTGATCAATCGAGAGAATCCTCGTCAAGTAAAGTTGTGGATCCGGAGGAGGTTGTAAAAAAATTGGTCGGAGATGTTAAAGAAATCTCCTATAAACTAGGCAAAGCAAAGAACGAGATTGGACAAGGTTCCTAGGGTTAGCATAGGCCGGAAGGTTAATAAATATTTTCCAATCATCCTAGAGATGATCGGAGATCTGTTGACATAGGAAAAGGACTCTTCAGATCGGAAATAGAAAGCCCCAAGCCCATGAGAATAGAAATGTGTCCGATACATTAACCGCCATGGTTGATCTTTGTGGAAGAATCCAATGAAATTGAGTGGTGTGGCAGATGTTTCTTCCAACATGCCCCATGTGATGAAGATAAATAAGTTGAGGAATTTGATGATAACACTAATGATGATGTGTGCATGGTGGGGTGCTCTACAAGCTCGCAGCAAGGAGAAAATTCGACTGAATTAATCAATGCAAGAACTTCTCCGAATTTTGGGGATTGCATCCATCGGGTATTACCCCTTCCTCCCTCTTATAATTTTGAAATAGGTATGGTAAAAGCTTTTTAATTTCTTAGTAATGATTTTGAATACTTAAGGGAACTAATGATTAAAAATTATGATGGAGGAATCCCTTCTGAGGAGGATAGGAAGTTGTTGATGAATGTTGTAGTTGGCCATGAAAAGGAATATAACACTAGGATTAAATTTATCAAAGGGGAAGGGCCTTAGGTAGTACCAAAATCTCCAATTCTCACCAATATCTCAAACAAAACTCCTAAGAAAGATATATCTGGCAAAATATTTGTATCCCCAAGCGTAACGGGTATCCCTGCCCATGCTCAGATCATGAAAAATCCTTTGTTGTCAGATGAATTATTAGTCTTTCTCCAAATACTGCCTTGCCCAAATACGTTCCTTATGACATTACCCAAGTCTTAAGTCAAATCAAGATTTATGTTCCAATTATTGAGTTGCTTAGGATTCCTGAGCACAAGAAAAGGGCCTTTGAGTATTTGGGATTAAAAGAAGAAAATATTACCCAAGGTAGAAATGTAAACAGTATTGAGACTCCACCTACCATTTCAGAGTTGAAAAATACTTGAGTGCTTTGGAAGAACTAGATGAACCACCTGAAGTATATTTGGGAACATCCTTAGTTGAGTCCCAGTGAATGTAGATCCATTTTTCACCACTTTGATTATTAAGGATAGGTTACTTACACAATTGTATGTTTGATTCGGAGCATCATGCAATGTTATGCCTCTTGAGGTCATGAATGAATTATATATCAAAGTGACAATCGCTTATGGGAAGTGCACATCCATGGATTCCAAAGGGTGCCGGTGGTGGGATGTGTCAAGGATCCGATAGTGCAACTTGCATTTTACCAGGTAAGAGCTTAAAACTAGACGTTGTTATTTTTGATTTCCCTACCAAATGGGGAATGTTGTTATTAATAAAATGGGATGCTAGTGTGGGTGGTAGTGTGCATATGGATATGTATTTTTCCACTATACCTATTGAGGGCATCCTTTTAAAGTTGTATGGTGAAAATAAAATGCTACATATCATTGAGGATCCCAATAATTCTTCCTATGAAGTGTTATAAACTAACACTGATGCAGATAAATTTCTTGGATTCGTTGATGGTAAAGAGCACAAAATTGATCAATGCAAGTCTCTTAATCAAGTAGGTTCTCCTTGGAATTTGTTGTTTGATAGGCGTGCTCTAAATTTGGAAATGGTGCTAGTATTTTTATGATATCTCCATGCCAAGAAGATATTTTTCTTTTAAACTCAACTTTGAGTGCACTAACAATATTGCTGAATATGAAGCATTGTTATTGGGTTTAAGAATTTCTTGGAAATATGGTATTAGAGACATCATTGTTAAAGGAGATTCAGAGCTAATTGTTAAATAGGTTAGAAAATTGTATGCAACAAAAAATCAGAGAATGAAGCAGTATAAGCATGCAGTATGGGATTTCATTGAGATGTTTGACTCCTTCAACATAATACATCATGATAGGAAGTACAATACTCTAGCAGAAAAATTGGCTGTATTGGGGTCCAGATTTGAAAATTATACTGCATCCCCCTATTATGAGTATAATATTGAGGTATTGACTAGGCCATCTATTCCTAAAAATGTTAAACAATGGAAAGTATTCGAAGATGATGCCCAGGTGCAAACGTTTTTACAGAACCAAGGAGAATTTTTGATCAACGTATAGATTGGGAGCCAATGGTTTGTGCGGCTGATGCAAAGGAGACTCTATTTTGCAAAGACATCATTCAAGTTGAAGACTAATACTATCCCCAGAGGTTTGGTGGCACTTCAATCAAACTTTTATAATGTTGATTGCGTTGTCAATAGACACATGTCAAGCTTGAGGGATGTTGAAGAGCACGACACAGGAACGAAGGATAAACCACGTAAGATCCGGTTAGGTAGAAAATGAGAAAGGAAGAAAAGAAGTCGTATGTCAAATTTTTGAAGAAATAGTAAGAATGCTTAGCATGGTCTTATTCTCAAGTGAAATCATCTGAGAGAGGATCTTTTCCAAAGCATGAAATTCCCTTAGAAGCTTTTACCAAGCCATTTAGGCTGAAATAGAGGCCAATCAATCCACTCCTTTCCATGAAGATGCAAGAATAATATTCAAAATTGAGGGATGGAGGAAATATACAGCCCATAAGGTACTCATCATGGGTCGTGCACACTTGGTACATGTAAGAAAGAAGAACAAATATATAAGGTTGTGTGTGGACTTTAGAAACTTGAATATGTTGGCATAATTAATACATTGTTATGTATAACCGACCTATCAGTTACAGGTGGTTACCTGCTAACTGAATTCTCTCCTGTATTAATACACTCTTCATTGTGAATAAACACATTCAGACATTTTACATTTCTTCTGGTCCAACAGTGGTATCAGAGCGGCGTGGAAGCAGGAGCGTGGAAGCGTGTAGATAAAAGATGAAGTGCTTCCTGGAACCACCGCTTCCCCTCCTGCGTGGAAATTGCATTTGACAGTTTGACAATAGTTAGAGAAACTGGCGTGGAAGCAAGAGCGTGGATTCCAGCACATAATTTCTACTGTAGATCCTCCTCTGTTACGCGACCAGCACATAATACATCTTGATCAGCAAAGTATTGAGTTGCCAAATCACCATACCAATGATGGATTCCAGCGCAGACTGTAAAGGTGACCAAGGAAGCGCGTGAAGCACGTGACAGTTTTGAAGAGGGTATTTGGCGTTGGAGGAGCCCCGCATGGTTTGCAGCGCCTGAACCTGTGCGTGGAGATCTGCTTGGCAAAGGATCAAGTCTTAATCCAGCGAGATGTGGCTATTATGGTCATCACCAAATCTGATTTTCAATAATCCGTGAGGAAACGCCGCCAAGGAAGGCGCGTGGGAGAAGAAAGAAGACTACAGGACGAAGCAGGTAGTTGTGAAACCGTTTTCTATTCATCCCTGTCCACGTTCTTCTTGCTCACTCATATATGCGTTGTCTCAAAGGGGAAGAAGATTCATCTAAAAACAAGGGCATTATCAGTAGTCCTGTAAATAGATGACGACGACGATTATGAAGAAAACGGGAATGTCGATGTGGAATTAGGCAAATATCAGTCGGAAAACCCTGATAAAACAGAGAGATTCACGGCTATATTGAAACAGTTTATGCCTGACCAAATGGAGAGATATGAATCTTTTCGAAGGTCTGGGTTTCAGAAGGCAAATATGAGAAGGCTGTTACAAAATATAACCGCTTCAAACAAAATGAGAAGACCATACCTGTGCGCAGCAACAACATGAAGAATTCTGTTGTATTTCATGTCTGGCAATGTGGCATCGATCATTAAACTGATCCAAGTCCGCCTGCAAGTTATCCCATCAACGACCATTTCTCGGCGTGTGAGGAAACAACAGTGACCAGAAGAGTAAATAGTCAGGCGTGTGAGCGTACTCAGAGGAGGATACCCGTGGTACAAGCCCGCAGTTCAAGAATTCAAAAAGAAGAATCAGTCACCAAAGAGGGAGAAGAGAGCATGTGGCAATGACCACTGACCAACTTATCAGCACTGTGTGGAGTTTGACATGAGTGGCATCGACCACCGAAAACCCAGGTGTGCGTTGGTAGACTCCTTCCCCCAACATCTTCTCAACTATTGTTCGCAGACCATGCAATACATTAGCAAGCGCATCGTACAAAAGATCAGGAGACATGTGGAATTTGTTTGAATCAAATCGGAACAAAACGAGATTAAGCCCCTTCATTCATTCATCAAATTTGCTATCAAAGATGGACGCGAACAACCAGCCTATGATCCCATGCAACAGTCTGAGAGCATGAAAGTCATGCCCAGAGATGTTAGCAGCATTGCAAGCAACCATAGAGACGTGTCGCATTTGAGAGAACCGAAGAACATCGGTATCTACTCTTAGCCAGTCTCCAAAACTTGCAATCCGAGGACATAATGGACTGAGTCTTGTTCGACATATAGACGAAGAAGAGTTGTGTCGATCCAGATGACAAATGCGAGATTAAATGCCCTCAGGCACATCTGTGGCGCACCACACGAGCTTTTGAGCTCACTTCTTCATCTATTTTTTCTACAAACAAGAGCACATCTGTCATAGAGATTCAAGAAAATCCAGGCAAAGTCCTTGTTGCAAGAAGCAAATAGGACATGTCATGACGTAACAAGATGATGAATCAGGGTAGAAACTTGAATAGAGCATCAATGAAGGATAATTATCCTCTACAAAATATGGACATATGTTACAATTGGTTACTGGTTTGAAAATTTTATCCACCTTGGATGGTTTTTCTTGATATAACTAGGTATTTGTGAAGGAATCAGAGTGAATCAAGACTTCCTTTACCACTCCTTGGGAACATATGTATATTTTAGAATGCCTTTTTGTCTAATGAATGCTAGAGCCACTTTCCAAAGAGCCCATGGTTTTTTCGGTCTTTTGCCCATTGTTTTGATACCCACGGTTTTTTGCCCTTGGTTTCGATACCCATGGTTTTGTATCAAACCGCTTCTGCAAGCGAGCTTGTCTATTTATATGATCTTATGCATATGATAGAAGTGCAAGCAAATGTATTACGAGATGTGTTTTGAATTCGGGTTTGAATTTCACTGAGAGTTTGTTGAGCATAGCTCCAAACGGATCTGGGTATTGTATTGAGAGAGTGAAGGCTTGTAATAAAACTCGAGCAAGTGATTCTTGGTGGGACGTAGCCCAAATTGGGTGAACCACGTTAAATATTGTCTCTCTGTGTTGTGTTATTTATTCGCACTTTTATTTGAGATCGTAATAATTTTTGCATATTAGTTTCTCATTGCGATGATTCTCGTGAGGGATTATTCCGCATATTTTATCTCTTATTTCCTAACAATATATATCAAGATGATGTGACTATTTTATCTAGAAAAATAAGTGACCACCTGCAACACTTAGAAAATGATGTTAAGATGTAGGGAGTAGGCTATTTCAATAAATCCCAAGAAGTGCCATTTTGGAGTTCAAAAAGCAAAGTTTCTTGGACACATTGTGTCAAAGGAAGGGGTAATGATTGATCTTGAAAGGGTAGAAGCCATCAAACAATTCCCCATTCCAAGAACTCAAAAAGGAATTAAATCCTTTTTGGGAAAATTAATTTTATTAGGAGATTTATCTCCAACTTTTCTTAACTAACTATCCTAATCACTAGTATGTCGAAAAAGGACCAAATTATCAAATGGGAAGAAGTAGTTCTTCAAGATTTTGTTGGGATCAAAGAAGCATTAACGAATGCCCCTGTTTTAGCAGCTCTATATTATAAGAAGGATTTCCAAATGTTTTCTTTTGCTTCAGAAAGTACTATTGCATTTGTATTATTGCGGAAGGATGATAAGGGAGTTGAAAGACCAATTTCCTTTTTCAGTAAGGAATTACAGGAGTGAGCTATAATATACTATCATGGAGAAGAAATAATTTTCTCTAGTAAAAGCAACAAAGATCTTCAGGCCATATATTTTGAGTTCCAAATTCATTTCTTATGTTCCCCACACCATGGTGAAAGATATCCTATCAGAAATGGAGGTTTCAAGAAAGAGATGCCGATGGGTAAACAAATTGCAAGAGTATGATATGGATATCCAAACAACAAAATTAGTCTAGAGGTTTTGGCCTAGAAAAACTTATGGCAGAGAGAAATCTGTAGACAATTGAGGTAAATGAAGTTGAAGAAGAAAGGTTGAATGTCCTTGAAAACTGATAAATTTTGAATGGTACAAGGACATCATTTTTTATCTCAAACATCTACTCCCTGAACATTTGAGAAAGAATTAGAAAAGATAACTTAAGTTAGCTTCCCAAAATATGTCATTACTGATTTTGGATTAGCTTGTAAGAACCCCGAGGGAGTTCTTTTAAGATGCATTATCGAAGATAAATCCCCTAAGATATATGATGATCTCCATGGAGGAGTTTGTGGGGGAATTTTTAGTGAGAGTAACATCCCATAAGATCTTAAGGGCTAGTTACTGGTAGCCAACCCTCTTCAAAGATACAACTTTATTGGTCAGGAAATGTGCAAGTTACCAATGCTTTTTCTGGAAGATTAAAAGCTTTAGGCTCCCTTCCTTTGTAGCCCTGCTTTGTATCAATTGAAGCCCCATTTACGCAATGGGGAATGGATTTCATTAGGGAAATTTCTGACCCTTCAAGTGCAGGTCATAAATGGATACTAGTGGCCACAAATTACTTCACCAAGTGGGTGGAGGCAATCCCCACCAAGAAGGAAACTCACCAAATTTTCATGGATTTTATCCTAAATTATATCATTTGCAGATTTGGGGTACCTTCCAAAATAGTTGTTGATAATTCCATGAGCTTCAAGGATAAACCTTTGGTGGCCATGTGCCATGAATATAGGATCAATTTAACATATTATTCTAATTATAATCCCCAAGGAAATGGACAAGCATAGTCGAGAACTAAAAAATTGTTAAAGATAATTAGAAGAACTTTGGAGTTGAACAAAAGGAAGTGGGGTGAGCCATTGAAATTTGCTATTTGGGTTGATCGAATCACTATTAAACAAGCTCTTGGAAAAATCTCATTTGATTTGGTGTATAGAACTCAAGATTTTCTTCCCCGCATATGCAATTATCTTCTTTTCAATTTCTTCAACTCTTTGGAAGATCAAGACGTTAGTCCCTATGATGCTCGCATAAATCAGATTGTTAAGTTAGATGGAGAAAGAAGGGCATCCCATCAGAGGCATGTAAAATTTAGAGATAAATTGAAGAATTTATTTGATAAGAAGGTGACTCTAAGAGCTTTCGGTGTGGGAGATCTTGTGCTATTGTTGGATAGCAGGCATGAGGATAAGGGAAAACATGGAAAGTTTGATGCATTATGGATGGGCCCTTATTCAATTGACATTCGAATTTGTGAACATACCTTCTTCTTAAAAGACTTAGATGGGGAATTGCTTGATTTTCCTGTTAATGGTAGGCATTTGAAACATTTCCTTGATTGATTTCTCATAATCAAGGTATACATCATTATACAATGTATAGTCATTTGGTTTCTTTCTACTTTCATTTTTTTTTTTTTCGTCCTATTCCTTGGTGGCCATTTTGTTTCTTTCTCAGTTCATCCTTGGGGGTGTTGGTTATTATTTTTCTGCTATGGAAGCTTATTCTTTGACTCTGTTACCCAATGGTTTACTTTTGGCACTTGGTATGCTATTTGTTCTTTTCACACTCACAGGAGTGCCCATTCCCAGTCGGAGTTGATGTTGGTGCTCAATTTAATCTGGTCTGTTTTTCCTTGAAATTCTTCATTGTGCGGGATCTGCCGTCTTTTCTATCTCCCCATATTGATGCATGAAAACTTTGACCTCCATTTGGTTGTCATGATCGGGTCCCTTCCTTTGGTCGAGGATCACTTTAAATCCAAAACTTGTTTTCCGTTCCTCTGTCTATGTGAAATAATTTGTAACTTGCACATAAAGTCGTTTTTCCCTTCCTCCCTATTTTCCATAGCCACATTTTGTTTTTCTTGACAATTTTTGTCCCATACTTGTGGAAAAGTGGTCCTTTCTATTTGGATGCAGCTCGGTGGATCACATTTGGGCCTTATGTCATTTCAAAATTCTTTATCCTTGAAGAAAGATTCGTTTCAGGTGCAAATGTTGATTATCTCGCATTTTACAATTTGATGGGTGTGTTTTCCCCATCAAATTTATATCTCAACATCTGTGGAAACATGGCCCTTTATGGTTGGATGTGGCTCAGCTGGGCAATTTGAAATTCTAAGGCCCATTTCAACTCAAAACTTATCCATGTGGAGGGTTAGCGCTCATCCGAAAAATCACCTTTTTGTTTGACTTTGGAGTTGTGGTAGGGAAACCCGTGGAGGATTTCACCATCTTTTCTCTATAATTAAATTTTCAAGAAACTTTTTAAAGGTGTGGGACACATGGAGGGACCACGCCTATTTGGGGACATGCCCCTAATTTTTATTTTCAAGAAGCACCAGGAGGACACTTGGAGGCTTTCACCCACTCTGCCCTTGCTTGGACTTTTCAATGGCCAAGGAAAACTATCTTGGACCCTAGATACATGGCACCTTCCATTGCTCCTTTAACTTTTTCAAACAACTCTGCCAGACTGAGACGTGTGGTGAGCCCGCGCTTGCTTGGGGTCTTCACTTTTAGGGACCATATCAAGGTGTGCCATTGAGACACATGGAGGATTCCGCTAGCTCCTATTTATATGGAGATTTTTAAAGGTCAAAAGGTGTTTTTCGGGGCCGAGGGCATGTGGGAAGGCCTGTGCTTGTTTGGAAACTTTCCTCTATACCTCACCTTTGTAGTTGCGCCAAGAAAACACATGGACGACTCTAATCTAATGTTGAGAAGGGGAGAATCAACGGTTATTGTGCATTCCATCTGTTTTTCCACCATTTTTCTCCAAGACTCTTGGAGATGTGAATACGCACATGTTTTCATCAGTTTTGATGAAATTTCTTGTCATTTTTGTCTACAAAGTGCCATTGAATGGATTTAGAACTCAATTTGTGAGTCCAAGGATTGTGAAGGTTGATATTTTGAATTTGTAATTGCTAGGAATGTACAAAAATTTGAATTACAAGAGAAGCTTGATGCTTGGACAAAGTTAAAGAGGAAGGAGAGGGAAAAGGAAGAAATGATGGAGGTTATAGGCACAAAGGATGAAAAAGGTGTTGCCTCGAGGGCTTAAAGGACTAACTGTCTTATCTAGCTGTACAGAGTCTTTGTAAAATGATTAAAATGAGGATTTCTCACATGTTAAAATAAAGAGAATGATTAGAAGGAATGTCAAAAATTTGTGGCATGGCCTCCTAGTCATTAATCGAGGGTCCGGGATATGTGATCGGTATAGGATTTTTCCAATGGAAAGTTTTTCTTGCAAATTTTTAAACGTAAATTTCGAGACAAGTTGGTAACAATGAAAGGTCACTTGAATATTATTCTTTTAGGGTGGAAAATTTCAGATGAGTGAGCAAGTAAAATGTATAAATGTAATGAGAATATCTCGTAAAAGGTCGGGGTTGAATTATTAAGAGAAAAATTGAGAGAACCCATTTTCCTAAGAGACCAATATAAGAACCCCGTTAATTTCATGTGTTTTAGATTTCTATCATGTCAAGTTGGTTTCGAGTGTAGAACTATTGATAAGATCGAGACTGTTCAAACAAAATTTTTCCTACTGATGAATTTAATCAATTTTGAGTTAATCTATGTCAATCTTAGAGCAATTTGTGTCTACTTTATTTCAGAATGTCTACAAGTAATTTTTCTTATTCCTATTGCAATCTTGTGTTAAAGTCCCTCCGAATCACATAGGATCTCATCCCTATGACATTTTAGTGGCATTTGCAATTTCATTTCAGGAAGAGCCTTCATCTTGTAATGAGATAAAAATTAAAAATCACTTCACTATCATTTGTTGATAAAAATTGTTTGTAAGCCTTCGAGTGTATCTTGGGCGTGAGGAACCAGGGTTCATTAATGTTTTATTGATTTTTTAGCTCGAAGCTGCATGTTAAATTCTTGGAGATTGTGTGAAATTTTGCAAATTTGGGCCTCCATTGATGCACACCTTTTGTTTAAAGGAATAGTTTAGCTATTAGAAGCTTTCTTTCATTTATCTTTTTAATTGTTGTGAAGTCTCTCAAAGATATTGCATAATCAATGTTATTCTTTTTAATCTCCCACAAAAATTACTCAAAAACAATGAATCTATCCTGAACTACCCCTGTTTTCCATATGTGTCCACAAATGTATAAATTCTCTACTAAAAAATATGCAGAAGAAATTGGGACTCCATAATGTCTTTAGTAACCTTAGCCTTGTCTAGGAAATATCACCATTCTTTAGAAGTGACAACTTGTGAGAGTTAAATTGTGGTGCATTGATTATATTTTCTCAAGTTCCCCTTTTAGATTTGTGCAAAGAAGGATATCTTCATTCTCCTTCACCAAAAGAGGTTACAAAATGGGTCCTCTCACCTTGGTTGAAAGGCACGGCCTAAAGTAGTGAGGATAGATCAAATCCTCAATGGAGGTGCTATCCATTTCTTTGATGCCTGAGTGACACAGATTCAGACAAATCCCATCCCCGGCTACAAAACAACTCATAATAACATATGTTTGTCTCTGTGTCCTGCTAAATCTTTGATGTTTCTCGTTTTCTAAGGGAGAATCAATTTGCAAACCAACAGGATGTTCAAGAGACTATTTAATCAGATGTCTCAGCTAGAAGCCATCCTAAACTCTATCTAATTTGGGAAAAAACACCCCTATGGAGGGAGATAAACCTATGTATTTAATATCTCTTCACCTTATTGTATGAAAAATGTTTTCTCTTGTTCTATATCCGTATCTAAAGTTGTTCAATGTCTCTGAGAGGTTTTTATTACCAATGTTTTGTTGTTGTATTCAAGAAGAATAAGAAGAAAATATGGGCATAGGGAGCTGCTTCTTTTATAGTTGTGTGGAGTTGTTGTATTGTTAAGACATTGAAATCTACCTTCCCTTCTTCCCCACGTATGTCTATGCAATATTTCTCTCTTTCACTCTTCCTCTGTATGAAACCATTTGTTTCCCATCCTCTCGTATCTTCCGAGCCTTTGTAAATGGAGAGCCACGGTTACAGGTATTTCCAAAATGGGATCTTTGGAAAAAACATTACAATCTTCTACGAAAATGCACAGATAGGAATATATAAAAAATGATTTGTTTATCAAAGGCACCAAAGGAATGTGATCTCATGGAATTTTTTGAATTAAGGATATGCATGTTTGTAATTAGTTTGACTTAATTCCTGAAATAAATATTCCCGATGGGGCGTAAATATGTAGGCTGCATAAAAACTTGGGAGATTGGGGTCAAGTTTTTGGAGAAAAAAACAATCTCTGCGAATATCCTCCAAGCCTATATAAAAGTGGGATCTTTGGAATAGGGTATGGATATCAATGAAAGCATAAAGATAGAAGAATATTGTTAGATGTTGTAGTTGTAATGGCCCTAATAGACATGTATGAAAAATGTGGAATCATAAACAAGCACATGAACTGTTTGACAGAATGTTTAAAAAAATGTGGTTTTGTGTACAACTTTGACTACAGGATATGCACAAAATGGTTTTATTGAAAAGGCTTTAGAAACTTTCAACCAAATTCATTTGAGACGTGTAGATCTAACCTCTAATCCCCGATTACATTTCTCCTTTGTGTGTATAGCTTCGCATTGTGGATGATATTGAAAATGAATGACTTTGACATTTCATCTTTTGGTCATTGAAGGTTTGGGGCTAAATGCAAAAAAGGGCGAATTATGTGAACTATTTTCCAGAACTCTACTTGTGGCATGGATTTTAAATAATAATTAAAAAAGGGGTCTCTTTGAGTGTGATCAGTGTTTGTTTTTCCCAAAAGAGGATTTTGATGGAGCTTTGGGATGAGGTATGGGTGAAAAACGAATGGCTTGGGTTTTCACATGACTATTTGGCATCATGCGGCAACAATGGTGGTCTCAATGGATTGTGAGTGTCCACTACATGGAGCCCCATATACCCACTTCACTCATCATTCTCGAGCACGGTCTCCTTACCTTTTTCCTTAATATTTTTTTGTAATTTGGTTTTTCATTTTCCATATAATAAAACATTATATCGGTAGATAATCTTACAAGTGGATATGTTATGAAATTTAAATAGTGTAAGGAAATAAAACTCCACCTTGTAATTTTTGAAACCGATTTACAATTTAAACTTTAATTGTTAATGCTACCATAAGATTATATGATGATACTAGAATATCCAAATTAGGTGCTCACATCTAGTGGTATTAGCGAGAGTTAGATGATGTCGTAAAATCAAACAATCAGTTTTCCTACCATGTCAAGTTAGAAATAAAAATACACAATTTCCAAGACTCGCAAAACAACACTCTGAGCCTCGTAAAAGAGAATTAAAACATCCTATGTGTTCCTTGTTATGTAGAGAGGTGCATCAAGTATTAAATCAACCCTATGTGACCATTTGTAATCACTTTTTGCTTCTATAGGAGCCTTGTTACTCTGCTTTGTACTTTGAAGGAAGCGCTAAAAAGCTGAAAAGTTGTCTTTCATTTTGAACTTCTATTTTGTCCCTAAGCAATTAAATTATTGACCACCTTCGTGAACCACTAGTATTTTTACTAGAAAATTTCCTGGAACCTTTTGTTTAGGAAAAAACATCCTTGGTGAGTTTGGAAAAGGGATATTATAGGCCTCTTATCATTGTTTGACTAGGTCAAGTGACTCAACTATGACTGGTGGCTCCAGAAAACTCGTTGCCATTTGTAACTTGTTTACCAGTTCTTAGTCCTATTAAGCTGTATTGAATTATCCATATATAGGGGGACTTGTAGGAAACTTATTCTTTGTGGGTTCATCCATCAAACGTCAGTTTTGGACATGGTTTTCTGAGCCCTTGAGCTAAATTTTGATCATTTACAAGTGGGTCAATTACAACCGATGGCCTCAGAGAACTGGATGGAAATAGTAAACCAATTGTTAATTCTGAATTTCACAAGTTCCTATGAATTCTTGGTATATAAAAGGATAAATAATAACTCACCGATTGTGTGTTTTCTCTCCAAAATACAACATTTAAAAGTGGTTTCTTAGTCTGCAAGCCTAAATTAAATGTTTCAGTAGCTAGCATGAAAACGTAAAGAAAGAAGATTGTATGACCCCCATCGAGTTACCAAACCACCGTGGAAACATGTTCTCACTTGTAAATAATTGTTTGAAATTCTATTATGTGACTTGTTTGTGAAATTTAACTTTTGGAAAATAGTTTTCTCTCTCTCGCTAGTTCTTTCTCTCTCCTTGGTTAAGAAATCAAGTGAAATAAAATGAAATCACATGTCTCTCTCTCCTTTCGAATGTAAATTATTATTATTACTTAAATGGAAACTGAAAACATTAATAATGATATATCTAGGTGGATGACATGCTAGCGATTTATCATTGATTTAATGCTCACTTTAGTTATGCGGGATGCAAGAAATATGGTGAAAGGGTGTGGTGAAATTCATTTTTATTATTCTAATTTATATGGGTCATTGTAGAATGTATATATATATATAATGTATTTCCATGCTACAAGAAAATATATATTTAAAATTTCTTGATGTGTATGAGATGTTAGTGTTAGGGATACCTTGGGAAATGTGTATTTTAATTCAAATTTACATAAGGTAAAAATGTTTGATATATATACATATATTAAATGAATTTGAATTTAATATCTTGTAGTACATTTACTAGTGTGTAATAAATAATTGGTGTGTTGTATTATTTACCTTGAAAATGTAATAAAGAAATCTAATCACAATGTGAGACAACCTTAGTTTAAAACTAGTGCACATCTAACCTTCTCGCATAATCTTTCTTAGCTCAAAAGAAATTGAAACCGTATAATGAACTAAAACTTTGCACTCTATGACACCTTCTAGTTTAAGTAAATAAGAGCCCAAATTTTGAGTTGTCATCATAGCTTGTATGTTTAGTGACATCGTCGTAAACCGATGGTTAGGAACGACATGGTCAAAATTTATTTGGAGTAAGTAGAACTAACACTTCCTTAGTATCCTAGTAGACTACCTCGTCTTACGAATTTAGATTTAGAATTAAATTTTCTTCATCGAATGAATTGCTTGTGGGATCCATATGACACAATGGAGTTAGTGAAATAATTATATTATTACTTAAACTTAAACTCTTATTGATCTATTTAGATCCTCTCAGTTAAATTTGTTACCTTGGCTAGTGAGAGTGTAACACCTGAGTCCTTTGTAGAAGCTTTATAGGGTAAATATGTTTTTACACCTTAATCTGATATTTTATAGGGCATAGATCCCTAAGTGTAAATTGGAATTAAACTAAACCATAGTTGATTTGGAGGTTAACTAGTGGGTAGAAAATTGTAAGTAACTCTTTGCAAACAAATTTTGATTTGAAAGATGTTGACTTAAGAGAAACTAGGAAACTAAAAACTTGGTTCTGTAATTCCTTGTTATGTCACTTATGACATTAAGAATAAAAGAAATTTCTCATGCAGAATCATGAAATGTGGAAACATGGGATCTCAATTTGAAAACAAATCACTTGTGGTTCGTGTATGGTTCTAATGCTTCCAATCATGTACTTCTTTAAGATATTAGACAAGTACTTTCATAACTCTTTTGTTATAAAGTGATTCCAATAATAAGACCATAGTGCAATGTTAGAGTAAAGCATATAAGAGTAAAATGAGAGTTGAGGTTAGTAATAATGTCGCTCTTGGAGTCCTTATAAATCAATTAGACATTTACTTGTGTTAAAAAGTATATAAATTGCCTTGGTGTGATCAAACTTCAAGAAAAAAAGATATATATAAATCTAAATAGTATTTCTTGATGTGGAAAATGGTGAATGGATTCAAAATATTCATTGAACTATTTTAACTACGATGGGAAATAAGGATACCGTGATTGAAAAATGATTTGGAAAAAGGTATCTTAAATCTAAATCTTCCTCAAATCCTAAGATTTATATCTTGTCATCACGTGAGTTTCACAACCGTAGTAAGGGTAAAATTTCAGCATTGAATAAACATTTGAGAAATATAAGCTTAACATAAGAACAGTGAATTAATGACTTTGTATTCAATTTGAAATATGCCAAATAGTTATGTAAGTTATGGAGATTGTCGTAAGAGATAAAGAACCAAATTAAATGGTTGAACTGTAAGTTGAATGTGAAATGAATTTAAGAATTTGTAGATGGAAAAATAAAAAAATTATCCTTGTATAATAATGTTCTTGAAATGTTTAACATAACTAAGATGTAATCATGGTAATGATGGGTTATGTGTTTGTCAATCCTTGAGTCCCTTTCTTGTGGTTTGGTAATCACTAGTATTTTTCCATTGGGAAAAGTGTGGAAACAACATGTATATGGTGTTGTCTTGTTTCTATGTGATTCGATGACTAATGGAAGTGTCTTATGCGTTGTGGAGTTTCTCTTCTTGGAGCCTTTTTGGTGTTGTGTAGTGAGTAACGCAAGTGCAAAAAAATATTACGGTATTTTTAATATTGTATTTGTTAGTGAAATTTTTGTGCGTTACAGCCTACACACAATTTAAATTTGACAGGTGACCCTTTTTATGATTTTTGTTATATCTATTCATCATATCCACCATATGGTATGACATGCCATCTTAAGAAACTTTCTATCACTTTTGTAAAAAATATCTAAAAGATTTAATTCATAATTAACAATATATACATATAAAGGTATTGTGTATTTTAAAATTAAATAATTGTTATCAATTTAATTTTAATATTTTTTAATTCGTAATCAACTCAAAATTAATGGAGAGTAGTATAATTGGATGGTCATATAGTTATGAGTTGTCATAGGCATCTTCCTATATATACGTTATATGTACTATTGTGTGTTTAATTAGTAATTATGCTAACAAGTGTATGCCAAAGTTGAGTTGCACCCATAGGGCCGACAACAATCAAATCATCAATGGTGGACAAAAGTTCTTGGCGATGGACATTGAAGTAATCGACTGAATAACGATGGAATTGTTGGTGCTAGATTGTATTCACATGCTAGGAAAGGAAAACAAGAATGCCTTCCACTTCGCTATAGAATCAAAAGCCTTGTGGATAATTACAAGCGTTGCATTCTTCAGTCGACTTGCAACATTTGGTCTGAATGTTATTACATATGCATTTGTGGGGTGTATCAGAAACTTTGACCTTGCCGCTTTTTCCATGGTCATCAATGTTATTATAGGTTTCACTTCAAGACTTATAGTGAGTTTTCCATTTTCTTTCTTACCAAATCTCTTTTGGGCACAATATTTTGGTTTCTGTTAATGTTGATCATTCATTGGAATAAGGAAAACTTAATTGTTGTGTGACACAAATATTAGTTAAAGCTATAATTTTGTTTACTTGAGTATCTATTATTTCTTTATTCAAATTGTTTCAAGACTAGGAGTAAATTGCCCGCTACATTGTGAAATATTTCCATTGATTTATCTAAATTTAACACTCCTATCACACCATTGTTTTTAAAAGATGCAGCTAGGTTATGGCTTAGTTGTTTAATTCAATGGGAATATGCTGGCAATATATGATTCTCTAGTAGATCTATCTGTTATTATAAAATAAACCTTACTATGTATGTTTATTTACCATCTGTGTGTGGTCTAGACCTCGAATTTCCTCATAGGGTAGTACATTCTACTAATCCACAGACTACTCGCATGCAACATTTTTGCTTCCATTTATGAAAAATACATTTTTAGGGGTGTTTCATTGCTTCGGTGTACTAGAAGTGCTCAAACCTAGGACCTTTGATGAATAAGAAAGAACCTCTAACTAAGCTATTTTGGCATAAACAAGCTTACCATGAATTTAGAAATAAAGTATTTTTCTCCGCGTATTGAGGCCACAAAACAAGCATTTCAATTGGGTTTTGAACATGGAATGTACATATATTTTCCATTTCTTATTTTTTCACCTTTAAGTGAAAATTCCACTCGCACGCACAATGCTTTGACTCAATTATCAATGATTTTTCAACCTTTATCTATTTCCTTTCACTTACTCAAGATTAGTAGTGTAAAGGGTGGCTATAATGTGCTCAAGAAAAAACCATTTCTGTTGGGTTTGAACATGAAACCCATTGGATTCTTCCTATTACTTATTTTTCCTCTTTTAATTTAATTACAAATTATGGTCTCAAGAAAAAGGAACATAGAAAACTAATATTATTAAGGTCTTACAATTTGACCTGTGGAAAATGTGTGATACATGCATTTCAGTTGGGTCTCAAACATGGAACCTTTTCAAATTTCCCCATTTTTGGTTTATCCTCTTCAAATATGTATTGTATTGCTGTGAAGATTACTTATAAGATAGAGATGATACATTGCAACAAAGTGACTTATCCCTCCATTTAACCCCTTCTTGATAACCCATCCCCTTTCCCTGTAATTCACTTCCTCATTTCTTCATTCTTCACTCCATCCCCTCAAAGGCGTTTTCATCGTACACTTCAAAAGTGTATAAAGGAGAGGAGACATCATCAAAAGCGGTCAATGACACATTGACAAAATTTTTGAGGTAGGGTACATTTCTAGATTAAATTATTTCAGCTACAATACTTTTTTTCTCAAGTTGCTGGTTTTGAAACTTCATCAACGGTTATGGCATTTCTATGAAATATCTCATTTGAGAATCGGTGGGCACTCAAGGAGTTGAGGGGAGTAATTTTTTTAACTATTTATTTACCTCTCTCAATTTAAAGTCTTATCTATAAAACAAAATTGAAATTGAACCCGGGACCTCTAATATAAAAAGCAATATATTATTAGTGTTGAGCTCTTTAAAACATTAAACCTTCAAGTTGTAATTGACACTTTTTTTTCATTTCATAAATTAGGCTCTCTAATATAACAATCAAATTGAAATTGAGATTAATTATGCATAGAAATTGAATGAATATGGATAGAGAAGACTGAGCATGATGCTCTCTTGAAGGCCAAGGGAAAGACAATGAAAAGTTGACATGGAACAACCACCATCGTCGCCATAAAATTTTGAAGGGCCTACTACTTTTGGTCTGTCTTTGGCAATGGCAGTAATAAATGAAATAATTCATTTGGCTACCATAGTCCCATTTGTTAGCAAGGAAGCCAAACCAAATATTAAAGTGAAAGGTTGTGTTGAGGATTTGACATTGGGCTTTAAAATTTACACTATAGTCTCATTAATATTTTATTGCCCACAATAAAGCGTTTCATGAAGAAGACACCCCCAGATATTGTTGTGTACATTGACTGGTTAGATATGCTGAGTAGAGGTAATGGAGATGTCCATTTTCTACACGCTATAATGATGCCTTTAGACCTACAACACGGTTCAATGCCATATTACTCCTTACGAGATGTTCCATTTTCTCTGCTTGATGGTCCGTATGGAATTCCTATAAGCTATGAAACATATATATCTCATTACTTTTAGGTGGTACAAAAATCTATTTTCCAGTGTAGGATATATGCATCTTGTGAATCCTGTATCCTTGGTAGAAAACCATCCTTCATGCAAGACGAATAGGGCAGATTAGAGAGTTCTCCCAAATGGGTAGACTTCAAAGAATGTCTTGTTGCTAATTTGCTTTGCATCCAAAATTTTGGTGTGAAAACTAACTCTTGAAGTTGCAAGAAGATGGCATGCACAAGAAGTCCTCGGTAACTCAATGTAATAGCTCCATCATTGCATTCATTTCTTTAGTGTTTATTGCAAGTCAAGATCTCAACTTAAGCTTGAATTTTTGCTGTACAAATCCAATTTGTTCTCACGTCTTTAATATTTAGTATCTTATCAAGTGAAATTAAATTAAATTAATTTAACCCACGTGGATTACTTTGGAACTCATACGATGGAATAAAATTAGATATGGAAGTTGAAACCCTTCTATTTGGAGTTGGAAATTTAGGAAAATAGTTATCGTGAGAAAAAAGAGGAGAGGATAAGAAAATGGTAAATGGAAGGGCAGCAAGACCGGGGAATTTAGTTGAATCATAGAACCCCCATGGTTTTATGCCTATAGCTTCAAAGACACGAATCCTAGAAAATAACTCTTTGTTACAACTCTCTCTCATGGTTTAGTTTTAGAATCTTGTTATTTATCATTATTTTATAGTCTTGTCTATTCTTTATTATTATTATTTTTTAGTGTATTTACTTCTTGGTTCTTTGTTACAACTCTCTCATAGTTTAATCCTAGAAAACGAATCTTTGTTACAAATCTCTCTCATGGTATCCTAAGGCCAATTCGCTTATGCTTATGACATGAACTTGTAGAGAAAGGGACATGTCGGGAGGACTTAACATCCCATATCAACCCGATGTAGTTGCTTATTATAATAACCAAAAAAGATGGAAAATCAGGTGGTTTTGCATTAACTCTATAGATAATATTTCACTTGAGAGGACCTCTAAGATTAAAAGCTTGACTTGCATGCCAAGTCATCCTTTCAAGGCGTGGAGAAAATTTGTGAAAATGTTCAAAACCTTAAAAATCCCAATCATTGATGCATGAATACATGCCCCTCTCCATCGAACTCTTATTTAATAACCCTCATCCTTTCCATCTTTTTGGCTTCCTCATTTTTTCATTCTTCACTCCATCCCCTTCAACATTTCCATCGTACACTTCACATACAATTGCTAGTATATATGTTGTCGTAAAGTCCAACTAATCGATTGCTAGTCTAAAGTGGCACAAAATTTTAGCTTTGTTGAATTTTACACGAAGACGGTTGCTTGCCCGGAAACATTGGTTGAATATTTTTAACCAATGGTTGAGGATTTGCTAAGTTTGAGTCTAGATACGTTTTTTTAATAAATGTTTTGTTCTCCCGGCGAAAGCAATATTTGTCACGGATCTTCCATTGATCTCATGGCCCTCTTAGGCGCCCAATTGCTATGTTGTCCACGCAGATCTGTTATACTCTTAGCTTTTATAAAAAAGAAAAAGTCTATTTCAACTGCATTGATACAGAAATTTGATTTTGTACTCGTTTGGACAATCACGGAAGAACACCATCATGTCGACGTAGTTTTTGTGAGCTCAATCATGTAGTTTTTGTCTGCTCTTTTCACCAGTTTTTAGTTCCGCAAACTTAAATACACGATAGTAAAATATTACCGGGAATAAGCCCGCTGGGAAACAGACATTTTCCAGCAGGGCCTTCTTCAAATAAGGATGCCTCCAGCTTAAGTATATTTGTTTCATTTCTTGTATTTTCGTCTATGTATTAACATATTTAATTGGTACAATGCCCACTTCTCCATATTTTTATTTCCATTATAAAATAAGACATATGTGACAAGTTGGGGAATATTTTAATCACCTTTAATAATAACGAATACACTTTTTTTTTCAGTTTGTATTAATAAGACATTGTTATTTGCCTCACTAAAATAAATTTTCAACGAACAAAATAATGTATGACAAATGTTGATATAAATATTATTTTTAATTTATTTTTACTATATACTCCGTCTAAAAGAATGCAAGTCCAATAAGATATTGCCAATCGTTTTGTTAGAATAAACTTTTCCTAATCGCTCTTATATGTATAAATATGCTAACTTTATATTTTATAAGTACGAATATTTTTTAAGTCAAGTATTACAATAGAATCCGAAAAAACAAAGCACTACAAAGACATGAATTTAAAAATAAATTAATAAATTTTGTAAAAAATATTAAAAAGTTGTACAAGATCTATTAGACGTTAATAACTTTGATTGGTTGAAAGCATTTTATTATTAAATAAATATAACCCTATTAAATATTATTAATTATTTTGTTAAACTAAATTTTAAAATATGATATAGTCATTTTTTTTTTTAACTTTGTTATTACATAATTTTTATTATAAAAAAAGTCCAATAAGATATTGGCAATCATTTTACATATCTTTACAATTTACAAAAAAACATTGTACCCCTATATGTCTCAAAATATGATTAATCACTCTAGGTTGGTTATAGATTTAAAAAAAAAAATTATTAAATTTGTTTCGTTAATAAATTCTTAAAATTATATCTCAATCATTAAAATATTTGATTAAAAAAATAGGATAAAGATATAATATCATGGTAATATACTACTTTTTTCAATGATAGTCATTTCTACTAATATATTAACAACATAATTGTCTATATAAATACTTAACATGTGTATGCATGTGTTTTCTTGTACACATACACGTGCGTACGTCATGTGTGGGTGTGTGCACCCATGCACGCATACACACATATGTGTGTGGGTTTAATTAATTTATTATTGATGTATCAATATATTTCAAACATACTTTATTTCCATGGAATAGATGCATTTTCTTGAGTTTAAATAGCCTATTAAGTAAACTTCTTTCTAGTTTTTTTAGCTTATAATCATAATTAGTTAATGTTTCCACATTATATACTTTAAAATCTAAGGTTCAAATACATGTACCCTAAGTTCCCTCTATTCCGAACTATAATTATAAGAGTATTAATGTCCATGAAAAGTAAAAAATGGTATAAGGGCCTAAAGAATATAAAATATAAAAGAAGAAGAAAAAGGAGTGCATAACAAACTTTAAGAAATAAAAATCTATATATAAATAAACAAAAGAGAAAATGTCATATCATTCGATGGATCACAAATCTCACCATATTAATAAACCTTTTAGGAGGTCTCTTCCTACACATTCTTAGTGAAGAAAAAAGTGACACAAAATAATAAATAATTTGGGTATCAATTATTGAAAATGTATTGTCTATTTATATGTTGGAAAATATTGAAATTATTTCAAAAGAAAAAGGTAAACAATATTTAGTCCTCAAAATCCATTAAATCCTATCTAGAGAGTTTTATGAGTCCCTATAGAGGCTACAAAATCTTCCTTTTATATTAAAAAGGTGAATATTTAGAAATAAAATGATCTTTAGTTTTAATTCCAAACAAAAAAATTTGATCAATATGATGTTCTTAATAGATATGGTGTTGTACCTCTACGCAATAGTGATATAAATAAACTCTTAGTTATGTTAATGGAATACTCAAACTATAAGATAATTTAATCTAGATGTATTATAAATATTACTTCATCCCATCTCGAAAATTGACGATACGAGTTTATATAATGTTGAAGTTTAGAGGAAAGATTCTAACAAGGCAAGGTATCCATTTAGACAAAAGTTAGGATTTAGATATCTCATATTTGATAAGCCTATTTAATTCTCTTTTATATACATCTAATGTGTATCAATTCTAAAATTACATCCCGGGAATTTTTTGTGTCAATAACATCAAGGTTTGTAAGTAAGGAAGCCTTGGTGTATAAAAATATATTTATCCAATGTTATGATGGTTGAATATAGAATTTGCATGCTTCATTTGTGTTCTTGAATAAACAAATTACAGTTTTTTATATTTGCCTAATCTTGTTTATCATATTTTCCACTTCAAAGATAAAAACAATAATAATGCAAGGGTTTATCAAATTTTAAAAGAATAAAAACATGAGGAATGGATATTTTATCATAGAGATTCTCACATACTGAGGAGGGTAAGTAATATTTTACTTTACCCTTTACCATCTTTGAAAATGCATTTCTCCTATATTTTAGCCCCATAAAAATAGTAGTTGTAACAAGTGTGTGGCGGTAGTGAATCATTGTTTCAATATATTGAAGTGCATCCAAAAACACTATTAATCAATAGTGGTTGGGAATCATAACCATTTATTTGTCCAGACACAACATCCAGTGCCAAGTTGAATTGCGTATACATCTAATTTTTACTTTTCATCTTTCGAGATATGGTACTTGTACGCGGGAAAAGTGACAAGCGCGTGGGAATCTATAGGTAACTCTTCCGCGTGCACCCGAACTCCCAGAGTCGTCGTGCGAGACAGCCGGTGGGGATGGAATATGCGTGGGATGCAGACAAACTAGTTAGGCAGTCTAATGTCTTCGACACGCACTAATGGAATTTGTGAATCTAAGGCAAAGAAGGCCCTTCTAACCTGGACTGGTGTGATAGATCGGTCAGCAAGGATGACTGCTCGAAGGCTCCAATCAATATCGAGCTCTGGCGTGATTCGATCTATGGGTTGTGGAATACGTGGAAAATGACCCGGTATAGTTTCGTGTATTTCTCCGGATAGGGTCATATGGTGGATGGTAAATATAGTCAACTCTATGGACGGTTCTCTGGCCTAGTCCAGAATTCTCTAGCTTTGTTAGCTGTTGTGTCCAGCAAGGATAATTGTTCGATGATAATAGGTGGAAGTGGAGTAGACTGAAATACTAGTGTGCGTAGGCCAGTGTCTATGTCTAATTCTCTTATGGATTCGTTGGGCTGCGGGATTTGTGGGTCACAACCATAGGTTCGTGGTTGTTGTGGACCAGCTATGGTCATGCGTGGAATCAAGTCCTGATCCCTAGTATCCAATAATCATACGCTTTCTCAGCTTCTATGTTTAGGACCAATAACTGCGTGATTTTCTCAGAATATCTCACAGATGTTCGTGCAACCTGGATCCTTAGATTAGTATCTATATCTGTGAGAATGTCTCCCACGCTTTTGTGGGACCAAAGGATCACAACCAAAGGTTTGTTCTCTTCGAACCCTTCTGGTCATGTGAATGTTTACCTAGGGCAATCTATAGTTTGGTTGGTTTGACCAAAACGTGTGTGCTTGGTCGTCTTCTATGTTTAACCCTCTCAACCGAGAGCCACCGAGTTGTAAATCTGATGTTGTTTGGAAGAATTGTATTCTCGAGAATTTGGTCTATGTCAACTATTGTTGTTATGAGATTGGGTTGAGGCACGATTGGCTCGAAAATGTATTCTCTGGGCTCCTACGTCCCGTAATTGTCATACAAACGCAATAATATAAACAAACTGTAATATAGTGAATTCTAAGTATATGAAATATATTTTATAGCATATATGACTTCTATTTTTAAGATGTTTATAAGAATTTAAGAAAGTAGCTATTTAAAATATTTAGAATTGATAACTAAACTATAATTTAAAACAAACAAAATAGCGAGTGTAGTTATTTTATGCATGTAATTTGTATATCTATTCTAAACAATGAAATAACTAATCTATTTGCAAGATTCTCGATCCTACCTCAGAAGTGAGGAGTGAATCATAGTTTCTCATAAACTATCAATCCTCACAGCTTCCCTGGCAATATCAAGAATAGAATTTATTGAAATGAAGCAATTATCTACTCTATTTGATATGATTATAACTAGAAATTTGAAAGTTAAAACCACGGATTCGCAGAGCGGTGGCGAATCCGATGGTGTGTGTGATCTTGTCCCCTCAGTATGATCTCCTCGTTCTTTCATGTTCACGTGGATCCAGAAAAGCGTGTAATGCTAGCATCGACAGGAGTAGATATTGGGACAAGGACAGCTCAGAATGCAGACCGAAAATGTGAGTAGGAGAGGGACAGCGCAAGAGTACAGAGCTTGGCTTATGCTATTCCTAGCGGGATTTTACTGTGAGTCATGCAACATGAAACGATCAGAACCTGAAACTATCCTATTTGAAGAGCAAAACCTGCAACTTTAATGGCTTCCTAGGCTATTCTATTCCAATGGATTGGATAAAACAACAACACTGTTTGCACAAGCTGGATATGTGGCTTACCAGAGCTGGACAATGCTAATGAGCATGCAAATGAACTAAAACTATGGCTTCTAAACAAGATAACAAGCTGAACTACTGAAAATGAGGATATGAGAGCTAAAGATTAGTCTTTTTGCTTGTGCACAAAGCAATTCATTTATAGGAATTCAAACACCCAAAGATCAAAATCAAAGCTGAACTCCTAAACAATAAACAAAGGAAAACACTATTCCATGGGACCAAAAACAAAAATGCAAGCTTAAGTCAACAAGGAAAGCTGGTGAAAGGTTGATATTTCATGCGAGTCGCATCAAAAGAACGTTCGGAAAATGCATAAAGGACCGCCGCCTGCTCGGGTGGTGGCGATTCAGGACCGCCGCCTTGTTCAAGCGGCGTGATTCAGACCGCCACCCCTGATCGGGCGGTGGTTTAGTTACTAAAGAGAAAAGGGGCAAGAAAGAGGGGAAAAGGGGAAAACAAAGCACGCGCGGGGGCTAAGCGGGGCATGCGGGATGTTAACACACACTTGGAGAGTTTTTCGGATCCCGAACACCTTGCGAGAGACTGTATCATCATTGGGGCACTTATTACACTATTCGTGATACAGTACCTTACAATTTTGGTACGTACATATTGCCCCCTCGGAGAAGCGTTTTAGCCATGAAGAGGCGTAAAACGGTGGGTCCAGTATGGCGTCATCCCGAAATGGGAAGTAGAAGTTATACGACACGTCCAGGTGTGTTGAAATGATGCCATCCAAAATTCCCGCTACCTGCAAAATGAAAAGAGAACTCAAGTGCAGATAGATACAATAGTTTGAAAAATAAACGCTAAGAATAATAGGGAATGAGAACGTACCATTTGTGCGGGGATAGGAATTTACCTCCATCAGCGCTCCAAACCTGTGAAAAGTCATTTTAAAACAAAACAGAGTGCTATATATATGAAAGTGGGCCCATTTTCCTATTCATTTGCACGAGTTGAATTGGTTGTTTTTGAGCTCTGGGACCCACGGCGATGGTTTCTTGCGTGAGTATAATCAAAACGTCCGCAGCGAGATCGTGATCATGCCTCCACGTGCGGAACACCGCCCTGCTAGATCACAGGTTGGTTTTCTTCAATTTTGTGTTTTTCCCCCTTTAAATTTGAAATGTTAAATTTACTTTGTAATGGGGGTTATTTTTGAAAATATTAGGTTCAAAAGGTCCCACTAGGGGGCGCTCTTGGGTAGGCTCCATTTTTAGGTCAAATGGTCATTTTTTGCTTGTTTTAGGCTTTTTAAGATTAAAAACCCGCGTGGATTTTCGAACCACGACCGCCGCCGCCCAGGCGGGCAGCGGTTACACGAGGGCGGCCACCGCCTGTTTAGGGTGGCGGTTACACAACCGCCACCTTTAAGGCGGCGAGTTACAAAACCACCTCCTGCTCGGGCAGGCGGTTTTGCACCTGTAATGTAAAAGAACTTATATTTGAGATTGTGTTTGTATTTTTTTGCATTTCTACGTGTTTTTATGACTTTCTCGGTATTGTTCGGATGCTAAATTGCTCTATTTTGTGTGTTTTTGGGTGTATGCAGGTGAGAGAGGAGTATATCAGATGGAGTAGAGAGAGAGTGTGTGATTGGCTCTCAGGAGTACTGGATGCCCTCTTGCAGGACGAGGAGGACACACTTCAAAGGGTTGGTATACTACGTATATCGCGTGTGCCTCATGTTGCACCATCTAGTCACATCCTTTGTGACTTATTCTCTTACTGGGATGCAGATCGGAACACCTTCCGACTGCCAGGGGTCCGTGGTGAGTGGACCATCACACTCGAGGATGTCTACCACATTCTGGGGGTCCCGATCATCGGGAGGAGACTTACATTAGAGACAACAGGCTCACAGGCACAGATTACACAGTGGGTAGCATATATGGGAGATGCAGTTATCTCCACGGGGTCGAAGAAGGGAGTGAGAGTTCGATCCATTCCTTCTTTGCCTATCCCCGTACTTCGACAGGCCATCATGGGGATCCTTGCCTCGAGACTGATCGGGGACAAGGGAGGGGATACATTGTTATACTGCTGGGCCCCCATCATTGCGCAGATAGAGGGGCACGGCCGGATATACGCCTGGGGTGCAGATATTCTGGGGACCACCTACCATGATTTATACAGGGTGGTCCGTTTACAGGGACAGTCATTGAGCCACCCGACTTTAGTCATGAGTTGGGTGTATGAGTGTTTTATCCCTTATGGCAGGGGCGTGGAGGTGGCAGATCCTGGGGCTGTGAGGGCAGCTAGATGGACAGATATGTCGGTGCTTAGAGCACCTCACCAGCCAGTTGCCTCCCTTACTACTGCAGACATGGAGGTGACACCATACCGGCTTATGGCCGGCATATGGGGCGAGGAGACTCTTACCCTGATCTCCTGCTCCACCACAGGGCAGCTCATTGATCGAGTGGGACGAGTGGAGGTGCATCCTTTTGGCGAGTTCCTCAGCAGTTTGGCCTACCGTATTTGGGCATGCTTCCCCAGTGGCGCCAGTTTACAGATCAGTTCGCGAGGCCAGAGGGGGGCCTAGAGGCCGTGGTTGGACAGTGATCACTCCTGGCATTCCCATTGCAGCCAGGAGGATAGTTCGTGCTAGAGGGAGAGCTGGTGCACCTCGGGCACCTTTACTTCAGATTGCTGCGGGTCCTGCTCATAGTAGCGATGACCCCATAGATATTGACTCCGACTCTGAGGAGCTTACAGAGGGAGGGTCGGAGGAGCAGACTGATGATAGTGATCCTGAGTGGCATGACACTCAGGACATTATGCAGGTAGAGAGGGCTGAGCAGAGCACAGAGAAGGACACTCTAGTTTCAGAGGAGCCACTCTCTCAGGGCCATGGTGGAGAGGATGAGTCAGTTGCAGGGTGACATGTTGCCCCTGCCACAGGAGCAGCCCCTCAGTCGGCAGCGGCATCCGCGGCAGGTGCCGGTCCCAGCGACCCATCTTGGAGGCCCGGGGATCCGAGTAAGTTACCCTTTCTTCCTTCTTTAACGTTTGTTTAATTTAGGATTTTTTTAATTGCTATCTCTCCTTGTGTTTTTATCTTGTATCTTTTAGCCTCTTTCTTGGTTTCTAATTCATTTTTCTTCTTTGTTTGTAGAGACTGTTGACGAGTGGCGGGATCTGATCCGCAGGGTATGTACCGATTCCCTGATGATCCCCATGGATAGGACCCACGTGGAGCTATCCGTAGATGTCGGGGAGCCCTCAGCAGCCGGTAGGCATACCGATGTCTTCGCTCCCGTTTGGCACATGGCCAGGATGGTGTCGACCCTCCGCACAGAGTTAGCGGGCTATAGGACGGCTGAGCGCCTTATGAGGAGCCATTCTCGTGGTGAGACCATGGCTGCCCCTCGGGACCCTGAGCCCTCCGTACATTCAGAGCGCCGGCGTAGCCGGAGTCCTAGGCGAGGGCGTGCACCTTCGGAGGGGTCACGTAGGGGTTGAGAGGCCATTTGGCCCTTGTGTATTTTGTACTATTGTATATCACGGGCTCTTTGAGTGTTTTGACCATGCCTAGTGCATGATGGCATTGTATATAAACATTGATTATTTATATATATATGCATTCGTCTTTGGATCAAAAGCTTGTCACTCATGTTTTCCCTTTCCATTTCCAGCTTCTTTGTGTATACTACGATGTATGTTTATATGCTTTTAGAATGTATGAAATGGTGAACAAATGATGTAAATGCTTTTTTCCTTTTGTTTTTTTATGGTGCTAATACATGATAATGTAGATATATTATGATTTTGAATCTTAGCTTCTGTGAGCAATTTGGATACCTCATGTTTGTTTTGGCAAAGTGATGAAAATAACCAGTACGATGAACAGATTAACTTGCCCCACTCCTAACTCCACGCAACTAGTAAGATGCGAGGGCTCATCACCAAGAGCCAAGAAGGGCGCAAGTTATGAAATGTGGTGAAATGATAGTGATGAAAGGCAGACAAAGCTCTGGCGGAACCAAATTGGAAGCTACAAGCCAACTCCACTCGAGTGACTTCATAGTTTTGGATGCGACCTGCTTTGCGGTTTATCCAGACTTAGACTTGTAGATGGCCACATAGTAGACAAAATCTGGGTTTTTAGGATTTTAACTCTTTTGGGATTTTGAACATCTGTTTCATTTGTTTTTTACTCAAAGTTTGAAAGTTTGAATTGTTTGCGTATGACCATTTGTACTTATTTGTCAAGAAGACCCCCTACACTTTGCCCCATGCTACTAGTAAGAAGCGTGGGTTTATCACCGTGGGCAAGGCATAGGAAAGTAAGGGCATTTCCATCCTTTCCCAACCCTACGTCACTAGTAAGAGACGTAAGCTCATCACCGAAGGTTGGTGGGGCAAGGAAATGTGTAAAAATAAAATTTTCTGTTTAATTACTTGTTGACTTATTTTCTTGAGTAAAATGTCAGTATGTGCTTATTCCCAAAGAGATGTATATACGGGATAGATGTGACACCATGAAGCTTCTAGAATAGACCATAGGCAAGGCACCTATCCTAAGAAGAAATCAAAGCGAGAATAAACTTGCAGATCTTGGTATGGTTACCGTTAAGACTTTGTCATGTCTATCTTTATTTGATAAAAGATTCCGAGATGATTCGATGATATATGAAGATGGAGAGGTATGATTAAAGAGCTTTATGCCAACAACATCATGAGTTTGTAATGAATTGCTTTGAGAATAGATTCCTTGATCACAATTTATGTAAGAAACAAGTGGACAAAATGATCCTAATTTATATGAAAATGCAATGTAGATAGTTATATAAGTAGCGTTAGTTGCTTATGCGTAGAAACGCTTGAGGTGCAAGGAATTGACTGTTTCACCAAACTCCTCACCTTCTAGCGTACATAAGAGGTATGCACCATTTCCGTAGTCCTTCATGACTCGGTATGGGCCCAACCATTTGGGCCGGAATTTCCTTCCTTCGCCGGTCTTCTTATCGATCCGGTTGTCTAGTCTTAGAACTAGATCACCTTCGTATATATCGCGTTCATAGACCTTCTTGTTATACTGCCGGCACATTTGGTCAGCATAAGCTCTATGCCGCTGCTTTCAGCATCTAACCTAGTTTCATCTAGGCTTTCTAGTTGGGAAAGACGTGCTTCTCTGTAAGCGTCTTCATCCAGAATCCCTTGTAGTGAAATGCGGAGACTGGGTATTTCGACCTCAAGTGGGAGAACTGCTTCTGCCCCAAATACCAGCGAGAAAGGAGTTGCTCCCATTGGTGTTCTTATTGAGGTTCGGTGGGCCCACAAGGCCGGATATAACTTCAAATGCCAATCTCATTTGTTTTCTTTCACCGTTTTAAGGAGAATGGCTTTCAGTGTCTTGTTTGTTGCTTCAGCCTATCCGTTGGCTTGGGGATAATACAAGGAAGCCGTATGATGGCTTATTTTAAATTTATTGCATAGCTCACTAACCTCTTCATTCTTAAAAGGAGTTCCATTATCGGAGATAATCATTTGCGGGATACCATACCTGCAAATGATTTGGTTCAAAATGAACTTGGTGATTACAGAACCAGGTACAGTGGTAAGAGGCATAGCCTCTACCCATTTGGTAAGATATTCAGTGGCCGTGATTATAAAATTATGGCCGTCTATGGATGAGGGAGAGAATTTCCCTATTAATTCTAGACCCCATGTAGAAAAGGGCCATGGAGTAGCGATTGGTTGTAGAGCTTGTCTTTGGCATGCGGATCTCGTGGGAGAATTCTTGGCACTTATGACACTGCGTGTAAACTCTATTGCATCATGTTCTAGAGTGGGCCAAAAATAGCCCATTCGATGTATTTTTCGAGTGGTGGCATGGCCACCGAAGTGGCCTCCACATATACCGCTGTGGGATTCATGGAGAATCCTCTTGGATTCCTCCATGTCGACACACCTTAGGAGCATTCCATCGAACGCTTTTCGATAGAGCACCTTGCTCTATAATGATGTATTTAACTATGATTATTCGTAACCGCCTTCTTTTTGTGGTGTAACTCCTCCAGGGTACGTATGGTCCATGATATAATTAATGATATCAGTGTACCAAGGACACTCAGAGATAGCGGGTCGGGTTTTGATGTAGTATACGCATTCATCTGGAAAGTCTAAATCTACTAAATCACCTCCGTCTAATGGGTTGTCAGCTAACCAATCCATGATGATTTTCCCTTTAACCGACTTCTGATTTACAAATGTTAATTTGAATTCTCCCATTAAGGTTATAAAACGTCCAGCCTTTTTAGACAATGACCCTTGTGTGAGGAAAGTCCGTAGATGGTCCATTTTTACCATGACCTTCATTTCTTGATTCAGCATATAATGTCTTAGGCATTTAGTAGCAAAGACTATGGCAAGGCATTCTCATTCTGCCTGTGTATAGCATGTTTCATAGTCGAGTAGCGTTCGGCTAATGAAATAAATCACACGTTCTCTCTTGTTATCATCTTCTTGGGCCAACATGCAAGCTAATGAGACATTGGTAGCTCGTGAGTATAAAATCAATGGGCGGTCTAACTTAGGTGGCATTAGCGTAGGTGGTGATAAAAGGAAACGCTTAACTGCATCAAAGGCTTCATTGCAATCTTCGGTCCAATCAATGCTATAGTCTTCTTGAGTAAATTATTAATTGGATGAATAGCGAAGCTCAAGTCCGGGATGAATCTTCGGATTGCACCTAGCTTTCCGAGAAATGACCCGATTCCATATTCATCGAAGGTGGAACCATTTCGAGGATGGCCTGAATTTTGGTTGGGTCAACATCTATCCCTCGTGACGATATGATATAACCTAGGAGCTTCCCTCCTGTTACACCAAAGACACATTTCTCTGGGTTTAGTGTGACTCCGTATTCTATTAGGCGTGAAAGAATGACGCGAAGTACTTCGGGATGGTCACAACGCTTCTTGGCCTTAGCCAATAAGTCATCTACGTAAGATTCCATGATTTTATGAATTAGATCGTGAAATATGTATGTCATGGCCCCCCGGTATGTAGCACCGGCATTTTGAGACCGAATGGCATAATAGCGTAGCAATAGGTTCCCAAGGAGTTATAAACGTGGTTTTAGCTTGATCTTGCTCGATAGATATTCTGATTTGATTGTACCAGTTGAGAATCCATGCATGAGAGACAAAAGTTCAAAACAGCTTTGTTGCATCAACAATAACATCTATGGATGGTAATGGGAAGTCCTCCTTAGGACATGCTTTGGGTCTTGATGTCTCGCTTTGAAATCTATGCATGATGCGTATCTTTCCATTCTTCTAATGGTTCATCTTCTATCATCCGATGTTGACATCGATTGTTTCTTCGATCAAAGAGGTGTTACCCTCTTAAAACTCGAGGTGTGGCGTTGGAGGTAAATCCAAATCATCCCCATTTTCTACTCTGCGTATATGCTAGGTTCCATTTGTGAGGGAAGATCCGTTATGAGATTTCCGAAGTGGGAAGACGAATGTGGAATTAAGGATAAATCCAGCATATGATAGGAGAGATGTAATGCCGCATAGGCATTTAAGTATTCCAAAGTGGCCATATTATTATCAACATGGTCTAGGATGGTATATTCACTTCTGCTTGAAAGGGGATTCGTTGTTATTTTTATCAATGGTTCGTCACGAATGGACACTGTGAAATGAGTATCTTCTAACTCATCGCTTGGAGTAAAACGTGATGCTGAAGTTGTTATTGAATTAGCGAGAATATTTTTCTCTCGTGGGATTGCTTCAATGGATATGAAGTTAAACGCCTTGCTTAAATCTAATACAGCTTTTTTGTAGAGTTGCAAATGTTCGGCTTTAGTTTCATATACCTCAGAGACTTGGTTTGCCACTAATTGTGAGTCTCCTAAGACTCTGATGTTGTCAACACCAATTCTTTTGGCTAAGGTGAGACCAAGGAGGAGGGCTTCATACTCAGCGCCGTTGTTTGTTCATTCAAAGTTTAACTTAAAGGAAAATGGGAGGACTTTCTCCTCGGGAAAAGTAAGAATTATACCTGCCCCCGCTCCATAATGGCATTTAGCTCCATCGAAATGGAGAGTCCAATACTTAGTTGGGAGTATAGATGTTGGTGCATTTGCTGCGTTTGCGCACTGTACTTCTACCATACAGAGGTCCTCTGCTGGAAGGAAACCAACACCTAGGGAATATCCTATGCCTACTGAATCAAATGGTAAGAACATTGGTGAATCTTGTTGAATCAATATGTTTCTTTAGTTATCTTTGGGGTTGGGATTGTTTTGGTTATCTTTGGTAGTTTCAAGATCGTTGTAGGTACCAACTTCTCCTCGGTTTTGGGTCGGTGGGTTTATTAAGTTGGTTTGTTGGAAGTTCAAATTCTGAGTGCACACCTGGTCTTTTCTTCAAATCAGCTAGGTGCAAATCGAAAGGTTTTGGATCGCCTTTGGCTACAAATACCTTTCTTAGATGTAAGAATCTTACTTCTGAAATAAAGTAGAAGGGATTGCCTTCATTCGGTGTATCCATGGTCGGCCGAGTATCATATTATAATTAGTTTCCCGATCTATAATATAAAACTCAGTCAAAATGGTTTTGGGCCCTAAGGTGACCGGCAGTGTTATAGTTCCTATCGAAGTGGCTTTAAGGCTATCATAGCCTCTCAATGTATTTTGAGTAGTGGAACAGTTTGTTTCCCCATATCCAAGTTTTTGGAGGAAAGAGAAAGGGACTATGTTAACTGCGGCCCCATCGTCAACCATTGCCCGTTTTACATAGTTATTATAAACCCATACTTGTAAGTGTAAGGTTGGATCACCTCGGCGTGCGATCTCAGCATCTATGGGCATTTTACTTATTTTGAATATGAATTCGACATCCTTGTCCGGCTGCCCCGGAGGGTGGATATCAAAATCTACGTGATTTACTTGTGTTTCAGGAGGTGGAGTGATGTTAATTAGATGGCCTAGACCTAATGCTTCTAAAAGAGTAGCTCTGTGAGGGGGAGAGTTCTTTAGTAAGTCCAAAAATGAAATGTGTGAGAAGGTCTTTGTTAGGTCACTAATTAAATCATAGGCACCGATGGGTTTTTCTACTATTTGTTGACTCTTATCTGTTTCTGGCAGATGACTTGGGCTCGGTTGAGAGAAATACTCTCGTGTTCTTGTTATAGCTTCGATAGGTAGTTCAGCGTCTAATTCTACCAAACTGACTATCTTGGGTCTCGGTTGACTTCCTAACTGTGGCAGCAATGATGGATTTAGTGAAGTCGAGGCTTCATGATCATTGTTTCCCGTCATTGCACCTTTGTTTGTTCCAGTTGGATTTAGCCTATTGCTATCATGATTTGGGAGTGGATAATTAAAGATCTTGAGGGGAGAATTCGAGGGGAAACTACCCCTACGCGGCGTATTTGGTTGTGATGACACGGGATGCAAAAACAAATGCTGTGAAGAAGCTGTCTTTGTTCTTACGTTGGAAAACGATGCATGAATTTTGTGGAAACCACAATAAGAATTGGGGTTGTAATTCTGTTTTGTTGGTTTGGTGTGTATTGTGGCCTAAAATTCTGATCAAACTGTTGCCTATTAGGATTAAAATTTTACATTGGTTGTTTCTGGCTTTGGTTTTGATAACCAAATGAGTTTTGTCCTGGTCCTTGTATAGGATTTCGCCGTTGTTGTTGTTGTTGTTGTGGATGGTTAAAATCCACTATATTGATCGTCGGGGTAAAGTTGTTGTTTCGTTGGTTGTTTGTTTGTGATGGAGTATTAACAACATTTACCCTCTTGGGCTGATCGGTTACTCCATCCGTTGTTACCCCACGATTTTTGTTAAGGATTTTGGGTCCTTGATTGACATTTGTGATAGTTGTAGTGTTACGAGTGGAGGTGATTAACCTCCCATTTGTTTCGTATGTCTTGCGACCACTATCTATCGCTACTTGATCTATTCAAAGGGCGCTTCTTAAGTACTTCATCGTAAGTTCTTAATGGGAAATTTTGGACTTCTTCTTTCACCTCCTGCTTGAGAGAATGAAGGAATAAATCGCATAGTTCCATTTGATCCATGTTTGGAGCACTTTGAAGAATAAAGAAGCTGTCCGCCACCTTTGGATGAAATGGGCGTGCATTCGTTGTGTTCTTGTTTGATGTGTAAGAATTCCCTGATTCCTGTTCTCAACAATTTGTTCATGTCGAATGCCTTAATGAATTCTGATACGAGCTGTTTAAATGAATGGATGGAGGCTTCAGGTATTCTATAATACCAGTCGAGAGCAATGCCTTCCAAGGTTTTGGGGAATATTTTAGCAACAACCCCATCCCAAGGGAGTAATTCTCGTATGGCTGTAGCGTAAGCCTTGATATGCGCGTTTGGATCTCCCTCACCTTTGTACTTGGGTAAATCGGGAAGGGGTCTTGGAAGCATGACGCTTCGTATGGCGAAGTCTAAGGGCTCCTTCAGATATTCTGAATAAGTCCCTATCGCATAGCTTTTGACCATTGATGGTGGTTCTTTGAGGAGTGGTGGTGGGATGGGTTGTTGATACGATAGAGTATGCATTGGTAGGGGCATAGGGAAGTCCTTGCGTTTGAACAAAAATGCCGGGAGAGGAGAACATATCTCCTTGTGGTGATTTGGAGTACATGTTTAAGTATGACGGGGTATTGTCTAGGAACGGATTGTTTAATACTAGACCGGGAGGATTAGTGTTAGAGAAGATGGGCCTTGTTGGCATTTGTTGTGGATAGTGAGGTGGCATGCCTAACGTGCCTACTCCTGTGAGGAGATCTACTTGGCCAGGGTGGTATGGAGGATTGGAACTTCCTGCTTGTATGAACGGAGAATTTTGACTTGCTTGAGCAAGTTCTAACCCTCTCACTTTTTCTACTAATGTTGAAATGACTTCATTTGGTGAAGTCACGGTGCTTTTCCTGAGCGGCGTTTGTTGTATACCCTGGTGTTGTATAGGCATGTGATATCCTGTCATGAACTGATCACTATCTTGCCAAGTTTCTCTCGAGAGTATTTCCTATATGCAGTGGCATAGAGGTATTTTCTTGAAAAGAGATCTCGGGTTGTATTTGCAAACCTCTTATAGGTGGGTACATACCCCGAGAATGTTGTTCACTCCTAGGATAACGTATTGACCGTTCATCATCTAAGACCGGATATGGGTCGATTGTCTACTAATTTGTGGTCTAAGTAACATCGAGGAGACGAACTAGATTCTCTCGGTAACGCGTCATATTGTTCGAGGAGCTGAAGGCTCTGTTTGTTGTGTTCGAGGGGTTGATCTAACTCCTCCGTTTGAAAAGATGAATTATATCTAATTCTTGGGGTTTGTGTTGACAACTGATTAGTTGAATAGTTGTCGCCCCATCACCGAGAGCAAGGGTGATGATTATTCATTGGGCATAGTATGCCTCAAGACCCAAGAGAGGGTCCATATTCATCGAATCTCGACATATTCGGGGGGTATATGAATACCCGCAGAATAATGGGAAGGAACGAAGGTGATTTGTGAAAGAACACGTGATACTATAACTCCGAATGAGAAAGTAGGAAGTTTACGTCAGCTTCACTAATTTTGTTTGTTTCACGTCGGGTTCACCAATTTTCTCTATTTGGAAAAGTGACAAGCAAGCGTGGGAATCTACAAGTAACTCTTCCGCGTACCCAACCTCCGAGGTCGTGCCGAGACAGCCGGTGGGGATGGAATATGCGTGGGATGTAGAAAAACTAGTTAGGCCAGTCTAATGTCTTCGACACGCACTAATGGAATTTGTGAATCTAAGGCAAAGAAGGCCCTTCTAACTAACCGGGTGGTGTGATAGATCGGTCGTGCAAGGATGAGCTGCTCAAGAAGGCTCCAATCAATATCAAGCTCTGGTGTGATTCGATCTATGGGTTGTGGAATACGTGGAAAATGACCCGGTATAGTTTCGTGTATTTCTCCGGATAGGGTCATATGGTGGATGGTAAATATAGTCAACTCTATGGACGGTTCTCTAGCCTAGTCCAGAATTCTCTAGCTTTGTTAGCTGTTGTGTCAATGAGGATAATTGTTCAATGATAATAGGTGGAAGTGGAGTAGACTGAAATACTAGTGTGCTTAGGCCAGTGTCTATGTCTAATTCTCTTATGGATTCATTGGGCTGCGGGATTTGTGGGTCACAACCATAGGTTCATGGCTGTTTAGGACCAGCTATGGTCATGCGTGGAATCAAGTCCTGATCCCTAGTATCCAATAATCATACGCTTTCTCAGCTTCTATGTTTAGGACCAATAACTGTGTGATTTTCTCAGAATATCTCACAGACGTTTGTGCAACCTGGATCCTTAGATTAGTATCTATATCTGTGAGAATGTCTCCCACACCCGGCTGTGGGACCAAAGGATCACAACCAAAGGTTTGTTCTCTTTCGAACCCTTCTACAGTCATGTGAATGTTTACCTAGGGCAATCTGTAGTTTGGTTGGTTTGACCAAAACATGTGTGCTTAGTCGTCTTCTATGTTTAACCCTCTCAACTGAGAACTGACCAGTTGTAAATCTGTTGTTGTTTGGAAGACTTGTATTCTGAGATTTTGGTCTATGTCAACTATTGTTGTTATGAGTTGGGTTGAGGCACGATTGGCTCAAAACGTATTCTCTGGGCTCCTAGGTCCCGTAATTGTCATACAAACGCAATAATATAAACAAAACTGTAATAAAGTGAATTCTAAGTATACAAAATATATTTTATAGCATATATGACTTCCTTTTGTATTTTCGATGTTTATAAGAATTTAAGAAAGTAAGCTATTTAAAATATTTAGAATGATAACTAAACTAATAATTTAAAACAAACAAAATAGCCTAGTGTAGCTATTTGTCTGTGCAATTTGTATATCTATTCTAAACAATGAAATAACTAATCTATTTGCAAGATTCTCGATCCTACCTTAGAAGTGAGGAGTGAATCATAGTTTCTCAGAAACTATCAATCCTCACAGCTTCCCTGGCAATATCGAGAATAGAATTTATTGAAATGAAGCAATTATCTACTCTATTTGATATGATTCTAACTAGAACTTTGAAATTTAAAACCTGGATTCCGCATAATAGTGGCGAATCGATGGTGTGTGTGATCTTGTCCCCTCAGTATGATCTCCTCATTCTTTCGTGTTCACATGGATCCAGAAAAGCGTGTAATACTAGCATCGATAGGAGTAGATATTGGGACAAGGACAGCTCAGAATGCAGACCGAAAATGTGAGTAGGAGAGGGACAGCGCAAGAGTACAGAGCTTGGCTTATGTGATTCCTAGCGGGATTTTACTGCAAGTCATGCAACATGAAACAATCAGAAACTGAAACTATCCTGTTTGAAGAGAAAAACCTGCAACTTTAATGGCTTCCTAGGCTATTCTATTCCAATGGATTGGTAAAACAACAACACTGTTTGCACAAGTTGGATATGTGGCTTACCAACAGCTGGACAATGCTAAATGAGCATGCAAATGAACTAAAACTATGGCTTCTAAACAAGAAAACAAGCTGAACTACTGAAAATGAGGATATGAGAGCTAAAGATCAGTTCTCTTTTGCTTGTGCACAAGCAATTCATTTATAGGAATTCAAACACCCAAAGATCAAAATGAAACTGAACTCCTAAACAATAAACAAAGGGAAAACACTATTCCGGGGACCAAAAACATAAATGCAAGCTTAAGTTGACAAGGAAAGCTGGTGAAAGGTTGATATTTCACGCGATTCGCGTCAAAAGAACATTATGGAAAACGCGTAAAGGACCGCCGCCCCGCTCGGGGTGGCGGTTCTGAGACCACCCGCCGATCGGGCGCGGTTTAGTTACTAAAGAGAAAAGGGGCAAGAAAAGAGGTGAAAAGGGGAAAACAAAGCACTCGGGGGCTAAGCGGGGCATGCGGGATGTTAACGCACACTTGGAGAGTTTTTCCGGATCCGAACACCTTGCGAGGAGACTGTATCATCATTGGGGCACTTATTACACTATTCGGCAAAGACAAGTACCTTACAATTTTGAGTACGTATAGTACTAAATGTTTTCAAATATGCGAGATAAGGGCCAATGATGTATCTATTTATTGAGTGGGTGCCTTAACAGTATCTGTCGAGAATGGGGTGTTGATTATTCACATAGTCATTATGGGTTAGAAATAGTATCCAAAAAAAAAATCGCTATGTGGTCCTAGCCTTAGTTATCCTTGTCGCTTTGTGTTTCATACACATTACAAATATGCACCATGCTTGAATTTAAAAATTTCTTACCTTGTTCATCCACTTGCTTGATCCAGACACCTCTTTTTTTTCTTCACATGAAATTTAGATATCCCCGTAATGCCCAAAATTTTCTACTCTCGAAAAAAGGGAAACTAATAAATTAAAATTCAGATTACGGTGATAATTTTTTTGTTTAGAAGTGTTATTAAGGTTAGATATTTCTCAAGTAATAAATTTCTCGAGTTAGAGACATTCTACACAAGTTTCTAAGAAAAGGAATTAAATTAATAATTAAATATTATAATTTACTTCCTAAGTTATATTTACATTTGTAAACATCTACTAAGTCCCATAAGTTTAATTAGTTATCAAGATCTAAGGTTATATTATTTTCTAACTCAAAGGTTTAGTTGTTTTACCTAGCCACTAAGTGGCACCATTCACCCAAGAAAACATTCCCTCCCACTTAAGTGAGGTAGGATTCAATTTGGGCTAGAGGATTGGATCTATGCTAGCCCTTAGATTTAGGTTAAGCTCTAAATTTCCTTATGGTTATCTTTTAATTCCTATTTTTCTCAAACAACCTCGTTTTTTCTTTTCTTATTTGCAGGCTTTGGAAGAGGAGGAGGAAGAAGAGCCATGAGAGCAAGGGGAGCAACCATGGAAAAATTTCTCTTGATATAGGTTGTAAATTTTTTCCAATGAAAAGTTTCCCATTTTCTAAATGTAAAGATCCTAAATTGGGTCTATTTTTTTATTTTAAAAAAATTATTTCTTGTTTATGTTCAACTATTAGGGAAACCCCATTTCTTTAGATCCAAGATTTTTACACATTTGGGTGTTAAAATGGAGATTGGAAGTCTAGAAATTTTAAATGTAGTTTGTTCCTAGATGCTAGAAGGTTCCTTGATGTAGTTTTGAGCTTAGAATTTACTTAAATTTAAAATTGGGTTATTCAAGGACGAAAATTTATTTTTTCATCAAGAGTGATGAAATAGTCACCCTACACGAGGTTGATGGTCCCGTGACCACTGCCCTGTCTGGGGGTGGTTTATCAACCATGCTTCAACTTGTTGACTAGCTGCAACTTGAACTTTTGAATATGAATAAAAAAATTCCTCGCAAAAGTGCATGAGCTAGAGTGGCAACCCTCCGAGGGAAAATAATTTACATCCATATGTGAAGTGTGGTAAAAAGCCATGTCAAGCTAACTAGGTGGTCATGGCTTCGCAGAATGACTCGGGTTAGAAAAAACGCCATGTAGGGGGTTCGCGAGTACCACCAACATGGGAGGAATGCATTGAAATCCTCTAAATTCTCCTTAGTCATTTCGTCCGAGTTCATTTGAACTACGAGTAGATCTCTCATTGTCATTGAAATCCTCGTCCAAGTCATCCGAGACATCATTTTGGCCTGAAATAGACAAGGGAAAGTTTAAAATTCCTTGACCATCGGTGCCACCACTGCTCTTGTGAATCAAGAACACTAAGCGGCGTCTCCTATGGCCTAAGGTGGGAACATACCAAATGTTCTTAGCCTACCATCTCGAGAGAGAGGCCTTCTAGACCTCGACCCATGCCCAGCGAAGCAATAGAGAGTGTAAAAAAGAGGATCCTTGGTAAACAAATGTTTGATCCCCGATTCTAGTGAAGAGATAAGATGAATGTATTGCGGAAATATTTTTACATGGAAAACAGTGACACAAAAATTATGCATACCATTCTAGTTCTTGAAAGAATAGCTACTTCAAATGATAAAAATTTCCCACATGATTTAACAATTCCCATGAAAACCTCTCGGCTCTGAAAACTCAATGGGAATGACTGGAAGACATACCCAAACTCACCAGCGAGGGCAGCAAAGAGTCCTCATATGCCCCTAGCTTCCAACGACATAGATTAATGATGGGTTTTCCAAAAAACCAAGGCCCCCTTGTAAACATCAAGTAAATAAGGCTCTAAACTGAAAATGAATAAAAACGTTTCATTACTTAGGCTAATAGCTTCCAGAGTACCCTTAATCCTCCATTTTCTTTTTCCCAATCCATGACCTGGTCTATTTTTTGCCTAATCGCAAAAATAACCAAGAAGGTTGATCCCAAACCTATAGTTGGCCTTAAACAAAACCAGATCGGCACGAGATAGGAAGGGGGCTCCATTGACCCAAGAAGATGAAAGGGGAGGTAGATTAGGATCATTACTTTCCTTGTTTTACAACTTGCCAATGTGAATATTTTGGAGATTCCATGAACCTTGAGATGAGGCTCACACCATACATAATATCCGTCCTTGTGACCGTCAAATACATGAGACTTCCAACTAGTCTTTTGAATAATGTTGAATCTACAAATGATCCGTTGTCATCTTTGCTTAACTTCAAGCCTATTGCATTAAGTGTTGGCGCTCTTTTACAATTCAACATGTTAAATCTCTTCAAGAAATCATTAGCATACATTGCTTGTGTAATAAAAACTCCAGCTTCTAATTTTGGACTTCTATGCCAAAAAATTAATGCATGAGGGCTAGATCTGTCATCTCAAATCCTTTCTTCATAGCTGATTTGAATGAATCTATAGATAGATTTCCGTGATTATTAAATCGACCATATATAAATAAACAATCAAAAATCTTCCTTGCTCATTGATCTTGATGCATAAGGTAAGCTCATTGGCTCTCCTACTAAAACCATTATGTATCAAATAAGAATCAATCCTAGTGTACCAAGCTCTAGGTGCTTGCTTGAGACCATAGAGCGCTAGTTTCTACTTGTATACATTTCCTTCATGACCTTCAATCTCATAACCTTCTAGATGATTCACATAAACTTTTTTAACAAAAACATTCAAGAATGTTGATTTTACATCCATCTAATAAATAGGCCATTTGTTTTGAGCTGCATATGCTAAAACCATTCTTACCTTGTCTAAACATGCTCCAGGTGAAAAAATCTCATTGTAATCTACTCCATATTGCTATGAAAAACCTTTGCAATGAAACCTACTTTATATTTTTGTACTTTAACATCACAGTATATTTGGTCTTATAGACCCACTTCACTCCTATCACGTCCTTTCCTTCTTGAAGATCTACCAATTCACATGTCTAATTATTCTCTATGACGTCTATCTCATCATCCATGTCTTGAACCCAAAATTGATCATCTATAGCCTCTTCAAATTATACTAGATCTGCAACTTGAGAAAACAATGTAAAAACTGAAAAAGCATTAGTTGTATCAACATTATAAATCTCAGTAAGACTCCTTGTTTTCTATTGCAAAGAGCTATCTGATGATGGATTGTTTTGTAATTAAGGAGTAGCTTCTGGTATTCTTTGTGGTGTCAACTGGATGGTTGAAGATGACTAAAATCTTGTATACCTCCTAGACATAGATAGAGGTGTATCTTTTGCTACAACTTTTGGTGCATGTCCAAGATTCGAAGAAGATACAATACCTTACTTCTTAATGTTTTCATCTTCCAAATCATCATGAGGAATAACAACTGCTACATTAACTATTTTCTCAATACTTCCATCCCATACCCCATTTTCAACAAATAGTACATCTCTACCGATTATGAGCTTTCAGTAATCTGGATTAAATTACTTGTAAGATTTTGTATTATTTGAATATTTAACTAATATGCATTTTTCTCCTTTGTTGTCTAACTTCTTCCTTAGCTCATCAAGCAAATGTGTGTATCCCACACAACCAAAAATTCTAAAATTAGAAAAACTTGGTTTCTTCTTAGTCCAAACTTGTTGAGGATCCATGTTTGAAAAAAATTGTTGGAAACATGTTTATGATGTAAAAAGTAGTTTCTTGCATTCCTCGCCTAATACTCATTTGAAAGATGTTTTCCTTCATCATACTTCTCACCATCTCCATGATAGTTCAATTCTCTTCTACCACACAGCTTTTTGTTGTGGTGTATACATGGAAGTAAATTTCTTGTGTATACCATGATATTTGCAAAATATTAATAAAATCATTGGAAACATACTCACCTCCTTTGTCTGTCCTCAAAATTTGATGTATTACCCACTTTTTTTTTTTCTAGTAAATCCTTGAACTTCTAAAATATATCAGAAACATTTGATTTGTGTCTCAAAAAGTACACCCATGTATTCCTTGTATATTCATCGATGAATGTCATAAAGTATGAGAAACCTCCAATAGAAGTTGGTTTCATCAGTCCACATAATATGAGTGAAAAATTTCAAGTGGTGCACTTGTTCTTATTTTTTTGCCAACTAGGAAAGATTCTCTGTGTTGCTTCCCAAAGATACAACCTTCAAAAACTCTATCTGGTTTTTGAATCAAAGGAAAACCTTTCACCATATTTTTTATATGTAATAAATTCAAATAACCAAAGTTTAAATGACCAAACCTGAGATTCCATAGCCACGATTCATCTTTTTCAACTGACTGAAAATCTGATTTAATCTCCTTAGCTCCGGAATAATCTGTAGTATGATCTCCGGATGTGGCTGGTATAATATTTAAAGGAAACATTTTTTTTCTTATCATATTCACTTTAGTAATCACCTGTGTACTTGGAGCTTTATCTACGATCACACATTCATTATCTTCAATGTAAAATTTGTATCCAGGTTTTGTACCAATTTACCAATCCTCATAAGATTGTGCTTCAAACTTACAACATAATAAACATCCCGCATAATCTTCTTTTCCCCCTTTTTAGTTAGAATGTTGATTGTTCATTTTCCTTTTATAATCAATGTATTATTATTCCCAAGGGTAACCGACTTTAATGACTCATCCAAATTAGAAAATAAATCAAAGTTACCTAACATGTGATTACTGCAACCAGAATCCAAATACCATACATCACTAGGACTCTCTTGGCATAGACTACATTCAATAGGTGATTATTCGAAATATTTGTGTATGTAATAAAAATGGAGATTAGAGTAGAGATCCCAACCTAGTTTTGATTATGCTTGTTCTAATCATCTTTGCTTTTTCTGCATTCAAAAGCATAGTACCCATATCTCTTTCAATAGTGACACTGCACATGTGATTTATCCTGTCTCCGATCTAAAAATGATTAGGATTGTGCTCTTGACTATTTCCTCTTCCAATTGAGTTTGATGGACCATTTGTTGCGTCCTGTAGATGAAATTATTTCTCTTCCTCTTCCACGATTTCCTGATACCTGTGATGAAAAAGCTCAATCTACAACTGCATGTGATCTATTCAACCTTTGTTCATGATTTATTAGTGATGCATGCAACTCATGAATTGAAAAATGACTTAGATCCTTATTTTCTTTAATAGCAACTACCCAAGAATCAAATTTTACAGTCAAACTTCTAAGAAACTTTTCAATAATCCTTGTTTCCTCAATAGTTTCACCATGAGATTTGATTTGATTGACTAAACCAACTACAAAATTAAAAATTGATTCTACGAAATCTGAATCTTTCATTGACATATTTTCAAAATCTATACAAAGTAAATGTAGTTTGGCAGTTTTTACTTTCTCTTTGCCTTGATACACAACTTGGAGAGTTTCCGAAGAAAATTTGTGCTTTAATGGCTTCTACCACTGTGTAGCATGTTTTCATGCATGGCTTGATGAATGAAGAAAATATATTTTCCGTCTTTCTTTCTTAATTCCTTCAAAGTGTCTTTCTCTATGTGTGAGAGTGCGTTATATACTCTTGCATCAGTGGGCTTTGTGCACCCATTCTATACGATTTCCCACACATCTTGGGATTTGCATAGTGCCTTCATGGTTAATGATCAATACTCGTAATTAGTTCCTTTAAATTGTTGTGTTTGCATACCGATATAGAAGCCATAACTTGTTCTTAGTTAGAAACCTACTAAAAAAAAATCCACGCTCGATATCAATTTGTAGAAATTAGGTACATAAAATAGCTATGAAATAAAATAAAGAATTGCAAATAAAACATATTATTACAAACTCAGATCAACACTTCTGTGCATATATTTCTTCTTCCTTCTCAAAGCTTCGGCTCAATACAATCTCTTTGAATGTGTTTGATATTAAAACACTTACAATTACCTCTAATAAATAGATGGCTTCATCTAACAATAAAACACTCAACACTCCTAAAAATAGAACTAAAAATCACATGCTTTTGTGCAATACAAAGCTTTTGATTTATTTTCTTTAATATTTTTTCCAAAAACTAGGAATCTAAAACTAAATCATCTAATATTAAAAGCATGTAAAAAGCAAATTGCTTTTTGCTTTTCTAGGGGCAAAATTACTCTTTTTCTAACAGGTTTTTTCCAAACATTTATGACCGAGTCTTCAAGGGAAAGAAAGAAAAAAGAATCCATTCATGTATTTGTGCTAATATTTTAATATGATCTTTAAACTATTACCTAAACATTTCATTGTACGAGACGACCCAAATCAAAATAAGTTAAAAATTATTGAATATTAATTACGTCGATAACGTTTTTACACATTATATATGGGACGCACCCATCCTGTTTTGACATCCATACGTCTATGAGAATATTATTATTTTAATTGTTACCTTCAACAATTTTTGTAATTATACCTCCTTTTAACTTTGTTTTTCCATTCTACATGTGAATTGAAAATTATCTGCATACATAGCATCCTACCTATGTGACTGTGTTACAAAATTGGTACAGATTGGATTTTTCCCATTTTCATTCTAACTAGTCCATTAAGCGCAGATCACACACAGGTGAATAATGACAACAAGACGAAGATGTAAATGTGGAGCACATATAGAAAATATTATTTGTCTAGGAACAATCTGCACCATGGAATAGGTAACAGGTATGTAACATGCAGGTATTTAATTCCCACCTACTCATTCATAAACTGATACTATTTTTTATTAGGTGGACTCATCTTCATCATATCCGCCCCGAAAGATTCTTCCCTCATGTTTTTCTCCATATGGAAAATATTGTAATCAAATCACCTAAATAATTACAGTCAAATATAATATTTATAAGACCCTATGCTTATTATGTTGTGGAGGTGTGCTTTACAGTCAGATTATATATAAACTGCATCCACCCTTCTCTGAAATCTGTGCATCATAGACAATATTATTATTTTAATTTCATGTTTGTTTCATTCGTGCTGTTGACAGATGACCAAGCTACGAGTAATGACTAAGTCCACGTTTTTCAAAGATCCATTTTCGTAGGCGTGGCAGTCCTCCACTACGACAATTCAATGACCGCCATCAATGGTACATTACCAACTTGACCAGAGAAATACCATCACGAATTTTCCATTTTGAAAATATTTTTAAAATACCTAGATATATCAAATTATCTTGCCAAATCTATGACATCCCATAAATAAAATAAAATTAATTGCTCAAGTTTAAATTGGGGGCTTTAAATTAACAATGATTGTTCCTATATCATGCTCTCCCATATTTAATTGAGATTAAAACTAAAAGGGGACTACAAAATGCTACAAGAAACAAACATTGAAGTTGGTTTTGAACTTGGAACTTATTAGATTTCTAGATTTTTTTATTTTACTATATTTAAGTACAAATTACAATCACATGATTTCAAGCGAGATCAAGATGATACAGTGGACCATAGATAGTAGATGTTATTTAGGTTTGAAAAATATGAGCTGTGGAATAGGTGTGGGACATGCAAGGTTTTAAATCTCAACTTTTTATTTCCACCTTTCTATTCATGTCTCTACCTTATCTAACAAATTAAATATCGTCCAATCAAAAACCTTGATGCCGTAAAAAAGTTAAATAAAAAAATAACAAAGCTCAATTGGCTAATAAAATCTTCTTATTACTCATATGTCCATCTTTTGGAGGGGCACAATTACCAATGATTGTTCCTGCATCACATGTTTTCCTATAATTTCTCAAGCTTAAAATTGAAAAGTAGGCCTAAAATGTGCCATAGGAAGCAATGAGTTTGATTCAACTTCGAACTTGGAACCTTTTGAATTATCATAATTGTTCATTTCAATTTTCCATTCATGTCTTTGTCTTATCTAACAAAGTAAATGCCGCTAAACGAAAGCCTTACATTGTACAAGAATAAAAACATAAAAAAGATAGCGATTGAGAAAGATGGTGAGCCATTGTAGGAAACACGTGTTTTGTAAATATTCCTTGCAACATTTTCCACGCCCTTCAACTTCTCTTCCTTCAAACCACTTTTTAATTTCCCATCTTCATTTTCTATTATTTACACCACTGTAATCTCGCTTCTTTGATGCATCTCCTTGACATTTTCATCGCACATTTTGCGTGCGATTGCTAATAGGACAATTAATAAATATATGAAAAGAGGACGATGACAATCTAACAACAGTTACAAATACTGTCAACTGTAGAAAAGGCTATCGTCAAATTATTTAATCCATTAACAACAGTTACAAATACTGTTAACTGTAGAGAAGGCTATCGTCAAATTATTTAATCCATTATAAACATGTGTAAGCATAAACGAAACCAAGCAAGAAGAAAAGGTGAAAACCTATGCGTGGCACATTAAGACTCCTATTGTGCTAGAGGGACACATTTGAAAAAGTCTCCAAATCTTAAATTATACCCAGGATGGAATTCTACCAACCAACCACATTTGAAAATTTCTCCAAATATTCGTTGTGGAAATCATCATCCCCAAAACTATTCATTTTCCTATGGCTTCAGAGTTTTAAACTCGTAATGCATGTCTGAGTGGGTTCTCATAAAATTATTTGTTAAAAACAATTCCCAATCAACATGGTGAAGTAAAGTTGCCATTAATGGTGCTATTTAACTTCTCATTGTGACCATTAAAACATAAGATGCATGTATACTAGGAGCTACTTATCTTATTTTTAGGTTTTATAACAACACAAATAAAGATCAGACTTATTGAGAGATTTAGATTTTAGTGTCACAATGTTTCCTTTACTAGATTGAAATTTGCTTGGCATTGATCATAAAAAAGAGTACTTGTGTTGAGTTTTCTCTCTCCAAGCTATCTCCATAACCCATTTGGGCATATCTGCTTCACTCACAGCCCAAGCGCCCATCTCCTGAGGTATTTTGTTGAAAAATAGAATCCATGACACCACTACCGCTTTACATAGCGATTCCCACGTGCAGCTTTAGGTATGTTTCCATTCTAATGCCTTAAGCTGCGCATCCACACATGATCTCCACCATGGCATCTATAACAATAGGAAAAAAAAAATGAAAATCTGTATTCCACTATACTTTGTTGGATGCCAAAAACTTATTAAAAGCTCCCATTTTGGCGCAGCGAATAAATTGCTAGAAAGGATAAAAATGTCTAAATTATACCTACAAAATGCTCATGCTTAAAGTTCTCCATTGGCATTTCCAACCCACCCCATTTCTAAAAATACCCTATAATATTATTCAACACTTTATTCAGACATTCTAACAAACAGCCCATACGCCTTCTATTCACATTCACAAACATAACTACCAGGGCATTTGCAACCACACCACCTACAAAGAAATTCACTTTCCGATACGCATTGATGGATGTCTTTACCTATCAAAAAAACCCAAAAAGTAAGTGCATGGGAAAAAATTGTAGACAACACTTAACCTCTTGCCAAACTCCACCTCCACTCAATAAGCATTCACTTTTCCCCAAATTTAACAATTTCGTAAAGTCAAAAGATTTCCTACTAGCATAATTATATTAACTAATTATATCTAAAAGATGTCCAAAGTTATTAAAGGTAAATAAATATATAATATAAATGTAAGAAATTAGAAGTAAATAAATACTTAAATTATAATAATGTACAAGGAATTATTATAATACACAATAATAACAAATTCATTCATATATATTTTATTGAAAAACCTAAAATAGTAATTTTAATTTATTAATTAAAAGTGCAGCAAGAATGAAGGCTAATATTTAAATACCATATGGTTAAATTAAATTTACTATTTAGACAAACCTTCAAATAAAAAATTGTATATTTCAAACTTTTACAAATTAAAGTGTATATATAATATAATGAGGCTAAAACAACAAATATTAAAGTTGAGTTGGCCGTAGTTTTTCTTTCATGGGCACGACATCATACTCTTCCACTCCATTCTGTGATACAGTTGTAGGATGCCTACCGACATCAATAATTTTATTTTTTTAATCTATTATTGTTGTTGTTGTTTGTATATTTATTTAACAAAGGTAATGGATTATGGCCTATAACATGAATTCGTACTTGAACTTGACAGCGGTACTATGCATGGCACTCACAAGATTACAGTTTTTATTTTTATTATAATATAAAAATTTAATAACTACTTTGATGGATTGTACTTACAAAAAAGTTTGACATCCAACGCCAACGTAGATTGAGGCACATGAATTAATTAAATATGATTTTTAATACTATCTCAATTTTATTTATATAAATTAATCACAATCATTTCGCAATTGTATCTCGACACCGGAAAAGCTAAACTTAGTGCTTAAAAAGGTACTATAAAACTAAATTTAAAATGGAAATAAAACATATCGACATGAAAATATAATTTTGAACAAGTTTGAGCTTCATTCAACTAGTTTGTAACCATATCTCCACAACTCACTTCTAGTTGAGGTGCATTCTTAGTGTAGACACAAAATCACGTAAGTGGGTACATTCGCAAGTCCTTAAAAGCATGCTAGCATTTACATGATTCCTAAGAAATAAAACTAGTTGTGGACGACTATCTTTTACTTATTTTCTTTCTGTTGCTTTCTATTTTATCTTACACACCCTACATCCTAGTTAGAAATTAATTAATTTATCTTTTATCACTTAAAACATTAGAGCCAAGCCAAGAAAGTAGCGCCCAAGGGCTCCTATCCCTCCGGGTGTCGGTGACCCTTTCTGCCTTACTCACTCTTTTTGAGTCTCTTTTATTTTTTGTGCATCTTTCTTAACTTATGGGTTGGCCTTCCAGGTTGTCAATTAAGAAATTCAAACAAGGGAATCATATAAATAAATAGATATGCTTTCAAAATGAGGGACCAAGTACTAATCTTTACTATCATCATCAAAACTTACATTACAAAGGCACTAAAACACTAAAAATACATCCATTTAACATCCATTCAAGGGAAGGGTTACATTAAATCTACATACACACGCATAGGAGGAGGAATTATATTCTATTGCATCTACACATACTATTAGATTACTACATTCTATCTACAACTGATATAAAGTGCAACTTACATATGCGAATCCTAGGGAATAATTTCTCTGAGACACACAAGAGCGCATGGACTTTGATATTTACTACAATGCTCGGTTGTAAGTTCCTTATTCAAGTGACCATCGGGGTTAGTCCGACTCCTCATTCCGTAATTTCCTTTTTAGGATTGATGTTGTTTTTGGGTATGTATAGGTGAAAATCTCTTTTACGAGGTCACGAGGTACCCTAGGCGATCATACTATGAATATTAAGATATCAACAAGAATCAACAACGAAACCCTCGCATGACACGAGAATAAAGAAAATCCTAAGCTCTGTATAGTGACCAACACCTAGATCTATTCACCAACGCCAAGAACCTCTTTCCTACTTTGAGAGCCCATGTACAACTCTATTTCGGGTTCCAAAATTAACATTGAGTAGTTAATACCATGTCAATAGTACGTTAAGAACTTTTTCCTACCTAGATCACTTCTTGTTCATTCAAAAATCCATAAAATCTTCTTGTCCCATCCGTCTTGCTTAGGGTTTCATATTTTACATGCTCATTTTCTTGTGTCATTTATGTATTTTATCATTTATACATTATTTGTTATAATAGTTACTTATACAATATAAATTTAATATAAATTTAATTAAATCATTTAGTCAACTTCCTTACTCTAACCCTACCTTCGAGAATGCACCAAAAAAATTTCCCTTCTTACGAATTCATGGATTAATCTTATTCTTCTTATACTTCAAAAAGGTTTCTAACATGGCTAACACTACTACTAATTTTATGTTGGTCCGTAATTAGCACCCCCATTTTATTACTTCAATGTATGATCTCACCATTAATTTAGTCAACACTAGATGCACTCATCCTCGTACATCTCCACCCATCACTGTCCTACTAGTTATTACTTCTACAGTTCCTACCACCACATCTAAAGTTTATGACATCATTAAGCAGCTTAAGAATACACTAGCCAAAATCTCTCTCTTTGATCTCTTACATAGTGCACCTAATTTTCATCATACTTTAGAGGTCGCCCTTCACTCCATCCACATTGAAAGTAATATTTCGATTTTTGCCTTTTCTCATCTCATTCAATCCCTCAAAACCTACCACATGCCATATCTTTAAGTGATGAGGATATCCCTCCTTTAGCTATTAAAGATCATTTTTTCATTTATTTATCACCACTACTATTGGCTTCATTTGTATCAAGGATTTACTCATTGACAATGGAACTATTATAAATCTTTGTGCTTTATTGCTCATGAAAATGTACATTTTTTATAATTAAATTAATAAATCCTCTACTCTCATTTTCGGCTATGATTCCACTATGCACACATGCAAGGGCACTGTCACCTTACCTCTAAAAGTTGGGCCTAAAATAGTTCCTACTTTATTTTTGTCATCGATGCCTCATTCCAATTCAATTTCTTAATCAATAGACCATGGATCCATGTCATGCATGTTGTAACACCCACATTTTACACACACAAATACAACAGTAAAAATATTGGAATAATTTATTTTTACTTACATTGCTTGATACATAAAAACACAATGGATTGCTTAAGATAATGCATAACACATAATACATTTGAACTAAAATTTTCCCACATAGATCACATGAAAATATAATTTACACATCAAGACTATATTTCCCCAAATGAAAAGACACAAAAATGAATTCAAATACAATTAAACTCTCGTATAGGCACCATCAATGGAACCACACCTTCTTGGTATATAATTTTATTACCTTTATCTTTCGTTATTGGCCTTAGTTGTTAAAAATCAATTATCACATGGTCCTTCATTTTATTAAAACTATACTATGTTGTCCTTACTTTTCTTAACTTTTAACTTGTACTTATTCACTCTATTTTTTCTTGTTTCTCCTATCACAAAAGAATGATAAGGCCTAATTGTTGATGGGAACATATATTCCCACATAAGCCACTAGTCATTGTTCTAAGGATTTGTCTTCTAAGTTGCATGTTTTTTTGGTGTTGCAATTTATCTCATTTGCAAAAAGGAAGGTTCACATGAAACCAATGAGGTTTATTATTTCAAAATTCAATAAATTACACGTTATTTTCATATTACCATTTAATTACTGAGGTTAAACGATTCATGTTTTAAGTAATTAAAACTAAGCTGTATGTATCCTATCTTCTTCATTTAAATGCTTAATCATAAAGGTCATAAGGAGTATGATTTCACACTCGACCAAGTTTGGATTTCAGAAAATAAGTATTAGATGCGTGTTATTAGGAAGCATTCAATTATAAATTTTACACACCTTAATAAGGTCACAATTAGAGTGATTGAACACCGTTATCTCAAAAATTATCTTGTAGCTCTAGGTACATGCGATAGTTATTATCAAGTGATAATCTTGTTTGAGAGGGGTTTAAGTGGATTCCACTTAGTATTCTCATGTGTAGGTAACTAAAATGTAGGACCTTCTTGAATCATTTACATTCATCTTAAAATGATTTCACTTAATTTGATTTAAATATCATTTTCAAATATGTTAAGTAACCCATTTGTTACTAAAGACATTTGCATTCTCGTGAGAGTACTAGCTCTCATCCTAGGGAATTTCCTCAAGAAAAATATTACCTTGTTCGTAATGTACATTCATTACGCATTAGGAAAGGTCGGGGTTAAGAGGGAATACTTGTTCATTTAAAGGATTATAGCTCACATTCAGGATTACACGTCATGGATATAGTCCCTCACCATAAGATGGTTTCAACATATTATATGAACGATCTAAATTTCACTTGTCTCCTAGCACACCATATTATTGTTAGATTCCCACAAAATAATCGTAAATTAAAAGGTTGTTAAGTTTCACAATTAACTCTTAATATCGTATCATAGATTGTAAACGATAAATGAGATTGGGTATCAAGTTCATTTATGATCCCAACTCTTAAAGGTGACTTTCAAGGTTAGTGGGAGGTCTTCACCACTCAACACATGTGTTAGTCCTAGAGGATTTTATACTATGTTTAGTGTCAGATTCCCATGGGGTACTACCTTAATAGAACACATTCTCCTTACTACACACACAATTATCAATCCTATGAGGGAACCACATACATAAGGGAAGGTTTAACCATGTTGTTCCTAACCATCATGTTCACTTCGATGTCACAAAGCAAACAGGCTATGATGATAATACCAAACTTGGGATCTTATTAACTTAAGCTAGAAGGTTTTATTAATTGTGAAGATTTAATTTCCTTCTAGGGTTTTAATTTTATATGCTAAAAATATCATACAAGAAGGATAGATATTGACAAGTTTTAAACTAAGGTTGGATGATTAATTTATATTTATTTTCTATATTTTATAGTTAAATAATACAACACTCTACATATTTCATCATAAATTTCACAATGAGAAAGCACTAGAAGATGCGAGAATTAAATTGCCTTTAACATATATATCCAAATTTTGCAATAAAAAATTTTGAATCAAAATGAAACTCATGGTTACATGTAAATTTCCCAATAAAACCTGAAAACTTGCAACTCATACACATTACAAAATTTCAATAAATAACTTTCTTTGTAACATAACAATACACACACACACACACAGATATATTTCCATTAACGTACGTAAATTACAAAGAATACATAATGAATTACAACCACGCTATTTTCAATCTTACTTGCATCCTGAAAACCATGTGTTATCCAATTTTTCCCCTTAGGAAAAATTAGATCAAACAAGAACTTACACGCAGCAAAAAATGGAGGAGTTGATTTAGTTGTGGAGGCATTAATTTTGGAGTTCGGCGAATAAAGTTAAAATGGGCCAAGAAAAGTAGAAAGAATTTTGGGAAAAGAATGGAGGCCAAAGTCTGAAGTTTTTAGACTTAAGAAATTAAGGCATTTCAGAGAAAATTAGGACAAAAAAATGTTTGAAATCGAAAGTCCGAAAGTCCAAAATATCAAACTTTTGGGTTTCGAGCTCTTAGGCGAAAGATCATAAACAATGGAAATTCTAAAATCCCAAAGTCTTAAAATCTAAAAGTCTGAAATTTCATAATTTTGGGTTTCGGGTTTTGGAGATCTCAAAGCGCGAAGTTGGAAAATGGAGGAAAATTTTGAAACCCGAATCTTCGAAAGTCTAAAATTTCATAATTTCAGGTTTTAGGGTTTCATGGATTTCGATGAGAGGGAATAGAAAAAGGATCAGCAATGTCCGAAATCTCAAAGCCTAAAAGTCCAAAATTTTAGACTTTCGGATTTTGGAAATCTCAAACCCCAAAACACAAAAATCACAACTCAACCTTGGAAATTCCAAATCTTGAAAGTCTAAAATTTCATACTTTCAGGTTTTGAAACTCTAAAGTCATTTTGTGTGATAAGAAGTAGCCTAATCTCCAAAATGAAAATTTCCAAAATTCTCAATTTTGGGATTTTGGAGCTTGCATGCTTTTGGACTCTGAAACAGGACAAAGCCAACCACCGCCATTTTTACAGAATGACACCTTGACCTTTAGATGGCCATAAATTTTGACTGGGAGCTCAGATTTGCACAAGAAAGGACTTTTGGAAATCTCTCAATATATATGTCTCGATATCTTAAAATTAGTGAGACTAAGTTATTCAAAATGAAAAATACAGTTTACCATTTTAGAGGGTGTCCTAGGTTTCTCACCTACCACAATAATGAAGGTATGGGCTTCCTTCTTTCCCAAAAAGGCATAGTACATGGAGGTATTGGTTTTTCATGGAACCCATCATTTTTTAGGTGAATTCAATGCATTTTGGGTGGTTGAAGCAAGAATTTGAATTCTTCTCATCTCCTTCTCTCATTCTTCCTATATATTGTAAGGAGGGCATTTTTCAAAAGGTTGGATAATTTTTCTTTACACCCTCCCTTCTTCTCTTGTACGTAATTGATCTTATGGATTTCAAACCTCCCATTCAAATTGAGATGAATTTTTTTCCTCTTGGCCATTGTAATGCACTGTATTGAATCTTTGGAGTAATAAGATAAGTCTGTGGATGATTTCAACCCTCTCTTGTGTTCATTGCATTCTCCTAATCTCTCATTGCAATTTTGGTTAACTGTGCAAGGTGGTTGTATTACATGTTTTATGGTTTGTGTTTAATGTCAAAGTAGGTATTCAACATTCCTTTGGTGCATCACCTCTGTTAGAATAGGTTTAATTTCTTGCATCTTCTTAACCATGTCTCCTTGGCAAGTTAGAGTAGATTTTAGGATAGATCCTCTACAATATGAATGTGTGCATCTGAATAGAGGAATAGGAACCGGCCTTCATCTCGGAGAGCTTTCTTGATTGCAAAGTCCCACACTTTGGGAAAATCTCCATGTTATGTAATCACACTGAGAGTTTAAACCCATCGAGTTGTAGAAATTCAGGGGTGTTGTGATTACGCATCAACACCATGTGAGTGTGAAATCAACGATAAATTGTTGGCATGGGATCCACCTAAATGTAGCATAATTAAATTTTTTAGTTTTCCATTTACATAATAATAATAATTTACACTCGAAAGGATAGGGTTAGAGACATATTCATTTAACTTTCATTTCTTAACTAAGGAGAGAGAAATAGATAGGGAAGAGAGAGAAACACTATTATTCCAAAAGTCACATTTCACACAAAAATCCATAAGAGAGAGTTTTATACGAGTTGTTTATAAGTAGCAATAACTTTCTCGTCGGTTTATTGTCTTCCCCGGGTCCTGTGACCTTATTTCACATTTTTCTTCTAGTTGTGAATACATCAAATTTTGTCTCGATTCTAAAGAACCATTCTAAAAATTATCTTTCGATGGGTGAATGGACAATGTGTAAATTCCTACAAGTTCTCTTATACACCAAGAATTCACATGAACTGATGGAGATCATAAGTGGTGAGTGGTTTACAAATGGTGGTGAATTTTTTGGGGTCATCGGTTGTAAATGGACTAGTTGCAACAAAAAATAATTTTAGCTCGACAACTAAGAAACCTCATCCAAAAATTTATCCTCGATGGACGGCCTCCCCACATAAATATATCTACATCCCCGCTATATATGGATAATTCTTCAGAGTTGATGGAACTAATAAATGGTGAAGGGGTTAGAAATGGTGATGGGTTTTCTAGAGCCACTTTGGTCAGTAATTGGTCAAATTTGACCTTGTCAATCTCCAACGAGATGCCTATAAAAATTTGTTGACAAACTGTTAAGAAGATTATTTTCCCCAAAATTAAGGTTACAAGCACTTTTCTAGTAAAAATACTACAAGTTTACAAATACGAGATAAGAATTTCATTTCTCAAGGCTCAAACGGCGAGCCGAAATGAAACCCAAATTTTCAATTTTAATAACTTCCTAAAAGTGCAAAATGGGGTAACAAGGATCCTAGATGAGCAACGAAGAGAGTACAATTGATTTTTTTGGGCCAATCTAAATCTTGATGCAACTCTCCTTATAACAAGGAACACATAAGTTGCTTAGCATCTCTTTTATAGACTGAAAAGGCTATTTTGTATGTCTATGGAAATTTCATTTTTCTAACTTTGCAAGGTGGAAAGAAAAGATTTTTTTAAATTCAACTCATCTAGCTCTCGCTAACACCAATTGACAAAAGCACCGATTTTTGACACCGTGGGTTTCGCGATGCATAAGGTTGTGGTCGTGAAACATTTCGTGGTCACTTGTATGTTAATAGCATAAATTATGAGGTTTTGTTTTATTGAATGCACTAGTTGTCTGGTTAAAATATTCAATTTTTTGAGTAATTAATACTTTAATATTACTACTATATTTTAAAGTAAGAACCAATCATACAAAAATTATAAAAGATGCAGGTTAAGATACCATGCCTAGCAATATTAGCATTCGTAGTGCAATTGGTGCTCCAGGTGGATTTGTACTCACTATCCTGCTCGAGCCATTATTCATAATTTCATATTTTCAAACAATTAAATGCAACCCCAAGATATTATCAATGCACACATGTCTAACAGAGCACTTACAACTACAACATATCACAAATTCCCATCCCCCATCCACTATGGTTTGGCATATGTCCAAGCCCTATTTCAAATCTCCTATTTTCAACGCAGGTTGAGAATGATGAATAAGGTTGAATGATCATGTGAACACATGCATTTGATGAAACAAAAAAATAAAAACTCTCCATACTATCCATTCTTATTGATTCTTGGTGAGCCCAATACACTTGATAGTTTCATTAATAAATATATCTCCTTCAAAATGAGATCAATATTTCTATAAGCAATGTGAAGATCATATGGAGTTTTATTAAATCACTTTCAATTGAGTAGATAAATTTTTCTACCTCTCATATGAATCACTAGTAGAAGGGCTATTCATTTGGCACTTCTTGCAATTAATGCATTCCATGAGGCAACATTTCTTTGAGGAAATGCATTAAACATTTCATGTTCCTTTCTACCAAATTCATTTTCTACCTATCCTACAATTATTAAAGTCGGGGAGAACATGTTTTTTCAAGGTATTTTCCAAACACTTAATGTGCATTGTTCATGCTCTCACATTTTACATACATGTTTACCCTAGTAGTTGCAACTATACTGTATGAAAAAATTCTATTTTACAATACACTGAAATGGATGTCTAACCTACTTTAACGCTCCCATTTTGGCATCCCAACTTTTTTTGAAAGATGGTGGTTGCATTTCCTTCAAGAAATAAGTCAAACAATTCATGTGTCTTTTTTATGATTCCATATTCATTTGTATACACGTCTACCATAGAATTTTCAACTACAACATCTGACAACATTCCTCTATCTTTTATGTTATTATGGATTTCAATAACATGTTCCAGAGCTCATATTTTTGTAAAATCTAGAAGTACGTACAAAAATTTAAAATGATCATGTTGGAGACCTATTTGTTGCATAGGTGAAATAGTGTGATTGTCTTGTGAAGAAACTTATGTCTTTTGTACACTTATGTTATCATACTTCATGCAAAATTGTCTTGTTATTTCAAACAACATTTCACCCCTTAACATTGGGGACTTATACTCAGGTCAAATTCCCTTTCTCACAATTCCATCTTTACTGCAACTATCCAATTATTGCTAAATTATAACATTGAATTGGGTTTCATCTTGGTTAACGCCTCTAGTCCTCGAGATAAAGAGGTTGTATTATTATGCAAGGGAGATGGAATATCGGATGGTCTTTCAAGGTGTCCATATGCATGTCGGAGATCACATATGCCTTGGGCTGTTGCAATTATATCTTCGGAAAATTCCCTCAATCCCCATGCTTAATTGGAGGCTCATGCTGACACTAAGGTTGTACGTCCTGAAATAGTTCTATAACACTCGACTCCACACCATTAAACTTCACCAAATACCCCAAAAAGGTTTGACCTATTTAAACCTTTGCCTATGCCGATTTTTATTTTTTAAAATTTATTTTATTAAATGCGTTAGGCACTACATTTCCCTTCCTTATAAGAGCATTGTCCTCAATGCGACAAAACTCCAAAGGTAGAAAAAGTGATAATAAATGAATGAATCTAATGATGAAAAGTATCTAATGATGACAAGTTCCATATACGAGATAAGATCTCTATTGTTAGAAACGAACATAGGGAAGTCATGAAAGTTTAACAATTTGTTAAACTCTTGATGTTCTATGAAAATTTGTAATTCTAGTTTATTGTTATCCAAATTTTCCTCTTACATGAAATTAGACAAAAATGAACTTACACACTGAGAAATTGGAGGGATCATTCGGCCATGAGAACTCATATTTCGATTGTGATGGTAAGGTTGTAGGCAGGATTTGTAATGGAAACTATGTCAGAGGCAAGAAATGGAAGGGTGGTTTAGCTCCAAGATCTTAGGTGGGGAAGTTTAAGGAAGCTCGTAGTCAAGCGAAGTAAAAAAAATGGGGTCTTCGAAGTTCAAAGTTTTTAGAATTTGGAGGTTTTAGATTCTAGAGTTTGGCAACAAAACAGGGAAAAACAAGAAAAAAATGTAAAAACCCAAAGTCCAAAAGGTTTCAGGTGTTTTGGTGTCAACTCACATTTCGGGGTCAACGGCATCATGGATCGGGGATGTCGAGTCTGAATTCTAAATTCTAAATTTCAAACTTTAAAGGTTCACGTGTTCAGGGGTCTTCGCCAAACAAACACAAAACTACTTGCCAATGCCCGAAAACATGAAACTCGAAATTTGAAAGGGCTCGGTGTTTCAGTGGTCAAACTTGAATTCAAGGTAAATGCGGTATGCATTTCTAAATTTCGGAGGTCCTAGTTTTCGAGGTTTGTTTTGGGCTTGAGGTAGCGAGAAGTTTGAAAGGAGAATGGTTTGAAACCCGAAGTCTAAATTTTGGACTTCTGGGTTTCAAAGGTTCAAATGTTTCTGGTGGGTCGGTGAGATGAAGAGTGTCGTGTGTCCGAAAGATGCAAGGTTTAAAACCTGAAGTCTGAATTTTGGACTTGGGTTTCTGAGTTTCGAGAGGTTTCGTGTGTCTAGTCGGATAAAAATAACATCAACCTCGAAGTAAAAATACCCGAAATTGTGAAATTTCAAATTTCAGAAGTTGCAGTGCATTTGAAGTCTGAATAAATAGTGCCAATTACTTGTATTTAATGTAGTATGGCACCCCAATCTTCAAATGGCCATAATTTTTTTACTGGGAGCTTAGATTTTCACAAGAAAGAACTTTTTAGAAAGCTCTCAGTGTTATCTTAATTTAAGTGAGACTAAGTATTTCAAAATGAAGAAATATAGTCTACCATTTTAGAGTGTCTTTGTCAGATTTTTCACCTACCCAAATGATGAGATATGGCCTTCCTTTCTTTCCCAACAAGGAATAGTACATGGAGGTATGGATTTTACAGTGGTGCCCATCATTGTTGTAGGTGAATTCAATGCATTTTAGGGTGGTTGAAGTAAGATTTTTAATTTCTTTCCTTTCCCCCTTCTCTCATTCTTCTTATATATTGTAAGGAGGGGAATTATTCTAATGTTGGATGATTTTACTTTGTATCCTCCCTTATTCTATTATTTGTAAGTGGATTTTTTGAGATCAAACCTCCCATTCAAGCTATAATGCAAGTTTTTACCTCTTGGCCATTGTAATGCACTTGTATCAAATCTATAGAGCAATAATATAAGTCTATGGATGAATTTCAACCCTCTCTTGTGTTCATTGTTTTCTTCTAATCTCTCATTGCAATCTTGGTTATCTGTGCATGGTTATTGTATTACATGTTTAATGGTTTGTGTTTAATGGTTAGTGGATTCTCATTAGTGGATTGATCTGTGGTGTATTTTCATCCTTCTTAATCTAATTGTGGTTTCCATCTCCATGTAAATTAGGTGTTCAACATTCCTTTTGGTGCATCACCTCTGTTAGTTTAGGTTTAATTTCTTGTAATCTTCTTAACCCTGTCTCCTTGGTAAGATAAAGTATATTTTAGAGTATATCCTCTACAATTTGGATGTGTGCATCAAAATAGAGGAATACAAACTGGCCTTCATCGGGAGGGTTATCCCTAATAAAGTCCCACACTTTGGGATAAATCAATGTTTGATGAATCACACTGATTTCCTCAACCATTCACTTGTAAGAAATTAGGGTTGCTATGATTTCACCATAACATTTACCTTATTACTTAGTTAATATTTTCCTTTACATTACTTCTTAATCTCAATATCTTAATATTTCATTTTTTTAAGATTTAAGTTTATTTGTTTTTGTGGGTGCCTAAAATAAAATTACATCATAATAGCATACGGGGCTAAAAACAACAATAGTAGTCTACAAGACATCCTGATATGTACTTTCATGACTATATCACATCACAAGAACTCAACCAAACCATGGAAAGAACATACATAGCCCTCACAACATAGTACCTTTAACACATGCCCCTAACATAAAAGTAATTGCGACATAAGTATACTATAACAACATGGAATTCCCAATAGGCACACATATAAAGGATTCATGCAACTCCAAACAATAATCAGCCACATATGGTCAAAATGGAACGAACATCTTACCATAAGCGGGAGCATCAATCATCAACATCACAAAACATAACAAGAATCACATAAGTACACATAAATCATAATACAAAAACATCGTAAAACAACTCCATATACCTCCAAAAGCATCACAAAACAAATCCCTATACCTCCCAAATCATCACAAAATAACTCCACATACCTCCCAAAGCATCATGAACAACTTCATATAAATCCTTAATCATCATAAAAACTCCATATACCTCCCAAATGGTAATAAAAAAACTCCACATACCTCCCAAAGCATCACAAAACAACTACATATACCTCCCAAATATCACAAACAACTACATATATCTCCCAAAGCATCACAAAAAATCTCCATATACCTCCCAAAGCATCACAAAACATCTACATATACCTTCCAAAGCATCAAAACAACTCCATATACCTTGTAAAAATAAAATAAAGATAAATTTTCTCTTTTAGCTCCCCCAAAGAGGTCAGTGAACCGATGGCCCTAGGAACCTAGAGTCCGGACACCCCTAACCAAAGAGACATAATAACTTTTGGCTCAACAACCCACTAGTTATATATAACTCCTTGGGACATACCCCCATACAAAAAAAATTGGGTCCATAGGTTTAACCACTCTGGTGAATCCCATGACCCTATTCCAACACATTATGACATTAGAACCAAAGCATAAAAATTCATTTCAAATGCCAATGAGAAAAAATCACAAGCCTTGGGATAGGCTATAATTTTTTTTAAAAATTGATTTGAAAATTTAAAACTAAGCAAGACAAATGGCTAAATAGCCAAATTTAGTGAAAAAATCCACTGTTAGTGCAATAACAAAATAAAATTTCCAAACTATAAGAATACATCAATCAACAAAACTAGTGGTTAAAAGAAAAGATATAATGATCAATTTATGAATACAATATATATATATAAAGAAATAACACATAACAATCACTATGTGGCATTATATAACCACCAAAGGGGTACTCATCGAGTCATTGGCACTCAGATATAAAACATCATCTTACAAAATAACATATCAAATAATAAAAATTTCAAAATATCTGCTGAATCATCCCTTTATACTCCCACAAGGTTCAACATAGTCAAAATCACATAGCATTATTTGATGGAAAACTGAATAGGAGATAGAAAGGGAAGCTAGTTTGTATAAGTTGAGCCTCAGGTGGTTCTCATCCATAAAATAATGAGCAAGATCAAAGTATACTAACCGAGATAGAAGTGGGTTTTTAGTCTATATAACAAATCTGTTATCCAAAATCCACCCCTCAAGGTAATTTGGATAACTTGCATAATTTTCTCATGTTCAGCAAGTAGAAATGATGGAAGGAAAAAATGGATTTTTGGGGGTCCCTTTGGCTCTTCTCTATCTTCCCTATCCAAGAAAAATTCAAGGAGATAGAAAAATTACAAAAAAAAAAAATCAGCTGTGCTTTAGTATATTGAAAAAGTCGGATATTTTTGTCTGGGAAGTGTTCACAATATTTGCACTTGTGCAAAAATGGGCAACTAGAAACTTCATTATGATGGATAGCATTGGTGAAGTAGACATAACCTAAGGGATTTTATTTTAGTTCAATATTGTTTCTGTCGAATTAATTAATGATTACATGAAATGTAGCTATGTGTGTTGTTACAAAATGTAACAGATCACATAGTCTACAATTTCATGATTATCTTCAGCAGAGAACACAAATCCCCAAAGGACAGATGTGTTGTCTTGATGAAGACATGAAACTGCAGAATAGATGAAGTGTTATGTTTTGGAATAACAATCATAATTGTAGATTGCACCATTCAGAGTTTCATTGTTAAAGTTACAGGTATTTTAAAATTTCTTTCCTTATGATTAATACATTCAATTATGCTATTGAGTTGTTTAAATAATTATACAATCCATGCAAAAAAACTGAAAATTAGAACGAAATACACAACTCAATTCCAAAATTTAATTCTTTATTCATAAGGAATTTCAAATTTTCCCACACAAGCCGTGGGATGTAAATCAAAAGAAATATACAACTACTGAAGAGTAAATTACAAATACCGAAGTAAGAGGTACATATGCATGAAAAATAAAATAGAGAAATTTTAATGAACCCATCATTTCCTTGAGGTTTCTTTTGTTTCAGTTGATGCATCTCTAACTCCAACTTTGTTCCATCTTCATCTTTGCTACTTGGAAAAAGGGACTCTACATGAAAACAGAAAAAGAAAGAATGTCAATAATTGAGCTCAGTGTTAATCCATATTCCTATACTATCCAAATTTGTGCAAGTGGATCTCTTAACAACAGGAGGTATAAATTACATGAAGATCAAAGGCACAACTGATAAAAGTACTTTTCTTGTAACAACATACATGATTTATTCACTCTAGAAATAAGGAGAGAGAATAAAAAAAACTATGGAACATAAGAGAGGCCAAAAGCCTAAATATTTTCTAACTATTTTCTTAAGTGTGTAGGCACAAGTTGCAGTGAAGAAGAAAATAAAATCATGTCTTACATTCCTCACTATTAGATAAATATTACAGAGTTCAATGACTTCTATCCTATGGTACATCAAGTTGGAATAAGTCACAAGTACATACTGGTATGAAGGAAGAATGTAACTCAAAGTTCAGTAGCTATTCTAGAAATAGAAAGAGTTACAACGTAGATCACAGGAGAAAAATTCATGCTTACTTCCATTCAAATATAACAGTACATGTTTCATATTTACAAATAGGTGAAGTAGAAGAATATAAATATAAAGGCTGAAGTTAATTGGAAAGATAAGATTATAGCTGAAACAAAATGAAAAAGGAAATATGAGAAAATTTTGACAGGGCTTCACCATGTAAAATGGACATTTTACATCTTCCATCATGTTTTTTAAACTAATACATGCTTGAAAGCTATATATAAATCAAATAGTAATGTAGAAAGTAGATAATGCATGGCATGATCAAAGATAATAGTTATCAGATTTCAGCCCCAACAACAAGCCATGAAGCATCTAAATGAACTGTTATAGTGCTAGATCAAGTTACAAGTACATAATTTCAGAAGAAGAAGCTAAAGAGTCCTTTCAAATGGCAGAAAATTGATTATACAAATAAATATTGATCACATTGATCCTGAATATGAAAGTAAATAAAGGCATAAAAGGAATCACAATGCATCTAAAATGAGTATTCATCTATGAGATATGTCATGTTCCAATTCAAGGAAAGGGACAACATACAATCACCATTCTTCATGTTTTCAGCCATAAATTCGCAAAAAAGAGTCTCGACATTCATGCATGTTTCATACAAGTATAATAATAAACCCATTTCTATCCTTCAGCATAAAACATTGAGTAAAGAGTAGGCCTTAGATAAAAAAGAGGAATGCACTCTCTATTGTTGGTCTTTTATAAAATGCATAAATTTTACAAAAGAAATGGTAAACGAACAGATACAAAAGATCTATAGTGAAGTAGTCTACAACTGGCATGGAGTGATTAATGCAAATAATACTCATATGAAAGAGAAGCTATAGATCTAAAAGTGTGAGTGGGTTAAGATATATATCAAAAAAATTGTGACTTAGCACACCCTCTACTATGGATATCTGAAAATTGTCAACTCAATGGCTACCAAAGACAACTCAGCTACAACAGAGTGCCCGAGTAACAAAATTCACCAATTACAAGAAGAAAATGGAATGCTCAGAAATAAGTTAAAGTCACATTGCATTATAGATCAGTTAATAGATAATTTCTAGTGTATTTCAATAATACAGATTTAGATGCAAAAAGGACAGAATAGGGTCCCATTTTCCTCTAATATCACTATTTCAAAACTTCAAATACCCAAAATGCATAACCAATCTCAAAGGGAACATTCATGGTAATTCTTTCAATAGAAGAACTCGAGAAAATGTAAAAACCCATGAAAGAATCCATATGTATATGCAAATATTCGACAATGACCATGCATATTGAAGCTAGAAGCTTGAAATCAGCTCAAGAAATCTCAGAATGGCTTCACAAAAGAGCAAGAGAAAACTGAAAGAAAAATGAGCCCAGATTAAAGATATAGGTTTAATATTTTAGGGTTAAACTAAGCTTCGAACCAGGTCAAATAGCACCACATTGTATGGAAAATTGAAGAACCCACTTTCAAAAGCAACAAACAAGACTCAGGAAGTACGATATCCATGTAATACTCATACAGTAACAAAACAAGTAAGTAAAATTTGAGCATCTTACAATAATGGATTCACAAAGCAATTCACATATCTAAGGAGATTAAGTTCTCTAAATACAAGTCCAAATCCAACTCCATAGATCAACATCCATAGTGAATGAATACACAGGTATCAAGCTACCAGGTGGCCTAGGGAAAATGGAGAAAATATTAAGTTTAGGACTAATGGCAAATGACCCGTCATCAAGTTTCATAAGGTAATACCAATATGCAGAGAGAACTCTCATGGTTGTCCATAATGGGAATCATCAAGGAAAAATAGAGCTTCGAACATGTGCTCAAAATGTAAAAATGAATACAAAGCTAAAAATTAACAGTGGTGAATTTTCATCACTTTGCAGAGAATAAAAGTGAAATTTCTATTATCCATGGCCAACATTCAATATCTCGTTATTTACATAAGCTTTTAGAAGATAAAATACAAGGTCACAATGATTAAATATGTAAACCACAGTGGAAATAAATTCACATCTTGATAATACATCGAGACATATCGGAAATGTCATGAAACAAGGATAAGTTTTCATTTTATCACATCCATGGAAGATATGTTATCATTTTACAAAGATGTCGAAAGACAGAGTCAACAAATTACCATTTTGGACACATTTCTTCAAACTCTCAAAGCACCCAAGTGAAAGACTCAAAATCATGAGGACCCATAATGAATTTTGAACCATAATGTGCCAGAAAACACAAAAAATACAAAGTATCAGTTCTATGAAGCCAATAATGGTAAAAACGAAGCATTTACAACCTAACAAATGAGGGCTTACCAATATTTCATAAAGTATTTACTTCTAAGATTCATAGACTTGAAAATGACTATCGAGACAAAAAGGACAATGACGACCACGATCAAATCTTGCATAGAGCTCAAATTAAGATAGAAAAATATAGAAAGAACAAATGTGCATGACCTTGTAGAGCATCGCAATGACTAAAAATGAACTGAATTGAGCTCGCAAGGATCAACAATGGCGTCGAGCAAAAAAAAATTCCACGGCTTCGCCACGAATTGGAAAACTCGAAGAGTAATCAATGAATAGGGTTCAAGTTGATTTAACTCACCCAAAATAACCTCATGTAGATATAACTCATCATGAGTTAATGATCGATGGTTCTAAATTATAGGTATGTAATCCAACGATGCCAAATGATAACTCAAATCAACTACCATATCAACCATGGGTACAAGATTAATGGCCTAGAGATCAAATCAAGATACGAATTGATGATTCGATATCATCAGGAGGATCGTAAAATCGGGACAAATTTTGATGCAACCCAGAGGTAACCTAACTCACCCAGCATTTATTGACAATGTAACTCATAAAAAATAGTACAAAAATCGACGACCCGAGTCATCACCAAATTTCAAGCAAACCACCATGGTTAGATGCCACCAACTGCATTTAAAGCCAGGTTGAAACCCTAATCGGGGATCAAGATCGACGATCAGAGATGAAGCGGTGAGAGAATCAATGGTCAGCATTGATTTTAAGTTATCAATACAAACTCAGGGGTATAGTCAACAAACCCAAGTCAGATGCTACTAACAAATGGAAGTGGTGAGTCATCATGGAGAGTGGGCCAACCCCATGATTAAAACAAATTATCATTACATATTGACTTTCAAAATTCCAAACCATAGTCCAACACCATGATTGAATGCCGACAACAATTATCACCCCAAAAGTAAGGTTTTAAACTATAATCATCAAGTGTTATTCAACATGCAAAAGCGAACAAGTGTTATAATGCAATGATAATCAAAAGGTGGTCGAGTATAAGTGTGTTAACTTTTCACAAAGTGACCCCTTGTTGTTTTTGTAAAACATAATCATGTGCCACGTCCACAAGGGTGGCCAAACCAAATGAAGACAAGTGCTCACAATCAAAGGTGGTCCCCACTGATGTGATGGTTTGAAAATGACTTAGAATGCAATTTTCATGTGATCACAAGGAGATAGAGAAAAGGTCAACATCAGAATGAAAACAACCTTTTGAAGACTTATTACCTTATTTTTCACAAATAAGAGTTGATTATGGTTTCACATGTGCTCACAAAGTGGTCCCCATAGTGGATTGGAGTTTTCTTGCTAAGTATTGGAGAACAAAGGTATTATTTTCACTTGCATAGGGAATTAATTTTGCATCGAAAGGGCAAGTTACGATGTCACATCAGCCACAAGAAGACAGAATTTGCATGCAAAATGAAGGAGACTTGCTCATCAAGCAAGATTTATTATTGGAAAATTATTCACCCATGCTTTTTCTTAAAAATATAACAGTCAACTATAGTTGATTGAGTTGTAACCAAAGGCTATTAATGCCTCAATGTATTAACATGTTTATTTAATCAATAAATAAAGGATAAAAATATGATGCATGGGTGAGTACAATTTTAGCCTATTTTTAGGAGGGGTTGGAAATAATTTTTGTTATATATTGTGTGCCATGGAAAATCATAGTGGAGGACTTTTTTGGACATAGGAGTGTTAAAGCAGATTTTGCCAATTTTGCCTTGTGAATGAGAAGTATATTCGGCTTTCCAATTATTTGCAGATTGTGTATGTTTTAGTAATCCTTGTGAATGATGAATTACCTGATTAATCATCTTATCCTATTACAAATTCAATAATTTTTGTATGATATTAATGTGCATGTGTAACTTAACAAGTATTGTTGTGATATTTTCCCTCAATACATCAAAGTGTTTTCCCTTATATTATATATAAAATTGTTGGCGTGTGCATCAAGAATTCATTCTCGATCAATTAGGCATGTGCTTAGTCAGAGAAATTATATAATTTTGGTGTATCACCCAAGTTTTGAATCCATTTATAGTCATCTTTTACCCTCAAATCCCGAGAAAATTATTTTAAGATACATCAATAAGGAACTGGCCTTGATACCGAAGACTCACCTAAAAATAGGTGTACCCACAGATGTTTGGTATTTCCATTATATCTATGAAAGAGAGATCAATTTTGCAATCTTAGAACACCTACATCCATCTCTCTATAGGGTGCACTTTTGAGAGATAACAGGCAGTTCATGGGAAGTTGGTACATCCATGACCTGAAAAGCCAAAAATGGATGATTTACGAAGGAATCGAAAATTTGGGTCAAAATGTCCTAGGGTGCACACGGGATATTAGGATGCAGGAAAATGGAATCAAACAATTTGGGTAAATTTGGCCCGTATGGTCCATGGGACGTTGGGACACGAGTTCTCCAAAAAGCTGAAATCACCGATAGCAGTACAAATCGGGTAAGGTGGAATTCAATGGCCCCAATGAACCGGTCAAAAGAGGGACATTCAGGACATCAAAAGCCAAAATTGTTGCACCAAGAGGGAATTGGAAAAATCCCCAATTCACCAGGACATCTGGGATACCAAGACCCGATTTCACCGAAATAGCCGCATACAAAGGAAAATTCAATGTGAGACCCTCCGAACTTCAAACGGCCATAACTTGTGACTCGGAGTTCCAATTTTCATGAAATTTGACTATTTGGAATGAGCAAAAAAATATTTCTTAATTTTGATGAGGGTAGGTATATGAAAATAAAGGAAACATATCCATCTCTGATAAATTAAATACCCAGTCCCGTTAAATGACAAAAATGCTTGGCATACCCAAAATAGCTTCCCACACTCAGAAGGCCATAAATTTTGCATTTTTCAACAAAAATGCACACAATTGGTTTTTTAGAATCATGATTCCGATATCGATGCATAGAAATCAATAAATATAGAATTTGATGAGGAATTGATGGATATTTTTCTGAAAACGTGGCCTGGTTTAGAACAGTGTTTTCTTTGGTAGCTGAAATGCATTAATGAAGCATGGGCTGACATATTTCACTATTGCAAGTTATGGGAAAGTATGGGGGCATTTTACAAGAAACATAACATCATTTTAATCCATTTACTACATCTTGCAAGTGGTTGAAGGATAGATTTCATGATTTTCATTTTCCCTCTCTCTCTCTCTCTCTTCTCAGATTCTATAAATTGGAGTGTTGGGCTCATTGTAAAGGGAGATAGTTTTGGGAGGAAAAACTCTATCAAAATTTTTTTGTGAAGCCAATTATTCTTCAGGGCCTTGTAGTTGACTCCGTGCATGGTGATCGAGGCCCTTATTTTGTAATATTTGAACCGTGCATATCATAAGGTAATAGCTACTTGTTTGTGGATACTTCTTTCCCTCTTTGTGTTTATTTACATTCCTCTTGCGCCTTCAATCTCATTACAAATATTTTGTGTCTATATGATACTCTTACAGGATTCATTTTATTGTGCATGTATGAAATATTGTTGTGAATGCATTTGCTAGATTGTGGAGCTGATTATCGCCCTTCTAAGTATGAACTTTGTTTCAACTTTCCACACAATTAAAGACTACTCTAAAACCATCCTTTCCTGGTGTATCACCGCTTTAGTGTAGGCTTTTTTTTCATGAACTCTCTCTCCCTAGTCCCTTGGAAAGTTAGATTAAGATAGATATTTTTTCTTGCATTAGAGTAGATTGTGGCATGTAGTTTAGGAGCAAGAAATAGCTTCCTCTGGAGGTCTATCTCAAGTAGCAAGTCCCACAACTTAGATATAGTACCCATGTTATCCAATTCCATCTTGAGATCAATCACACACACTTGTGCAAACATAGGGTGTTGTGATTCAAAGATAATAGAAACCACTTACTCCCTCGTACTCCACTCAAGATTATGAAAACCTGATCCATGCCTCCTCTCACATCACATACACTCTTAACGATTTATCCCCTTAGGATTGTCTAGTGTAAGGTTCACAACATAGCACATAACTAGATCATTTAAATAATGGTGATTCACACACATTAACCATAGTGTCTTACAGATGGTATTTATATAGGGTATAACACAATCAATACTTTCATGGGTTAAAATTCATCACTCTTCCACATAATGCACCCAAAGTGCAAGTATTGTACAATAGGGGTCATACATTCTCCATATGCCCCTAAATCATGATATGAACCATCACATATTACCAAAATTATACGTATGGTGAACACGATGACTAATATTAAAAGATATAGTCAATTTTAATACAACATGGTGATGCACATGATTCATCACAACATGGTGATGAAATCACAATACAATCCAATTCACTCTACACCAATTTTTTCATGCAACACATCAACACACCTTCATATCACATAATAAAAAAACTCTCCAGCACTCCCCCAACCCACAATAACATTCTTTTTACACAAAATAAGGTGACACATCACACATTAACTCCTCATCAAATCCACGAAGTGAGAGTAAATACTCTCATCACAAGCACATAAACATGGTAAAAAATACGCACTAAGTGACATAAAAAGCATGTGCATACATCATATCAAAATTACAATGTTGGTCACATCACAAAGCATATATCACATTACTTTTCCCATCTTGACCACCACCATGACAAAATCATAACTACTTCAATCCGTCCCGCAGAGGTTTGAGAGCATAACCTATCGCTATGATACCCAATGTAACACCCACATTGTACACACACAAATTCAATAGTAAAAATACTATAATAATATTTTATTTTATTTTACTTACCTTTCTTGATACATGACAATACAATGGATTGCTTAAGACAATGCATAACACATTATACGTTTGCATAAACATTTCCCCACATATATGATATGAAAATACATGTTGCACATCAAGAATGCCTTCCCCAAACGACAGGCACAATAATCAATTCAAAAAAATTTAAATCTCGTATAGGCACCATCCATGACACCACACATTACTGGTTTACAATTTAATTACCTTTATGTTTCGTTATTGGCCTTAATTTTTTAAAATTACTTATCACACGGTCATTCCTTTTCTTAAAACTATCTTGTGTTCTCCTTACTTTGCTTAACATTTCACTTGTATTTATTCCCTCTATTTTTCTTGTTTCCCCTATTGGAAAATAATGGTGAGGCTCGATTGTTGATGGGAAAATATATTCCCACATAAGCCACTAGTTTTTGTTCTACTGGATTTGTCTTCTAAGTTGCATTTTTTTGGTTTTGCAATTTATTTCAGTTGCAACAAAGAAGGTTCACATGAAGCCAATGAGGTTTATTAGTTCAAGAGTGAATAAATTACATGTTATTTTCATATTACCATTTAATTACCAAGGTTAAAATATTCATGTTTTAAGTAATTATAACTAACCTTGTATTCTATCTTCTTCATTTAAGTGCTTAGTCATCAAGGTCATAATGAGTATGATTTCACACTCAACAAAGTTTAGATTTTAGACAATAAGTATTAGATACATGTTATCAAGAAGCATTCAATTATAAATTTTACACATCTTACTAAGGTCACAATTAGAGTGATTGAACACCCTTACCTCACAAATCATCTTGTAACTCTAGGTACATTCGATACTTCTTGACAAGATGACACTTTTGTTTGAGACGGGTTTAAGGAGATTCACACTTAATATTATCATGTGTAGGTAACTAAAACATAGGACACACTCAAATCATTTACATTCATCTTAAAATGAATTCACTTAATTTTATTTAAATAGCGTTTTGAAATTTGTTGAGTAACCCATTTGTGACTAAGGACATTTGCATGCTCGTGAGACTACTATCTCTCATCCTGGGTAATTTCCTCAAGAACAAGATTTCTTGGTTCACAATGTACATTCATTACACATTAGGAAAAGTGGGGGACAAGAGGGAATAATCCTTCATTTAAAGAATTATGGTTCACATTAAGGA